>CM041781.1:36941064-37317598 GCA_023374045.1 Limonium bicolor
GACTCTGAGGGAGAACGAGTTGTATGCGAAGCTGAAGAAGTGCGAGTTCTGGCTAGATCAGGTGGTGTTCTTGGGGCATGTGGTTTCTAGGGTTTATGTGTCTATTCCGTGGATCCGGAGAAGATTCGAGCTATTACTGAGTGGGCCAGGCCTACTAATGTTGGAGTATTTCGTTTGGGCCTTATTTGATGATCTGTTTAATTCTGTTTATTAGAGCCTTGCGTTATTATGTAATAATACGCGGCGTGTAATACCCCTAGCTCCTAGGCCAGTGTTTGGGGGTGTTACATTTAGAGATTAAGCGCAGAAGGGCATGTCCGAACTTCAAAGTTCGGACGGAAGTTCGGACATGCCGAAAACCTCAGAAATCAGAAGCGAATTCAAACGAACAGAGGCACAAAAACCAATCCAAATCAACACACATTTACAAAACAAACCTTGGGGGATTAATCCATTGAAAAGGCATTAAACAGACATAAGACACACACTAACACAGGATCGAATCATTGAATTAACTGGTAGAATCCAAACTCCCCAAGGCTGAACATACGGATCGAATCCGAAAGCCACCTACCTCAGTATACAGCAGACAATTTCCTCAATTCTGAACAGCAGAATCCAGCCAATGCAGACCCTCAAACGCAGACCGAACGCAACCAATACCCTGAGCAAAACACAATTGCAAACTCCCAATTCAGAAAACGGAACCCAAACTCTGAAACTGAAATTACAATCCAAAAACTGTAACGAAACCCTCACCTGAATCCGACGTCGAACACACAAACAACGCCAAACGCAGGAGAGAAAGAACGGAACAGAGGGGTCAACGCTGAATCACAATCAGATTGCAAAGAACTATTAGAGATTGAAAGGGTTCCCAAAACCTAACCCCCAAAACTGTTTCGCAAATGACAACCACAAGACCAACCTGATTGCAACGGAGATGGCGAAACAATTGCAGAATCCACCAGCGAACTCGGGTTTCAGAACCACACTTGCAGGGTTGAGCGCTTGATTGAACGTATTCTTGAGAGAGAGAAAGAGAGGAACAAGGTTGGGAAACTGTCAAAAGAAAGAACGATCTGATCGTGGTGTAGAGCGTGAGGATTAATTAACTAAAGTGTTAATTAATACTTACCAAAATTCACTAGAAGGGAAAAGTCCACCTTGTCCCTCCTCTTATTTAAAAAGGACTCCCATGTCCTACGCAACACAAGCCAACTTAGCATTACATCAAACGGAATAAAATGCAACGAACTTTGGGTTATAACATGGCATCCGCTACTACTTTAGCTTCCACTCATGTATTGTCGCCATTTATACTATGGCTCACCATTCACTTGGCTCAATAGAATACGCTACTCTTTTAAATCTCTCTGCGCTCCTTGCACACACGTACTGTGTTCACTACTCAACGGATTACCCTCTCGGTTCCAACCATTGCTATCAAAGCCTTTCTAAATGCTATTTCTGTTCAATTACTCTCCTCGGCAATAAACACATGCTCAAGTTTCACTACACCGCTCTAGCGGTTTCACATTACATACTTAGGTGGTAGCCTTTCTCTGGAGGATTCACGCAATTGTCGCTCCCTTGGCCCCACAATAACAAGGGGTATCCCCATTGTAAGGCAGTGGTTTATTCTCCATGATTCCTTTTATGCCTTTATGCATACGTTTGGAACATTTGGATATACGCATTGTAGTTGATTTTCTGGCTTACAAGCCACATTTCCTCGAGCTTTGCTCATTGTGAGTTGCTCGTACAAGTTTCTTCTTCTCCGTATACCATTAAATGGTTTGGAGGTATTACTGGCTCCTCTTGATATGGTTGTCTCATCACACTTCCGTACATGGAAGGCCCATAAGTATCTTGATATTAATGTTTGCCCTTTGGCAATTAGGGTGTTCCCTTGCTAAGTGGAATCCCTTCGGGGTTCTATCTGAGTGTTCGCTTTAACACTAGTGTTCTCAACACTATATCTCGTTCAACTATTGTTGACTTCGGCACCCTTCACGGATTGCTCCTGGGTGTTATTGACTTGCGCCATTACATCTGGCTTGAACTCATGGGTATGTTCAGTTTCTTACCCCGCCTTGCGGTTATATACATTTTGAACTATCCCATTTTGGGTTGTAACGTCTCCCGTTATTGGGTAGATCATTGGTACTTTTCCTTTACCTTCTTGGTCAGGTCATTATTCCCTTCATTGAGGTATACTGTGGAAATTTTATCCCGTTCATCAAACATTGATATGTTCATTTTTGGCCTTCGCCGCCTTGTTTACACTGGATACTCATCCATTCCAGGTATTAGGTATTTCCTCCTTGATTCCTGAGACATATCCAATTTCTATACTTAATACTTCGTGCTTCTCGCACTTTTAATCTTCCCATCCTCTTGTAGTGGGTTCTTGACTCCTTTAGCTTGGTAAGCTTCTCTATGTTCTTCGATCATTCGAGGTGTCCAACTGTCTTGGTTTGAATTGGCTCTTTCGTCCGTAGTATGGAGTCGACTACTTCCCGTGTTTCGTACTCCACTTGTATACATGGAGTATCTTATTGATACGTTACCACTTACCCAAACTCATAGCTGGTCTGTCAGGCCCGCAAGCTCCTTTGAAGTGCGGTTGTCCCATGTCTCGTTTGTGTACACTAGTAGTGTCGGTCACACGCCTAGGTGAAGTATTTTGTTGCCAACTCCTCTTATATCGTCCTATGATAACTTACCGTGGTACTCTGGTTTGGTTTTAAAATTTAGGGGTTTTTGGAAAATTTTGCGATTGAAAGAAAAATTTGAGTCTTGAAAATAAGATCTTCACGGCATTTCAATGCCGGTTGTTTCTTACCAGGTCTAGCTTCTCTCCGACTGGTATGCTCTTAATACAGTGGTCAGGCCGTTAGGCCTTTCCAATGTTTCGTTTCAAAATTCTTAAGGTTTAATCCCTACTCAAATTCTTGCTCAAATTCACAAATTTTTCATTCTCTCTGTTACATTTTGCACCCTTGTGCTACAGATTTTTATCTCTTAGCAATTGCATTTTGTCCCCACTCCATTAGACCATTCCAAATACTCCAAGACAATGCACTTCTCATACCAAGGCTCATGCCTCAATCTTAAAACCTTAAATCCTCACACTTTCCTTAAACTCCCAAGGCACTTAAACACCTCCTTTTGCTACAGATTTTTGCAAAAATCTTCTACCTTAAACAAGCATTCCCAA
This sequence comes from Limonium bicolor, assembly GCA_023374045.1. NCBI lineage: Eukaryota > Viridiplantae > Streptophyta > Magnoliopsida > Caryophyllales > Plumbaginaceae > Limonium > Limonium bicolor. The sequence continues at coordinate 36,944,288 of CM041781.1, forward strand.
GGTGGTTTACTAACTCAAATCAACTTCCATTCATACCTAGCTAACCCTAGGCTATTCTTCACTCAAAACACCACTTAAATCACTTATATTTCTACTAGAATTTCACCATAGTCCGGCTACTTTTCTAACATTGCCCAAAGCTCATACCACCATTTAAATCAACCTAAAACTAGCCAAACCCACAAGGATTCTACCAGCACACATATAAATCCATCAATACTCATCAAATATCATCAAGCACCATATAAAGCAATAACTTTGACATTTGGTACTTAGGCCCTTAAATCAAGCATTAATTTCACAATTTCTTTCTCACTTGCATTAATACCATACAAGTACATTACTACCACACCACAACTCATGTGGGGTTCATTCATTCATTTTATTAACCCATCTCAAATTCTAATACATATAGAATACAAATTAGGGTGGGTTTCTTACCTTAAGCTTTCAAGGGTTTCTTTTTCACTTCTCTTCTCCTTTTCTCCATCTCTCTTGCTCAATTCTCTTGACCCCCAAAAATCAGCTAAGGCAAGCACTTGCCCAATTCTCTAGCCAACATCAAAGGATGGAATGGGAGTAAGTCAAGACACTTAGGCTCATAAAATAACCCTAGAATTTAAGGAGGCGATTTAGAACACATAATTAAGTCATTACCTTTGAAGCTCTAAGTTGGACCTTCATCCATGAATTACATGAGGGAACTCCACCACCATTAGAGGCTTGGAATATAGCTCAACAAGGAAATAAACAAGGTATCAAGGGAGGCAAAAATTGGCCATGACAAAGAGATGAAGAAAAATGTATTTTTCATAGATTTTTCTTACCTTGAATGAAAGAGGAGATGTCTAGCTCCAAGAACATGTGATTTCCTTCTCAAAATAGATATACCCATGAAAATGAACTTCTTCCTTTTTGAATTTTGAAAAGAGAGGGAGGTAGGTCTTGGTGAGTGGAGCAAGAATCTATGCTCGGTTTTTAATTCGGAGCTTGGAGGAAGCTGGTACAAGGAAAGAAAATGGCAAAAGCCATTGGAGGTTGGTTCAAGAAATCCTCCAGAGAGGGGAGAAGAGAGCTGACAGCTTGGGAAGAAGAAAAGGGAAAGAGAGGAAAAAGAGGGAAATGAGGGAGGAGAGAGAGTCTCCTTTACTTTTTCTACTTTTTCCCTTTTTTCCATTTCTTTGTTTTCCTTTTTATTTTCTTTCTAGTAAAGTATGGGTGTGTATGAGGGTACAAAACCGTCCCCCACTGTAGCTACATAAGCTGGGGCGTTTTTCATCTTTTACTGAAACGCTTGTTATTTTACCCTGTTCGACACTATTCACTCACCAGGCCCGTTTTTTGGATTTTTCTTGTTTCTTTATTTTTTTTTAATGGATATTAAGCTTCCATTAATACTTACTTATAGTTATATAGTCAACCATAATTTTTACGTGTCCGTTTGACCACTCAAAGTCACGTTTTCGGTTTCCTCGAAAAATGTGCTTTAAAACTCCGTTAGCGTTTCAATCCGTTATTTGGATCCGTTTTCTTCGGGAATTATTCCCACATACTAATTAGGCATAATTAAGCCTTATGTATCCATCTCGTACCCTATTCGAGGTCGTATTCCTCCTATACTCATTTAATGCACGTTTTTCGCGTTTTACGCATTTTCTCTATTCTTTTGGTTTCATTCTCTTTACCAATACTCTCTAGGCACCATTAGGCCTTTATTAATCATATTAGAATAATTTAATCACTACTTATGTTTGGGGTATTAAAGAATGGCTAGAACCGAACCCAGTTATGAGTTAAATAAACTCTAATGAGAGTTCTTGGTGCAGGAACTAAACCGTTAATATGGTTAAGACCCTTTGACCAGAATGCATTGTATAATAGACTACATAGGAGTTAAGACACTCCATGACGCCCGTATTGAATGAACCATTGTTCAATAGTTATACATGGTAGATTACGTGGGCGTAATCCCTTTTAAGGGGGGTAGAGCGAAAAACCGCTTAGCGTATGTTTTACGAATGAAGTGTGTAAACTATGATGCGCATAGCGCAAAAGAATTTAATTCGATGATTGGTACCTATGTTACATAAACAAATGTACTCCGGGAGAATGAAAATCCCTATGATATTGTCTATTTGAGATAAGACATAAGATATGATGAGTATGAATCGGTATGAAACCGGTGTAGAGCCTAGTTGGAATTGAGTTCCCTAGGTTATTTGGTTTGAGAACGATTGATGGAGTGAGTTCCATCCTGTGGAGTTTGTGATGTATGTTTATGCTTGAGAAAATATTTGATAAAATGAGTTCCATAAGTATTGACTCCCAGGAAAATTATTTGGAAGTAAATTGAGAAGGATGGATGACCTAAGTTTTAGGATCTGAAGATAAATTGAAACGGATTTTTTTTGTGATTATGACTAGAAAGAGTAAAAGATAGAAAATGAAAATGATTGACTATTTGATTGTTTGAATTGGAGTGGGAGGTGGAACTTGATTTGCTAGCGATCAAGGGAAACTGAACACAAATTGGGGTGGAAGGATAGTTCAACACCGGTGTTGATCACATTGGGGTTGAATGACTCTTGAAGCTCCCTATAAGTGGTCACAAGTAATCACGCTAAGAATAGATGCTTGTAATATAAAATGGATTTTGGAGTTGTATTGAGTTTTTTTTTAAAAAAAAGAATTTCCAACAGATGTTGAAAAAGGATTTTCCTTCAAACTCGAGAATGAATAACTGTTTCGAAACCACTACACTGGACGAGCAACGGTCCTAAGTTGACCGGTAGGAAGGTGGAGTGTGTATTAGTTTTGAAACCATTGCCCCAGACGAGCAACGGTCCTAAGTTGACCGGTACGACGGTGGCAGTGTGTGTATTTTTCCAAGGGCAGCGGGACATAGAGAAGTCCTGTGTCAGTGTGGATGACCTAGAGTGCCTGAGGATATCTAGAGATGCAAATGTTTTGATCAGAACCAAAGGGACCGTGGGCCAGAGAGAGTAAGTGCCCATTTGTCATGAAACGGCCATGAACCAGAAAGCGTAAGTGTTCAACGTGACCGGTACCCGAGGGATCGGCAGCGTATTACTCAATATGGGGTTTGAGGACTGTAGTGCCTTCTTCTCTTCGGACCGACCCCATGGAGAGAATACAAAAGAGTATTTTTTTTTATTGCTATACATGATGTGATATGTGTGTGGTATGTGTAGCGTGTACAGAGACAGACCTGTGAGTCTGTAAGGTTATATAGAGATTATGACCTTGGCATAGAGTACCTATGTGACTAACTATAATAGATTCACCAACTTTGAGGGCAAAGTTCTTAAGGGGGTAGATTGAAATACCCAGAACTTAAATATAGTGATTGAATAATTCTAATAGGATATTTAAGGGCCTAATAGTGCCTAAAGAATATTGGTGAAGAAAATAAAGCCAAAAGAAAAGAGAAAACGCTTAAAAACCATAAAACGCAAAAATGAGTGTTACACAACCATAGGAGGAATACGACCTAGGTTAGGGTCCTAGATGGATCCTAAGGCTTAATTATGCCTAATTAACATGTGGGAACAATTCTAGAAGAAAACGGATCCATAAAATGGATTAAAAACGCTAATGAAGCTTTAGAGCATGTTTTTCGAAAAAACACGAAAATGTGATTTTAAGTGGTCAAACAGACCCGTAAAAATTATAGTTGACTATATAACTATAATTAAGTATAAATGGAAGCTTAAGAACCATTAAAATTAAAGAAATGAGAAAAATCCAGAAACGGGCCCGTTAGTGAATAGTGTTAAAACCGGGTAATTAACGAGTGTTTTCTTGTAAAAGACAAAAACGCCCCTATACAAGTAATTAGAGGGGGCCGGTTTTCTAGTGGATGACTCATCCCCTCTCATAAAATAAGCTAGCTTGCTAAATTGGAAAAGAAAAGTCAAAAAGTGAAAAAGTGGAAAAGGGGTACGTATTTCCCTTTCCCTCTCTCTCCTCTCATTCTCCTTTCTTCCCCTTCCTTCTCCTTCCCTTCAGATTTCACCCCCTCTCTCTGTGATGGGATGATTTTGAGCAGCTCCCATGGCTACTCCACCATCCTCCTCATGCTCTAGCCAACTCCTTGCTCAAAATCAATTATAAAACACATATTTGTGTCCCTCTCATCATCAAGGGCAACATTTCCCTCTTTTCAAAATCCCAAAACCATGAAGTTCATCTCCATGGGTATAACCCATTTGAAGAGAAAGTTGGAGCTTCTTGAAGCTTGGAGTCTTCTCTTTCATCTAAGGTAAAAAGGTCCAAAAAAACTCATTTTCTTTTCCTTCTTGTCTTGGCCGATTTCATTTGTTAATAGGGAACTCCTATTTCTTTGTATGAGTGTTTTTTCAAGCCTCCAATGGTGGTTGGGAGCTCCTCTTTAATTCATGACCAAAAACCCATCTTAGGGTTTCAAGGTAATTCTTCATCTTTGTGCTTTAAGCACCTCCCATTTGTGTCCTAGCTTGATTAAAGAATCTAGGCATATTGATTAGTGTTTAATTCCCCCATTTGGTGTTGGTATAAAGAATTGGGCAACTGGATTGCCCTTGACCGATTTGGCACCAAGAGAAATGGAGAGGAGGAGGAAGAAAATTGAAAGAAGACTTGAGAAATTTAAGGTAAGAAATCTACCTTAATGTTTATTCTATATGTTTTAGGATATGTGATGGGAATTTAGAAGATGAAAAAAAATATGGACCGAAAATGTACGTGGTTGATGTTTGAGAGAATTGTGAACCTTGTGTTGAATTAAGGGCTTCAGTGCTGTTGCAATTGAGATACTTGAGCTATATTGTGATTGGTGAAGTTTGAAGGGAAATTTGTGTGCTGGTAGGATCCCTTGTGGATGTGGCTAGTGAATAAATAAGAAATGGATGAAATGATGCATTTGGGCATGTTAGATTTGTAGGGAGGTTATGGCGAAATTTCAGTAGAAACCGAAGGAGTTTTAGGTGATTATAAGAGTAAGAATGACCTAGAGAAACTAGGTGTTGATGGAGATTGGGTTGGGTTAGATAACCACCCTAGGAAGGCTTGATTAAGGATGGGAGTTTGGTGTAAAACTGTAGCAAAAGGTTGTAGGAGAATCTTGAATTTTGTTAGAGGTGAAACAAGGAGTGTAACCTTGAAGATAAGGATGGACTTGGGTATAGCTAATGCAAAAGTCTTGGAAGGATTTGGAATGGTCAAAATGAGCGAGAACAAGAGGTTGGTTGTCAAGAGAAGTTTATAAATGCACTAGTGTGCACTAGTGCAAAAATAAGGATGGAAATTTGTAGAAGTTAAGCAAGAAGTGGAGTAAGGATGGACCAATGATTTAGGAAGGTTTAAGATGTGATTTAAGGTGTTTAAACATGTATGAAACATGTGGAATGATTAGGAAAAGATTGGGTGAGAATTAAGGTGAGTTTGGAGTTCAAACTTTGCAATTAAAATAGGTACTGGCGCGACCGACCCTGGGACCGACCCTGGTAGGGTCGGTCGGCCTGAAATTTGCAAAACTTGGAGCCTTCTGCATTCGACCGACCCAGGGGACCGACCTTGGCTGGGTCAGTCGAGTTGGAATTTTTAATCGGGACGTCCTCTGCATTTGACCGACCCAAGGGACCGACCCTGGCTGGGTCGGTCAGACTGGAATTTTTGGAACCCGATGTCTCTGCACCCGATCTACCCAAGGGACCGACCCAGGGTTGGGTTGGTCGGGTCAAACAAAAAAATGTGTGGGGCTTAAGTAGTAACCTATTGTGAGGGTAATGATGGTGAGAAGAAAACAATATGCACATAAGAACACTTGAGTAAAATTGGGAATGTCGGGATAACGGGGTAAGTACGGTATAGTAGTTAATTACATACCGTAATGCCTTAATGTTAATAGAAACATTTTGAATGTTGTCAGTGGTTTGAGAATAACCCGAGGAGCATGAGATGATAGGGTAAAGTTAATCCATGGTGAAAGGTATGATTTTCTCATGCCCTGCATGCTAACCGGATTACACTAATTTGTGTGTTGTTTGCTTGTGTGCCGACTTAATTAAGATAAAAGCATGAAAATGATTTATTGCGTTGATTGTGTATCTTGATGCATGCTGTGTGTACTAACCATCCTAGTATGTGTGTCGTCTTACTTAGCGTTATAGACCGACTCATAATAGAGTAACGATTGGTTAGTGACTTGTAGAAGAGTCGTTTCGCAAATAACGAAAATGTGGAAACACACGAAAACTATCGAATCAAGAATATGATAATGCAACATATGAACTCACTGGAACGTGAGAGAGTTGAACGGGATTAGTGAACCCCGTTAACGGTTGGAGAACGGAGCTGAAATAATCCACGAACACAAATAAAAGTGGAAGATGTCATGAACCTCTACTTAGAAGGTGACGATAGTTTGAATAAAAGAACTCATGAGAAGGGTAAAATACATACAAAGGACCATCAAGCTCCTTTAAAAGATAGTCGATCTACATTATGAGGATCCGACCAATTTGAGAAAATGTGCCGAATATAAAAAGTATTCGATAAGTTGGGAAAACCCTTAAATCCGAGAATACTAGACATTGAGAGAATTTCCTAAGCTATTAGATGATATCGAGAGAGATACTTCTAGGCTAATCCATATGATTATAATATAACTTCGAGAGAGAAGTGTTTTGGGAAATTGAGTAGTCCGGTAGAGGCACGAATGTTTGAAAATTTGAGGAGCTATGTGTATAGTTCCGCTTGATAGTCGAACCTTCCCACTTTGCTAGACCCTGAGTAGGGTCGAAACCGAGGAAGTAAGACTTGTATTTGAAAGCCCAGTGGTGAGTCTTGTTATGACTCTTCCCGGAGGTCATGGGTAATGACCCAAAGATATCAATTTGTGTGAATTGTGAATTTGAGATTGAGATTTGATTATTTAAGAATTGAGAATTTAGATTGTGAGTTGAGATAAGAGAGCTTGAGTATGAGTAACCCAAGAGAATGGGTAAGATAATGATAAGTGACTAAGGCATAGTGAGGTAGAAACCCTCAAGGCCTAAGAGTAAGTTAAACTAACTAACAAATTTTTGTGTTAGTTGTTTTTTGTATTCCTTGTTGGGATGCCTTTGAATGGGATCATGATTATTGAATTAAATGAATCCCATGTTCTCGACCAAGTTGTCGGCGTGCTCCCGTTAGCATGCAGAGTATGCGAATATCATGCCAGCAATTCGCTGAGCCCCTTGGGGCACCCGTTTTTACTTTCCAGGTACTTCAGAGCCGATCACCGTTCGAGAGTGTAAGACGGGTTGCTGTATAAGCATGGGTAGCTGATTAATGAAAGTTTTATTTATTTGAAATGTTGAATTGTAAGACCGAATTGTATCGGCATACTTGATGACTATAGAAACTCGGTATAGTATTGATTTGAGGTTTGGATCGTATTATGATTTGATTAAGGAATGGAATGTATTGTTTGGTATGGAGTACTCGGTACTTTGTTCATCAGACCGATATTGTAATTGGATTATTGTAATGGATTTGACCTTGTTAGTCATGTGGGGCGACTAACGGCATTGTATCACCCACCGTTTGGAGAAAGAATTCTGCTGCTTTGGTATTGGTAATTGAGATGGATTAGGAGGTAATTAATGACTTGTTTTGCGGTAAGGGTGTTATAGAGATAGGAAGTAGTATTGTTGCAGGCTATAATCTCATTCATTTATATTTATTTAAGGGAAATATTTTCTTCATTGAAGTATGGTGTAAGTACAATAAGTTGTTATTCATATTAAATAGTAAAACTTGTTCATAGATCTCATGTGTTTCTTTTGATTTTAAGTTGAGGAATTGTTAATTTATTTTTTAAGTGAGACTGGTAGGTGTTTTTTCCTTTGAAATGAAAAGTTTTTCCTTCCAGATTGAAATATTCTATACGGTCAAGGTTCATTTACATGTTATGCCGATTTGAATGGGAGACTGCTCGTTTAGAGTTGATTATGAGTGGGTCGTCTGCGGCGGGGGAATTCTCTTTTTCTTAAGTTCTGTACTCTTGCTACAACTCCCTAGTACTACCTTACATGTCGGCTGCATGTTGAAGTAAGGCCTTCTACATGTTTTGATAGTCTAAATTTCTATCCCCAAATGATCCTCAAGTTCCAGTCTTTCATATTCCCTTCATTCTCAGGATCCATTAAGTATTTAGGAAGTGAATTGTCGTGGTCCTATAGACCCAAATGCATTAAGGTGGGTCTTGAGTGTGGTTCGAGATGAGTCCCCTAATATCTTATTTCTATCAGAGACAAAGCTTTCATGAAGATGTAGTAGTTTACAGGCATTTGAGAGGATATAATGATCTCGCAGTTGATAGTGTTAACTGGAGTGGTAGGATTGCACTCTACTGGCGACAAACCGTTTAATTACACATTCAAACCTTCTGCGCTCACCATATTGATTGTTGGATTGATGGAGGTCTAAGGTTTGGACGGCATTATACCAAAATATACGGTTGGGCAAACGTAAGTGACCGGTGGTGAATGTGCAACTTTTGAAGGACTTAAGTAAATCCTCGTCTCCTTTATGGTTAGTAATTGGTGATTTAATGTGATACTCTATAGTTATGAGCAACAAGGTAAACACAAAAGTCATCAAGGTCAGTTGACAACTTTCTGAAACTACTTAAGCAGTTGTGCTTAACAAGATCTGGGTTTTATGGGTGACATATTCACGTATTCTAATCGGCGCTCAAGAGATTGGAATACATGAAGCAGGCTTGATCAATTTCTGGCTAGCTCAGAGTGGATGCGCTTATTTCTATATGCATGAAATATCCACCTGTGTTGGGGTTACTCTGATCACCAACCCATTAAGTTGGTCATTTGCCATTGTAGACACGGAGAGTAAAGATAGTCAAATTTGAGAATTGCTGGACTGATGACCCTACATGCAGGCAGGTAGTATCCAGAAAACGTGGGATAGTATGAAAGGTAAACGAGGTTATATGAATAGAGTCTTTGATACAGTCTTAAGGAAAATAAATAAGGTGGAGATAGACTCGAGTTCTCCTGATTTTGTTACTCACTAGAAGGATTTAAATCAACAGTTGGATAGGATTCTCTTCAAGAAGGAATCTAAATGGGCTCAATGATCTCGGCAGTAGTGGCTAACGGAAGGGGATCATAATACAAACTTCTTTTTCCAGAGTATAAACTAGACGAAGGAAAACATGATCTACGAGCTCACTAACAACCATGGTATAAGGGTGTCTTCTTGCGAAGGAGTTGAGGAGTTGGCCAGGATCGATTTTTCTCTACTATTCTCTTATACTCGTCTTGAACCCAATCTTCATCTTCTTGCATGCGTTGAAGATAGAGTACCACCAGGTAACAATGCAAGTTTGGGTTAATCTGATACTCGGGAAGAGGTTCTGATTGGCCTGTAGGATATGCATCCTAATAGGACACATGCCTAGATAGATTTAACGGTATATTTCTAAAATCTTTTTGAGATTTGTACATGCCGATTTTGTGGATACTACCCTAAATTTATGAACACGGATGAGATGCCCTATGGTTTGAATAACACCTATATTGTCTTCATTTCCAAGAGAATAAGGGCGGATATTATCACTGAATTCTAACCTATATCTCTACTTTGTATCGTCTTATCTCAAGAGTTTTAGTCAACCAAGTAAGGCCTATAATGTATATGGTAATCTCTGATGACCAAGGAGCCTTTGTTCCTGGACAGTTGATTTTTTACAACATTGTCACGACGCATGAACTTCTTCAAATAATGAGAACTTTGTAGGTTACTAAAAAGGGATCTTTTGCTTTGAAAGTTGACATGGAAAAGGAATTTGACTGGGTGGAGTTATCCTTCATCTTAGCTGCTCTTCGAAGTATGGGATTTAATGAACATTGGTATTAATAGTTCAAAGTGTGTCACCTCTGTTTCTTTTTCTCTTTTGATTAATGGCTACATGGGTAAACTATTTTAGTCTGAACGAGGATTGAGGCAGGAGACCCGTTGTCATCGATTTCGTTTGTTTGCTATATAAAGCCTATCTCATTCTGTATACGTACTGCAGTGACTTGGGAGTCACAAACGGATTTACATGTTTGGGACTAGGATTCGATGTTACAAATCTTTTTTCACTAATGATTGTGTCATTGTTGGACGTTCTAATCAGGAGAATTCCATCCAAATTATAAGCCTAATTGAAGATTTTTGTGAAGCATCTGGTCAGAGTATTAATGTTTGTGAAGTTTGGACTTGTTTTCAACAGGGGGCCTTTTAGTGTCCGTAGACAAGTTTCTCTACATGTTTAGCCATTCAAGAGGTGATGGACTTAGGATTATATTTTTGTGTTTCCCAAGTTCAGTAGGGAAAAATAAAAAGAGAATTTACAGTTACGTTAGGGATAAAGTGCATTGACAATTTCTGTACACCCCAACTCGTAATCCACAATTAACGGTAATTAACAACGCCAAACTTAAATGCAATCATAGCGGAAAATATAACACTCCCAGTGTTACCACCGTTAGCCACCCACGTGACTAACTAGGCCTTGCTACTCCACTATAACGGTTTGATAAACTGAAATCTTAAACCAACTTAAACTCCATACATACCGAGGTTACTACAATCCGAGTCAAATACAAGTTTACTACTTCTTAACCAATATGTACATCAAGTATTAGTTTCTAACCAAGGTATAAACAAAAACCAAAGTATACCCTGTCCAAAATCTACCCCACCTACTCTCGATCGGGTCACATCTTCATCAGGTACCTGAAAATGTTAGGCCCAAACGGGCTCCACACAACTGCTGGGTATGATAACGTGCAGCCTGCAAGCTACCGGGCCACACACGACTACTTGGTTGATAACATGCAGTTGATTTAATTCAGCAATATATATAAATATTGTAAACACGCAACCTACAACATGTATCACAACACTCTAAGTAAACATAATAACCCAATAGAAACAGACGTCAATATAATGAGTCAGTATACTGTTCGTTCCTAGGCCTTGAGATTATTTTGGATCTCGATATAGACCTTAGCTTACTTATCATGGACAATCCGCACGATAGGATCACCAATTCTCATAGTTAATATCTTAACTTATTCGGGTATATTTAAACCCTGTTAGTAGAGTAGTGAACCCTCTAATAAACCACCGTCATTGTGACGTATATTGAATCGAGTATGCATAAACTCTGTTAAACAAGACTAAGACTCTCGTATGTATATATAACTGGGTACTTTTAAACCCGTAGGTGAGCGTAAAACTCCCTTAACCACCATCTTGAAAGACGTATATTGAATCGAGTACATTTAAACCCGGTGGGCGAGTATAAAACTTCTCCCACAGCCACCGTCAGGAATGACGTATATTTAATATGGAAGTCGATCTGATACAAAAAAACCTCCTAACTCAGCATGCATGGCCAGAACATCCTGGACTTCTCACTCCCCCCTAGTAACCCGAACTCGTTAGAAGTCACAATGGAACAATCGTCCTACTTCTAGCGTGTAAGTTTGAACATCGCTAATCCGGATGTCGACTATATATTGAAGGGAAGTTGGTGAGATAATTCTCATATGTTATCAACTGATTGGTAATTCCACTTACTTAATCCTTGTTACTTTCTAAACATCGTTAACTGTTCTTATGTGAGTATTGATCTACCAAGTTCTTGTTAGTAGCACATCACATGTAACATCGAGTAAAAATAACATAGCATAAAATAACACTTAACAATCCATTTCCTTGCATTAATCTTATGGCCATTACACTCAAGCATATAGCACACAAGCCGATGTAACTCGGTAGCAAACAAGCTGTAAGAAATCATACAGTTTACCGAAGACGACACTCGCCTAGTCTCGGCTGACGTCTGGGCTATCCCACTCCTATAATCCGATTAAGTGAGAGTTTTAATTATTTATTGGTAACACCCACCCCGTCCAAAGCCAATCGTGGTTATCGCAAACTTAATAACTTAATAAAATGATCGCAGCAATAACTAACACCGGGACCGGGACCTTGCCACGGTCTGATCAAAAGAACATACCGAACTTTACTAATTTACAACACTTATCCAAATATACATACCATCCAAAATGCCCACCAACCGAGTTTGAGTATCTCAACAGACAACATAAACTTCCATTAGTTTAAATATAAACAGACGGGCACACATACGCAACCCGTGCTCAAAAATAAATAACCCATCCTAAGTCTAACCGCTCCTACTCTCGTGGTGTGACTTCATGGGCCTCTTACCTGCAAGTGTAAAAACAGCCCCCAAAGGGGTCAGCACAAATGCTAGTACGACCCTCTCGTGGCCCCCAAGCTAACGGGGCTACGACGACTAATTGTCGATAGCATGGAAATTGATTAGATACACAATCATAATATGAAGTGCAATAAACAACCATCCACATGAACATACATAGTTCACACACAAATGAACGACTCAAGCGTTCCCTTACCAAGTGGGTTAGTAATAACCTCCTCCAGATCTGATTCCACTTAACCTTAGTTCACCTTAACTTACCTCAGTCTTAACCTTATCTTAATCTCAGTATACAAACCGTTTCTAGAATGGAAATGGTTGTATCTTATCTTAAACTTAGGATTTAGGTGATCCTACCGCACCATCTTAATGCCACCTACCTTGGACGGGAGTCCAGCGTAGCTGAGCCGGCAACCGACCCTAGGCAACAAGTCCGACGACAAGTCCTTAAGCGGAGGGAGGATCTGATTCAGATACCGACCCCCTTTCCTTAGCATGCATGACCGGAGTCAGTCCCGGGTTCCTCAATCCTCCCCCCCCTTAAGTTCCAGTTAGTGAAAATCTTACAATCTATGTGCTAGTTAAACCTTAACGGGTATTAACCAACAGATACCAATACTTAACTCCTTTTCTTAACTCAATAAGTACTAAACTTAGTTAGTAACAATCTCAAGTCTCGTGGGTTAGTGTAAAGAAAACACGTTCACAACGAGAACAAGTATAACCGGTTGCATGCTTATCTTGTCTTAGTCATAGCAAATAAACAGATAGCACACAAGCCGAGGGACACCTCGTTAGCAAGCAGGTCACAAGAAAGACTGTACCGTTCACCGTCGACTGTCGTTTGTTTAACCTTCTCCGGGTCCCAATTCACAAACCTAAAACATTCATTCATCTTTAGGCCATTAGTTATTTGAACCTTACTTAACTCATTTAGTCCCTAAAAATTCCCATCCAATACTCTCTTAAGTCCTTACCACTCAACCTTATAAACTTAACTTTAAACTTAAGGTTTATACTTAACTTAACTTAATTCCTTAGGTCCTTGGTTCCTAATCATTATTACCCTACTAATGGCATACCTTATTACCAATTAACATCTTTAGAATTTAAAATTTCTCTTTTTTTTTTTGTTTTTTGGCACGACCGACCTTACCGACCGACTCTTACCCAAGTCGGCCCATTCCAGGCATATTACCGTTTGAAAATTTTACCCCGACCGACCTTGCAAGTCCGGTCCCCAAGGTCGGTCCATTCCCGAGAGTTTTCCCCTTGGAAAATCTAAGCCCGACCGACCTTGTCAAGGTCGGTCCCAAGTTCGGTCGATTCCAGAGACCAATTCCCGTACAAAATTCTAGGCATGACCGACCTTGTAAGTCCGGTCCCAAGGTCGGTCCATTCCAGAGACTCAATTCGTACACAAAATACAAGCCCGACCGACCTTGCAAGTCCGGTCCCCAAGGTCGGTCCATTCCAAAAACTCTTTCCGGTAGTGTAAACTGAGCTCGACCGACCTTGCAGGTCCGGTCCCTAAGGTCGGTCGGCTCCAGGCCTTTGTTTCTAAATTCCCATTTGACTCCAAACTTCACCCCATATATCTTAGTATGTTCTAACCTCATTTGGGCACTTAAAACACACCTTAAGCCCTCCACTAAACTCCTTAAATCACTCACCAATATCCACCTTAGTCATTATGCATTTTCCTTATAATAATGCCAACACTTGTAATGTTTTTCACTAGGCTTCTAAGTGGTGGTTCATACCTATTATAACCACTATGCCATAATGTTTCCTCACCACTATAACATCATCTCCCAAGCATCTTTACCATCTAAAATTCCTTTATGCAACTACTTAAAGTTCCTACACAAGTTTATGCCTCCTTCTTTCAACACATTATTTCCTTCCTACTTGTTTACCAATATTTGCCAAAGTCCTAAATACACAAGTATATCCCAAGACATTCATTTGATTCCTCAATCCTCCATGATGATGCCTAAGTCATTCTAACTCATAAAAACACCTTAAACTCACCCTTTTCATCAAAACGACTCCTAACGTTTCTTAGTACTTCCTTAGTCATAAAATCTCCTTACACATCTTAAACACTTAGGTTCTTCACTAAATTTTGCCATGGGTTCTCTAGTATATTATTACACCAAAACATTTAGTTTTTCACCATCAAATAGCTATCAACATTCAAACTCTCATTAAACCTCCTTAGCACACATCATACACCAAAACTACACTACATCACAATATAGTGCATAAACTTAAATTGCTTGGCACTTAGGCCCTTAAATGACTTGGCTCTTAGGCCCTTAAATGCATAAATCTTAAACACTGAATTTCCTCAATATATATAGCCTTCGACCTGCAAATACACACAACAAGGCTCCCATTGCAATTTAAATGCTCTTATAATTCACCTTGACATTCCTAAACTATCTCCTATTCTCATTTGCTCCTTAGTCACAAGTTCACAAGTATAATAATGTTTTTTCTCCTAGGTTTTATAACCCTTTCCCAATGTACACTCTACACAAAACTCATCACATATCTAAATCCCATTCCCTTAAACAATAAAACACCTTAAGGTAAGTATTTTACCTTGTTCTTTTACAAGCTCACAAACTTTCCTCCCTAGCCTTTTTCCTTGAACAATCTCGGTCACCACTTAAACTCCCCTTGCCAATGTTCTAACCAATATCCAATGACTCTAATGAGTGCTAGATAATACATTAACCTTAAGGAACAACCCTAGGTTAAAAGTGCTTTAAGGTATTAAATTGATTGTTTTACCTTGGAGTCTTAGAATAAAGCTTGGATATGAAGCAAGAAGGACCTCCTCTATCCCTTGGAGAATAGAAAACAAGCTAGAACAAGGCATAAACATGAAGCCCCATGAGTATAGATTTTCGGTTATGGAGAAAAATGGTGGAAACCTAGATTTTCTTACATATTCCTTACCTTAAGAGAATGGAGAAGCTAATGAACTCCTCAAGCTTATTTTTCCCCCTTAAATGGAGGTTTCACTTGGCACCGAAATGAAGCTCTTAGAGATTTGAAAGGATAGGAAGAAAGAGCTTGAGCTAACTAAGAGATATATGTGCTTGGTTTTGATTTTGGAGCTTAAATGAGCAAGTAGTAATCAAAAGAAGGTGGAGCTAGCATGGAGGTTTCTTCTTACGTGAAAGAGAAAAGAGAGCAAGAGAAATCGGTGGAGAAGATGAAGAATGAGGAAGGAGGAGAGAGGTGGTATAAATGAGATATTTGATTCCTTAAAAAGCAAATAGTAAAACCACTTACTTTTCCTCTTTTTCTTCTAACATTAGTTGGCTACTCTTGGTGAATCACACCCTTAGAAAACCGGCCCCTCATTAATTAGGCTAGTCATGGTCTTGTTTGACCAAATAATTAGACTTAGTTGATTAAAGACTAAACTAGGCACTATTTGATTACTATTCACAAACTAGTGCACATAATTGTGAAATCTTTGATTTCCCATTGATTTAGACTTCCTAATGTGATACTAATTAGTACACAAGTTAATTAAGAAGTAATCATGAGTATTTACCCACTTAAAACCCCTTTCTAAGACAATTTTTCAAAAATGTGCTTTAAGAGTCCTTAGAGCACAATTTGTGTTTTAACTTGTTTTTGAGCTTGGTTTTCTTTGGTAATTGACTTAAAATGACCATTAGGATACTGCTAAGGTATTAGAATGATATTTGGGTGCTCACCCAAGTCTCTCCAAGCTTAGAGCACGTTTTTGCTTAAACTGTTCTTTTGGTGTTCCCTTATGTTTTCTTTGATTAAAATGTCTCTTAATGTTTCTAAGGCATTATTTAGCCTCCTTATATTATCTTATCACTTAAACACCATATCTAAGTTTAGGGTATTTCAATCCACCCCCCTTAAAAGAACTTTGTCCCCAAAGTTCACACGTGTACTAAATCATTCACGGTACTCAATTTCTTAATCCTAATACCAAGTCTTATATTCTCATCCACACATCTCAAGACTCAAAGGTCTACCACAAATACAATACATAAGTATTATACATATCTCAAACTTACCACCATGGTGTAATAACTTACACAAACTTACACAAACCGCATCTTACACCAACCAAACAAAATGACAAACATGTTCATTTACTAACTCAAAAGCGAGGAAGCTCTACCCCCTTAAAAAGGGGTACGCCCCGTACCCTATACAGACGATCTAGTCGGTAAACAAAGAAGGGTACTTCGACCTCATCTTATCCTCTAATTCCCGCGTGGCCTCTTCGGCATCTTGGTTAGACCAGAGAACCTTCACCAGTCGTATTGACTTATGGCGAGGTCCCTAGTCTTACTATCCAAGATCCTCTGAGGAATCTCCACGGATCTCATATTCGGTTCTAACATCAACCTCTCAGGTTCTAACACATGGGAGGGGTGGTGCATATATTTCTTTAGCTATGAAACATGAAAAAAATCATGCACTTTACCCAGTTCAGCAGGTAAATTCAACTTGTAAGCAACCGGGCCCACCCGCTCCGTAATCTCATAAGGACCAATAAACTTCGGGCTCAATTTGCCCTTCTGCCCAAATCTGAATACACCCTTCATCGGTGAAACTCGCAGAAATACCCGGTCGCCCATTGCGAACTCCAGGTCTCGTCGTCGAACATCAGCATACGACTTCTGCCTATCTTGAGCAGCTTTCATGTTCTCCCTGATTTGCTGAACTTCAGCCTTAACTTGTTCTAGATATTCTAGTTTATAATGACCGTCTCACTCGACTCATCCCAGCAGAGCGGTGTACGACATGGTCTACCGTACAACGCTTGAAAAGGTGCATCTTGATCAAAGCGTGATAGCTATTGTTGTATGAAAACTTGATCAGATGTAACTTGTCGATCCAACTGCCCTGGAAGTCTAAGGCACATGCTCTCAGCATGTCCTCGAGTGTCTTAATCGTACGCTCAGTCTGACCATCTGTTGAGGATGGAACACGGTACTCAGCTTTAGTTCTGTACCCAACGCTTCTCTGGTAGCTCTCCAGTACCTCGAAAGGAATCTGGTATCTCTATCTGACACTATGGTCTTCGGTATCCCATGATGTCTCATAATTTTCTTTTCAAACAACTCAGCTAATTTGGTCACCTTCCAAGTATCGTTCATCGGAATGAATCGGGCTACTAGGTAAGGCTATCCACCACCACCCATATCATGTTGAGACCTCCCCTAGCAGGTGGAAGTCCAACTACGAAGTCCATGGAGATATCATGAAACTTCCACTCCGGAACTGGCATCGACTGTACCATTCCGCCCGGTCATCGGTGCTCAAATTTCACCTTCTGGCATGTGAGACACCTCAAGACAAACTCGGTAGCATATGTCTTCATCCCCGACCACCAAAGTATCTCTTCATGTCTTTATACATCTTAGAGGCTCCCGGATGGGTGGAAACTGAAGAACATGTGATTCTCTAAGTATACGGTCTTTCAGATCCGTGTTGCCCCGTGGTATGCATAACCGGCCCTTAAGTCTGATCAGATCATCATCGTGAAGTCTGAAGTCATATTTCTGACTTTCAAAGGTACCTTCTGTAAGCTTCTGTCTGACCTCCCTCATGTACTCATCTGTCCTCTGAGCCTCTCGCACCTCATCAACCAAGCTGGAGAAAGAAACTAGGAATGGAGTGAGTGTGCTCGACGACTCAGGGCGTCCACTACAACATTGGCCTTTCCCTCTTTGTATTGGAGGTCAATGTCATAGTCCTTCAGAAATTCTAACCATCTCCTCTGTCTGTGATTTAACTCCTTCTGAGTGAATATATATTTCAAGCTCTTGTGATCGGTGTAGATCGTCACACTAACCTCGTATAAGTAGTGGCGTCATATCTTCAAAGCGAAGACTACAGCTCCCAGCTCTAAATCATGTGTGGGGTAGTTCTCCTCATGTTTCTTCAACTGGCGTGAGGCATATGCCACCACCTTGCCATGTTGCATGAGCACGCAACCCAGCCCTCTGTCGGATGCATCACAGTAAACCTCAAAGCCCTCCGTACCGTCTGGAATAGTCAGAACCGGTGTAGTGGTCAATGAGTCCTTCAAACTCTGAAACAACTCTCACAATCAGCCGTCCACACGAACGGTGCATCTTTCTTCATCAGACAGGTCATCGGCTTCGCGACCTTGCTGAAATCCTTAACAAACCTCCGGTAGTAACCGGCCAGACCGAGAAAGCTCCGGATGTCGGTAACAGTCTTCGGTCTTGGCCAAGTACGCACGACATCAATCTTTGCTGGATCCACTAAGATCCCAGCATCCGAAATGACATGACCTGGAAGGAGACCTGGTCAAGCCAAAACTCACATTTGAGAAATTAGCATATAGCTAGTTCTCCCTCAGTATCTCTAATACCCTCCTCAGATGTTCCTCATGTTCAACCTTCGATTTCGAATATATCAATATGTCATCGATGAATACCACAACCGACTTGTCCAGCTGCTCCCGGAACAAGCGGTTCATCAGATCCATAAATTTCATCGGTGCGTTCGACAAACCGAACGGCATCACTTGAACTCATAGTGGCCGTATCGTGTCCGGAATGCCGTCTTCTCAATATCCCTCTCCTTAATGGCTATCTGATGATACCCCGATCTGAGGTCAATCTTGGAAAACACAGATGCCCCCTTCAACTGATCGAACAGATCATCAATGCAGGGTAGTGGGTACTTATTCTTCACTGTCACTGCATTCAACTCTCTGTAGTCGATGCAGAGGCGGAGACTACCATCCTTCTTCTTCACGAAGAGAACTGGCGCTCCCCATGGTGATACACTTGGCCTGATAAATCCCTTATCTGACAAGTCATTCAACTGATCCTTTAACTCATTCATTTCTGCCGGAGCCATACGGTATGGTGCCTTGGCTATCGGTCCGGTACCAGGTAGCAGCTCGATGGCGAACTCTACCTCCCGAGTGGGTGGCATGCCAGGCAGTTCCCGTGGAAATAGATCGGGGGACTCCGACACTACCGGTAAGTCGGGGTCGAACTCGGGGTCCCTCTCTATGTCCTGGACATAGCAAAGATATACTTCTTCCTTCCTTCTCAACTCCTTATACATTGCCATAGCGGTGATGATCTTAGTCGAAGGCTCTCTGGGCCTCTGGCGGTATGATATTGTTACCCCAGATGGACTCCTGAGCAGCAGTCTATGCTCGGCGCAGAGGATACGACCCTTGTGCCGCTCCAACCAATTCATCCCAAAAATCACATCAAATCCCAACTCCTTAAACTCAATACAATTGACTGGAAAATCTTCCCCCTTAATTCTGACAATGGCTCCTCGGTAGTAACGAGTGCAACGAACCTTCTCTTTAGACGGGAGCGTAACCGTGAAGTCGGGAGCTCATCAACGTCTAGCCCCAACCATCTCGCAAAAGATGTCGAGACAAAGGTATGCGAGGCCCCTGAGTCGAAGAGAACTGAAGCCTCAATCCCATTAATCGGAAAGGTGCCGGTGAGGATAGTACCGCGCTGGCGTCGGCCTGCGCCTCTGTAAGTATGCTTAGCGCACCTTCCGTACCGAGTCCATAACCTAATTGTATTCACAAGCTTCATGAGTAATGATGGTATAACAAAGTCGTAATAATTAATATGAACAACACTGTTATTTTATTAATAACCATCCTTTTTACAACATGTGCTTCTTCCTTACATTTCATTCCTTATCTCATACTAAAAAAACATTACATGGCTAATATTGTCTAAAGGTTAGGTTCAATCTCCCTGGTTTCATATGCGTCACATTGATTACTGCTGACGGTGTTGTATTCAGCTTGATTCTCTTAATCCCATGGTATAACATCCTTGATCCTCCTCCCATAACTAATACATCCCCTGACTTAAGTATTAACTTATTAGCACGGTCCGCACGCTTCTGCTCGCCGTACAAGAATTCAGCGTCATCCCCAATGGACCAAGACACTACGGGTATCCCCCTTTTGAGGGACTCCGTTGTCTCGTCCTTATCCTGATGTAGTCCAAGTCGCCCATCTTTCTCATAGAAGTTTACAATACAGATGTCCGCTTGTATGTCTGGAATCGGGTCATCTTCCAACTGCTGAGCGATCTCCACGACTTGTGTAATACCGGATGGAACTCTTCGGGTATTCTCGGTGGTGAGACTCCATCTTGTATCCTCGTGGTTTGGTAGGTCTTGGCATACGGATTCCAATCCTTGCCTAAGCTCATCATCTTTAACTTCATTCTTGTTCCTCCTGGGTACTCCGGTGTATAGAAACCTCCCGGTCCCACTCCTAGTTGACTGCATTTCCTGATGATGGCTATTTGTGCTGCTGGTGTCAGGTATCCCCTTAATAAAATCATACCTGGGCGGATAACCTGACATTGTTCGGTTGGAAAGTCTAGGGTTTCGATGTCGGTGTACTCCGGGTTAGGTGTTGAAGGCGTTGGATAGCATATGTTGAAGTTTCCTAAGGTGGTAATAGGTCATATCTCGCTTAAGTTCTAATCTTATCTTATTCTCACTTAACTCAATTATTCACCAAACATGCATGTAATGCGGTAAGCAGGCAATTTTATTACTAAGTGGTTATAGCGGTACCTGGCCACGATGAGGGTTCAGGCTCATCTTCCCGGTCCACCATGTGTAGTGTGGGTCCCGACTTCTAGGCTCCTCGTGGGTTCTTATCTGCTTGCTGCACCCCCTTCTCTGACCGTCAGATCCAGCTCCCTGATCGGTCTTGCCCTGCCCTTCATCTCGGGCCTAAAGGCTCTGCTAGCGGGGTCTAGAAGCACTCGTATGCATGATAGCACTCCTGCTTACCAAAGTATTAGTTACTCTTATTTCTCACAATCTAAATCTTACTCATTTACTTACTCATATCTCAACCATTCCCATTACCTGCAAGGTAGTATAGCTCGTTGGCCCCATGCCATAGCGGAGTCGATGGCTAAGCCCGCCATAGAAGCGGTCCACCAGTATCTGGTCTGAATATCCAAGACCTGGCAGAAGACGGAGCAAGGTGGTGAACTCTGAGTAATACTCGTCCACCGTCATCTTGTTGGTCTGCTTAAGCGCATCCAACTGCAAGCGCTTCTTCGTCTGGACATGGGCGGGGTAATACTTTGCTCGTAGCAATGCGGTGTACTGCTCCCAGCCGAACTCTGGATTGGCCACATGCTCGGCCCTCACTAGCTTCCACCAATCGCCTGCCGCCCCTTTCAAGTAGAACTCAGCCAGGCGCACCTTGATCCCAGCAAGGACATCAAGGGTCTCGAAGGCGGTCTCCAACTCAGAGATGTACGCCTCGAGCTTGGCGGGATCAGTCTCCCCCTTAAAATGTGCGGGTCGAAGGTCTGCAAGGCTCTTCACCCAATTTGGTTCCCGGGGCTGTGGCGGTGGAGGTGGTGCACCAACACCAGGCTGATAGCCCATATGCCCTAATGCGGCAGCCACGATCTCTGCGATCGTCTGCCCTTCCGGTATCTCTGAAGCATCGTCGCCTCTGCCACGGCCTCGACCTCTCCTTCCTGACATCTGAACAATCACAACTCACATTAGGTTCGTATTCACCACTGTTTCGGTTAACAAATATAACGTCCGTAGACGGAAAAGACGATCCACACTAAATAGTGGTCATCTAACTCTTCTCACACTAACTTCTCACACCCTTAACCCATTACTTATATCTTAACTCATAACCTAGCTCGGTGGTTACTTATGTCCGGTATTTCTTGATCAGAGCGTAACTACGCTCTGATACCACATTTTGTAACACCCCGTCCAAAGCCAATCGTGATTATCACAAAACTTAATAACTTAATCACAATGATCGCAGCGGAATAACTAACACCGGGACCTTGCCACGGTCTGATCAAAAGAACATACCGAACTTTACTAATTTACAACACTTATCCAAATATACATACCATCCAAAATGCCCACCAACCGAGTTTGAGTATCTCAACAGACAACATAAACTTCCATCAGTTAAATATAAACAGACGGGTGCACATACGCAACCCATGCTAAAAAAAAATAACCCATCCTAAGTCTAACCGCTCCTACTCTCGTGGTGTGACTTCATGGGCCTCTTACCTGCAAGTGTAAAAACAGCCCCCAAAGGGGGTCAGCACGAATGCTGGTACGACCCTCTCGTGGCCCCCAAGCTAACGGGGCCACGACGACTAATTGTCGATAGCATGGAAATTGATTACATACACAATCATAATATGAAGTGCAATAAACAACCATCCACAAATGAACATACATAGTTCACACACAAATGAACGACTCAAGCGTTCCCTTACCAAGTGGGTTAGTAATAACCTCCTCCAGATCTGATTCCACTTAACCTCAGTTCACCTTAACTTACCTCAGTCTTAACCTTATCTTAATCTCAGTATACAAACCGTTTCTAGAATGGAAATGGTTGTATCTTATCTTAAACTTAGGATTTAGGTGATCCTACCGCACCATCTTAATGCCACCTACCTTGGACGGGAGTCCAGCGTAGCTGAGCCGGCAACCGACCCTAGGCAACAAGTCCGAAGACAAGTCCTTAAGCGGAGGGCGGATCTGATTCAGATACCGACCCCTTTCCTTAGCATGCATGACCGGAGTCAGTCCCGGGTTCCTCACTCCCCCCCCCTTAAGTTCCAGTTAGTGAAAATCTTACAATCTATGTGCTAGTTAAACCTTAACGGGTATTAACCAACAGATACCAATACTAACTCCTTTTCTTAACTCAATAAGTACTAAACTTAGTTAGTAACAATCTCAAGTCTCGTGGGTGTGTAAAGAAAACACGTTCACAACGAGAACAAGTATAACCGGTTGCATGCTTTATCTTGTCTTAGTCATAGCAAATAAACAGATAGCACACAAGCCGAGGGACACCTCGTTAGCAAGCAGGTCACAAGAAAGACTGTACCGTTCACCGTCGACTGTCGTTTGTTTAACCTCTCTCCGGTCCCAATTCACAAACCTAAAACATTCATTCATCTTTAGGCCATTAGTTATTTGAACCTTACTTAACTCATTTAGTCCCTAAAAATTCCCATCCAATACTCTCTTAAGTCCTTACCACTCAACCTTATAAACTTAACTTTAAACTTAAGGTTTATACTTAACTTAACTTAATTCCTTAGGTCCTTGGGTTCCTAATCATTATTACCCTACTAATGGCATACCTTATTACCAATTAACATCTTTAGAATTTAAAATTTCTCTCTTTTTTTTGTTTTTGGCACGACCGACCTTACCGACCTTACCCAAAGTCGGCCATTCCAGGACATATTACCGTTTGAAAATTTTACCCCGACCGACCTTGCAAGTCCGGTCCCCAAGGTCGGTCCATTCCCGAGAGTTTTCCCCGTGGAAAATCTAAGCCCGACCGACCTTGTCAAGGTCGGTCCCAAGTTCGGTCGATTCCAGAGACCAATTCCCGTACAAAATTCTAGGCATGACCGACCTTGTAAGTCCGGTCCCAAGGTCGGTCCATTCCAGAGACTCAATTCGTACACAAAATACAAGCCCGACCGACCTTGCAAGTCCGGTCCCCAAGGTCGGTCCATTCCAGAAACTCTTTCCGGTAGTGTAAACTGAGCTCGACCGACCTTGCAGGTCCGGTCCCTAAGGTCGGTCGGCTCCAGGCCTTTGTTTCTAAATTCCCATTTGACTCCAAACTTCACCCCATATATCTAGTATGTTCTAACCTCATTTGGGCACTTAAACACACCTTAAGCCCTCCACTAAACTCCTTAAATCACTCACCAATATCCACCTTAGTCATTATGCATTTTCCTTATAATAATGCCAACACTTGTAATGTTTTTCACTAGGCTTCTAAGTGGTGGTTCATACCTATTATAACCACTATGCCATAATGTTTCCTCACCACTATAACATCATCTCCCAAGCATCTTTCACCATCTAAAATTCCTTTATGCAACTACTTAAAGTTCCTACACAAGTTTATGCCTCCTTCTTTCAACACATTATTTCCTTCCTACTTGTTTACCATATTTGCCTAAGTCCTAAATACACAAGTATATCCCAAGACATTCATTTGATTCCTAAATCCTCCATGATGATGCCTAAGTCATTCTAACTCATAAAAACACCTTAAACTCACCTTTTTCATCAAAACGACTCCTAAAGTTTCTTAGTACTTCCTTAGTCATAAAATCTCCTTACACATCTTAAACACTTAGGTTCTTCACTAAATTTTGCCATGGGTTCTCTAGTATATTATTACACCAAAATTTTTTTTTTTTCACCATCAAATAGCTATCACATTCAAACTCTCATTAAACCTCCTTAGCACACATCATACACACCAAACTACACTACATCACAATATAGTGCATAAACTTAAATTGCTTGGCACTTAGGCCCTTAAATGACTTGGCTCTTAGGCCCTTAAATGCATAATCTTAAACACTGAATTTCCTCAATATATATAGCCTTCGACCTGCAAATACACACAACAAGGCTCCCATTGCAATTTAAATGCTCTTATAATTCACCTTGACATTCCTAAACTATCTCCTATTCTCATTTGCTCCTTAGTCACAAGTTCACAAGTATAATAATTTCTTTCTCCTAGGTTTTATAACCCTTTCCCAATGTACACTCTACACTAAACTCATCACATATCTAAATCCCATTCCCTTAAACAATAAAACACCTTAAGGTAAGTAATTTACCTTGTTCTTTTACAAGCTCACAAACTTTCCTCCCTAGCCTTTTTCCTTGAACAATCTCGGTCACCACTTAAACTCCCCTTGCCAATGTTCTAACCAATATCCAATGACTCTAATGAGTGCTAGATAATACATTAACCTTAAGGAACAACCCTAGGTTAAAAAGTGCTTTAAGGTATTAAATTGATTGTTTTACCTTGGAGTCTTAGAATAAGCTTGGATATGAAGCAAGAAGACCTCCTCTATCCCTTGGAGAATAGAAAACAAGCTAGAACAAGGCATAAACATGAAGCCCCATGAGTATAGATTTTCGGTTATGGAGAAAAATGGTGGAAACCTAGATTTTCTTACATATTCCTTACCTTAAGAGAATGGAGAAGCTAATGAACTCCTCAAGCTTATTTTTCCCCCTTAAATGGAGGTTTCACTTGGCACCGAAATGAAGCTCTTAGAGATTTGAAAGGATAGGAAGAAAGAGCTTGAGCTAACTAAGAGATATATGTGCTTGGTTTTGATTTTGGAGCTTAAATGAGCAAGTAGTAATCAAAAGAAGGTGGAGCTAGCATGGAGGTTTCTTCTTACGTGAAAGAGAAGAAAGAGAGCAAGAGAAATCGGTGGAGAAGAAAGAATGAGGAAAGGAGGAGAGAGGTGGTATAAATGAGATATTTTGATTCCTTAAAAAGCAAATAGTAAAACCACTTACTTTTCCTCTTTTTCTTCTAACATTAGTTGGCTACTCTTGGTGAATCACACCCTTAGAAAACCGGCCCCCCATTAATTAGGCTAGTCATGGTCTTGTTTGACCAAATAATTAGACTTAGTTGATTAAAGACTAAACTAGGCACTATTTGATTACTATTCACAAACTAGTGCACATAATTGTGAAATCTTTGATTTCCATTGATTTAGACTTCCTAATGTGATACTAATTAGTACACAAGTTAATTAAGAAGTAATCATGAGTATTTACCCACTTAAAACCCCTTTCTAAGACAATTTTTCAAAAATGTGCTTTAAGAGTCCTTAGAGCACAATTTGTGTTTTAACTTGTTTTGAGCTTGGTTTTCTTTGGTAATTGACTTAAAATGACCATTAGGATACTGCTAAGTATTATGATATTTGGGTGCTCACCCAAGTCTCTCCAAGCTTAGAGCACGTTTTTTGCTTAAACTGTTTTTTGGTGTTCCCTTATGTTTTCTTTGATTAAAAATGTCTCTTAATGTTTCAAAGGCATTATTTAGCCTCCTTATATCTTATCTTATCACTAAAACCATATCTAAGTTTAGGGTATTTCATCCACCCCCCTTAAAGAACTTTTGTCCCCAAAGTTTCACACGTGTACTAAATCATTCACGGTACTCATTCTATAATCCTAATAACCAAGTCCTTATATTCTCATCCCACATCTCAAGACTCAAAGGGCTACCACAAATACAATACATAGTATGATACTATCTAACTTAAACCACCATGGTTAACTACTTACAGTAAGTATTATACATATCTCAAACTTACCACCATGGTGTAATAACTTACACAAACTTACACAAACCGCATCTTACACCAACCAAACAAAATGACAAACATTCATTTACTAACTCAAAAGCGAGGAAGCTCTAACCCCCTTAAAAAGGGGTACGCCCCGTACCCTATACAGACGATCTAGTCGGTAAACAAAGAAGGGTACTTCGACCTCATCTTATCCTCTAATTCCCGCGTGGCCTCTTCGGCATCTTGGTTAGACCAGAGAACCTTCACCAGTCGTATTGACTTATGGCGAGGGTCCCTAGTCTTACTATCCAAGATCCTCTGAGGAATCTCCACGGATCTCATATTCGGTTCTAACATCAACCTCTCAGGTTCTAACACATGGGAGGGGTGGTGCATATATTTCTTTAGCTATGAAACATGAAAAAAATCATGCACTTTACCCAGTTCAGCAGGTAAATTCAACTTGTAAGCAACCGGGCCCACCCGCTCCGTAATCTCATAAGGACCAATAAACTTCGGGCTCAATTTGCCCTTCTGCCCAAATCTGAATACACCCTTCATCGGTGAAACTCGCAGAAATACCCGGTCGCCCATTGCGAACTCCAGGTCTCGTCGTCGAACATCAGCATACGACTTCTGCCTATCTTGAGCAGCTTTCATGTTCTCCCTGATTTGCTGAACTTCAGCCTTAACTTGTTCTAGATATTCTAGTTTTATAATGACCGTCTCACTCGACTCATCCCAGCAGAGCGGTGTACGACATGGTCTACCGTACAACGCTTGAAAAGGTGTCATCTTGATCAAAGCGTGATAGCTATTGTTGTATGAAAACTTGATCAGATGTAACTTGTCGATCCAACTGCCCTGGAAGTCTAAGGCACATGCTCTCAGCATGTCCTCGAGTGTCTTAATCGTACGCTCAGTCTGACCATCTGTCTGAGGATGGAACACGGTACTCAGCTTTAGTTCTGTACCCAACGCTTCTCTGGTAGCTCTCCAGTACCTCGAAAGGAATCTGGTATCTCTATCTGACACTATGGTCTTCGGTATCCCATGATGTCTCATAATTTTCTTTTCAAACAACTCAGCTAATTTGGTCACCTTCCAAGTATCGTTCATCGGAATGAATCGGGCTACATAGGTAAGGCTATCCACCACCACCCATATCATGTTGAGACCTCCCCTAGCAGGTGGAAGTCCAACTACGAAGTCCATGGAGATATCATGAAACTTCCACTCCGGAACTGGCATCGACTGTACCATTCCGCCCGGTCATCGGTGCTCAAATTTCACCTTCTGGCATGTGAGACACCTCAAGACAAACTCGGTAGCATATGTCTTCATCCCCGACCACCAAAAGTATCTCTTCATGTCTTTATACATCTTAGAGGCTCCCGGATGGGTGGAAACTGAAGAACAATGTGATTCTCTAAGTATACGGTCTTTCAGATCCGTGTTGCCCCGTGGTATGCATAACCGGCCCTTAAGTCTGATCAGATCATCATCGTGAAGTCTGAAGTCATATTTCTGACTTTCAAAGGTACCTTCTGTAAGCTTCTGTCTGACCTCCCTCATGTACTCATCTGTCCTCTGAGCCTCTCGCACCTCATCAACCAAGCTGGAGAAAGAAACTAGGGAATGGAGTGAGTGTGCTCGACGACTCAGGGCGTCCACTACAACATTGGCCTTTCCCTCTTTGTATTGGAGGTCAATGTCATAGTCCTTCAGAAATTCTAACCATCTCCTCTGTCTGTGATTTAACTCCTTCTGAGTGAATATATATTTCAAGCTCTTGTGATCGGTGTAGATCGTCACACTAACCTCGTATAAGTAGTGGCGTCATATCTTCAAAGCGAAGACTACAGCTCCCAGCTCTAAATCATGTGTGGGGTAGTTCTCCTCATGTTTCTTCAACTGGCGTGAGGCATATGCCACCACCTTGCCATGTTGCATGAGCACGCAACCCAGCCCTCTGTCGGATGCATCACAGTAAACCTCAAAGCCCTCCGTACCGTCTGGAATAGTCAGAACCCGGTGTAGTGGTCAATGAGTCCTTCAAACTCTGAAACAAACTCTCACAATCAGCCGTCCACACGAACGGTGCATCTTTCTTCATCAGACAGGTCATCGGCTTCGCGACCTTGCTGAAATCCTTAACAAACCTCCGGTAGTAACCGGCCAGACCGAGAAAGCTCCGGATGTCGGTAACAGTCTACGGTCTTGGCCAAGTACGCACGACATCAATCATTGCTGGATCCACTAAGATCCAGCATCCGAAATGACATGAACTAGGAAGGAGACCTGGTCAAGCCAAAACTCACATTTGGAGAATTAGCATATAGCTAGTTCTCCCTCAGTATCTCTAATACCCTCCTCAGATGTTCCTCATGTTCAACCTTCGATTTCGAATATATCAATATGTCATCGATGAATACCACAACCGACTTGTCCAGCTGCTCCCGGAACAAGCGGTTCATCAGATCCATAAATTTCATCGGTGCGTTCGACAAACCAAACGGCATCACTGTGAACTCATAGTGGCCGTATCGTGTCCGGAATGCCGTCTTCTCAATATCCCTCTCCTTAATGGCTATCTGATGATACCCCGATCTGAGGTCAATCTTGGAAAACACAGATGCCCCCTTCAACTAATCAAACAGATCATCAATGCAGGGTAGTAGGTACTTATTCTTCACTGTCACTGCATTCAACTCTCTGTAGTCGATGCAGAGGCGGAGACTACCATCCTTCTTCTTCACGAAGAGAACTGGCGCTCCCCATGGTGATACACTTGGCCTGATAAATCCCTTATCTGACAAGTCATTCAACTGATCCTTTAACTCATTCATTTCTGCCGGAGCCATACGGTATGGTGCCTTGGCTATCGGTCCGGTACCGGGTAGCAGCTCGATGGCGAACTCTACCTCCCGAGGTGGGGTGGCAAGGCAGTTCCCGTGAAATAGATCGGGGGACTCCGACACTACCGGTAAGTCGGGGGTCGAACTCGGGGTCCCTCTCTATGTCCTGGAGACATTGCGAGATATACTTCTTCCTTCCTTCTCAACTCCTTATACATTGCCATAGCGGTGATGATCTTAGTCGAAGGCTCTCTGGGCCTCTGGCGGTATGATATTATTACTCAGATGGACTCCTAAGCAGCAGTCTATGCTCGGCGCAAGGATACGACCCTTGTGCCGCTCCAACCAATTCATCCCAAAAATCACATCAAATCCCAACTCCTTAAACTCAATACAATTGACTGGAAAATCTTCCCCCTTAATTCTGACAATGGCTCCTGCTATAGTAACGAGTGCAACGAACCTTTTCTTTAGACGGGAGCGGAAGCGAACCGTGAAGTCGGGAGCTCATCAACGTCTAGCCCCAACCATCTCGCAAAAGATGTCGAGACAAAGGTATGCGAGGCCCCTGAGTCGAAGAGAACTGAAGCCTCAATCCCATTAATCGGAAAGGTGCCGGTGAGGATAGTACCGCTGGCGTCGGCCTGCGCCTCTGTAAGTATGCTTAGCGCACCTTCCGTACCGAGTCCATAACCTAATTGTATTCACAAGCTTCATGAGTAATGATGGTATAACAAGAGTCGTAACAATTAATATGAACAACACTGTTATTTCATTAATAACCATCCTTTTTACAACATGTGCTTCTTCCTTACATTTCATTCCTTATCTCATACTAAAAAAAACATTACATGGCTAATATTGTCTAAAGGTTAGGTTCAATCTCCCTGGTTTCATATGCGTCACATTGATTACTGCTGATGGTGTTGTATTCAGCTTGATTCTCTTAATCCCATGGTATAACATCCTTGATCCTCCTCCCATAACTAATACATCCCCTGACTAAGTATTAACTTATTAGCACGGTCCGCACGCTTCTGCTCGCCGTACAAGAATTCAGTGTCATCCCCAATGGACCAAGACACTACGGGTATCCCCCTTTGAGGGACTCCGTTGTCTCATCCTTATCCTGATGTAGTCCAAGTCGCCCATCTTTCTCATAGAAGTTTACAATACAGATGTCCGCTTGTATGTCTGGAATCGGGTCATCTTCCAACTGCTGAGCGATCTCCACGACTTGTGTAATACCGGATGGAACTCTTCGGGTATTCTCGGTGGTGAGACTCCATCTTGTATCCTCGTGGTTTGGTAGGTCTTGGCATACGGATTCCAATCCTTGCCTAAGCTCATCATCTTTAACTTCATTTTTTCCTCCTGGGTACTCCGGTGTATAGAAACCTCCCGGTCCCACTCCTAGTTGACTGCATTTCCTGATGATGGCTATTTGTGCTGCTGGTGTCAGGTATCCCCTTAATAAAATCATACCTGGGCGGATAACCTGACATTGTTCGGTTGGAAAGTCTAGGGTTTCGATGTCGGTGTACTCCGGGTTATGTGTTGAAGGCGTGGATAGCATATGTTGAAGTTTCCTAAGGTGGTAATAGGTCATATCTCGCTTAAGTTCTAATCTTATCTTATTCTCACTTAACTCAATTATTCACCAAACATGCATGTAATGCGGTAAGCAGGCAATTTTATTAC
The DNA here is from genome assembly GCA_023374045.1 of Limonium bicolor. Classification (NCBI taxonomy): domain Eukaryota; kingdom Viridiplantae; phylum Streptophyta; class Magnoliopsida; order Caryophyllales; family Plumbaginaceae; genus Limonium; species Limonium bicolor. The sequence goes on from CM041781.1 coordinate 36,975,376, forward strand.
TAAGTGGTTATAGCGGTACCTGGCCTCGATGAGGGTTCAGGCTCATCGTCCCGGTCCACCATGTGTAGTGTGGGTCCCGACTTCTAGGCTACCCGTGGGTTCTTATCTGCAGCTTGCTGCACCCTTCTCTGACCGTCAGATCCAGCTCCCTGATCGGTCTTGCCCTTGCCCTTCATCTCGGGCCTAAAGGCTCTACTAGCGGGGTTCTAGAAGCACTCGTATGCAAGATAGCACTCCTGCTTACCAAAGTATTAGTTACTCTTATTTCTCACAATCTAAATCTTACTCATTTACTTACTCATATCTCAACCATTCCCATTACCTGCAAGGTAGTATAGCTCGTTGGCCCCATGCCATAGTGGAGTCGATGGCTAAGCCCGCCATAGAAGCGGTCCACCAGTATCTGGTCTGAATATCCAAGACTGGCAGAAGACGGAGCAAGGTGGTGAACTCTGAGTAATACTCGTCCACCGTCATCTTGTTGGTCTGCTTAAGCGCATCCAACTGCAAGCGCTTCTTCGTCTGGACATGGGCAGGGTATAATACTTTGCTCGTAGCAATGCGGTGTACTGCTCCCAACCGAACTCTGGATTGGCCACATGCTCGGCCCTCACTAGCTTCCACCAATCGCCTGCCGCCCCTTTCAAGTTGAACTCAGCCAGGCGCACCTTGATCCCAGCAAGGACATCAAGGGTCTCGAAGGCGGTCTCCAACTCAGAGATGTACGCCTCGAGCTTGGCGGGATCAGTCTCCCCCTTAAAATGTGCGGGTCGAAGGTCTGCAAGGCTCTTCACCCAATTTGGTTCCCGGGGCTGTGGCGGTGGAGGTGGTGCACCAACACCAGGCTGATAGCCCATATGCCCTAATGCGGCAGCCACGATCTATGCGATCTTCTGCCCTTCCGGTATCTCTGAAGCATCGTCGCCTCTGCCACGGCCTCGACCTCTCCTTCCTGACATCTGAACAATCACAACTCACATTAGGTTCGTATTCACCACTGTTCCGGTTAACAAATTATAACGTCCGTAGACGGAAAAGACGATCCACACTAAATAGTGGTCATCTAACTCTTCTCACACTAACTTCTCACACCCTTAACCCATTACTTATATCTTAACTCATAACCTAGCTCGGTGGTTACTTATGTCCGGTATTTCTTGATCAGAGCGTAACTACGCTCTGATACCACATTTTGTAACACCCCGTCCAAAGCCAATCGTGATTATCACAAAACTTAATAACTTAATCACAATGATCGCAGCGGAATAACTAACACCGGGACCTTGCCACGGTCTGATCAAAAGAACATACCGAACTTTACTAATTTACAACACTTATCCAAATATACATACCATCCAAAATGCCCACCAACCGAGTTTGAGTATCTCAACAGACAACATAAACTTCCATCAGATTAAATATAAACAGACGGGTGCACATACGCAACCCATGCTAAAAAATAAATAACCCATCCTAAGTCTAACCGCTCCTACTCTCGTGGTGTGACTTCATGGGCCTCTTACCTGCAAGTGTAAAACAGCCCCCAAAAGGGGTCAGCACGAATGCTGGTACGACCCTCTCGTGGCCCCCAAGCTAACGGGGCCACGACGACTAATTGTCGATAGCATGGAAATTGATTACATACAAATCATAATATGAAGTGCAATAAACAACCATCCACAAATGAACATACATAGTTCACACACAAATGAACGACTCAAGCGTTCCCTTACCAAGTGGGTTAGTAATAACCTCCTCCAGATCTGATTCCACTTAACCTAGTTCACCTTAACTTAGGATAGGTGAATCCTACCTTACATCTTAATGATCCTACCCACTTAATACACCTATGGACGGGAGTCCAGCGTAGCTGAGCCGGCAACCGACCCTAGGCAACAAGTCCGAAGACAAGTCCTTAAGCGGAGGGCGGATCTGATTCAGATACCGACCTCCTTTCCTTAGCATGCATGACCGGAGTCAGTCCGGGTTCCTCACTCCCCCCCCCTGAGTTCTAGTTAGTGAAAATCTTACAATCTATGTGTAGTTAAACCTTAACGGGTATTAACCAATAGATACCAATACCTAACTCCTTTTCTTAACTCAATAAGTACTAAACTTAGTTAGTAACAATCTCAAGTCTCGTGGGTTAGTGTAAAGAAAACACGTTCACAACGAGAACAAGTATAACCGGTTGCATGCTTTATCTTGTCTTAGTCATAGCAAATAAACAGATAGCACATAAGCTGAGGGACACCTCGTTATCAAGCAGGTCACAAGAAAGACTGTACCGTTCACCGTCGACTATCGTTTGTTTAACCTTCTCCGGGGCCCCAATTCACAAACCTAAACATTCATTCATCTTTAGGCCATTAGTTATTTGAAAATTACTTAACTCATTTAGTCCCTAAAAATTCCCATCCAATACTCTCTTTAGTACATACCACTCAACCTTATAAACTTAACTTTAAACTTAAGGTTTATACTTAACTTAACATAATTCCTTAGGTCCTTGTGTTCCTAATCATTATTACCCTACTAATGGCATACCTTATTACCAATTAACATCTTTAGAATTTAAAATTTCTCTTTTTTTTTTTTTTTGGCACGACCGAACTTACCCAAGGTCGGCCCATTCCAGGACATATTACCGTTTGAAAATTTTACCCCGACCGACCTTGCAAGTCCGGTCCCCAAGGTCGGTCCATTCCCGAGAGTTTCCCCGTGGAAAATCTAAGCCCGACCAACCTTGTCAAGGTCAGTCCCAAGTTCGGTCGATTCCAGAGACCAATTCCCGTACAAATTCTAGGCATGACCGACCTTGTAAGTCCGGTCCCAAGGTCGGTCCATTCCAGAGACTCAATTCGTACACAAAATACAAGCCCGACCGACCTTGCAAGTCCGGTCCCCAAGGTCGGTCCATTCCAGAAACTCTTTCCGGTAGTGTAAACTGAGCTCGACCGACCTTGCAGGTCCGGTCCCTAAGGTCGGTCGGCTCCAGGCCTTTGTTTCTAAATTCCCATTTGACTCCAAACTTCACCCCATATATTAGTATGTTCTAACCTCATTTGGGCACTTAAACACACCTTAAGCCCTCCACTAAACTCCTTAAATCACTCACCAATATCCACCTTTGTCATTATGCATTTCCTTATAATAATGCCAACACTTGTAATGTTTTTCACTAGGCTTCTAAGTGGTGGTTCATACCTATTATAACCACTATGCCATAATGTTCCTCACCACTATAACATCATCTCCCAAGCATCTTTCACCATCTAAAATTCCTTTATGCAACTACTTAAAGTTCCTACACAAGTTTATGCCTCCTTCTTTCAACACATTATTTCCTTCCTACTTGTTTACCAATATTTGCCTAAGTCCTAAATACACAAGTATATCCCAAGACATTCATTAGATTCCTAAATCCTCCATGATGATGCCTAAGTCATTCTAACTCATAAAAACACCTTAAACTCACCCTTCTCATCAAAACGACTCCTAAAGTTTCTTAGTACTTCCTTAGTCATAAAATCTCCTTACACATCTTACACACTTAGGTTCTTCACTAAATTTTGCCATGGGTTCTCTAGTATATTATTACACCAAAACTTTTAGTTTTTCACCATCAAATAGCTATCAGCATTCAAACTCTCATTAAACCTCCTTAGCACACATCATACACCAAAACTACACTACATCACAATATAGTGCATAAACTTAAATTGCTTGGCACTCAGGCCTTAAATGACTTGGCTCTTAGGCCCTTAAATGCATAGATCTTAAACACTGAATTTCCTCAATATATATAGCCTTCGACCTGCAAATACACACAACAAGGCTCCCATTGCAATTTAAATGCTCTTATAATTCACCTTGACATTCCTAAACTATCTTCTTTTCTCATTTGCTCCTTAGTCACAAGTTCACAAGTATAATAATGTTCTTTCTCCTAGGTTTTATAACCCTTTCCCAATGTACACTCTACACTAAACTCATCACATATCTAAATCCCATCCCTTAAACAATAAAACACCTTAAGGTAAGTAATTTACCTTGTTCTTTTACAAGCTCACAAACTTTCCTCCTTAGCCTTTTTCCTTGAACAATCTCGGTCACCACTTAAAATCCCCTTGCCAATGTTCTAACCAATATCCAATGACTCTAATGAGTGCTAGATAATACATTAACCTTAAGGAACAAACCCTAGGCTAAAAATGTGCTTTAAGGTATTAAATTGATTGTTTTACCTTGGAGTCTTAGAATAAGCTTGGATATGAAGAAAGAAGGACCTCCTCTATCCCTTGGAGAATAGAAAACAAGCTAGAACAAGGCATAAACATGAAGCCCCATGAGTATAGATTTTTGGTTATGGAGAAAAATGGGGGAAACCTAGATTTTCTTACATATTCCTTACCTTAAGAGAATGGAGAATCTAATGAACTCCTCAAGCTTATTTTTCCCCCTTTAATGGAGGTTTCACTTGGCACCGAAATGAAGAGCTCTTAGAGTTGAAAGGATAGGAAGAAGAAAGAGCTTGAGCTAACTAAGAGATATATGTGCTTGGTTTGATTTTGGAGCTTAAATGAGCAAGTAGTGGTCAAAAGAAGGTGGAGCTAGCATGGAGGTTGCTTCTTACGTGAAAGAGAAGAAAAAGAGAGCAAACAAATCGGTGGTGGAGAAGATGAAGAATGAAGAAAGGAGGAGAGAGGGGGTATAAATGAGATATTTTGATTCCTTAAAAGCAAATAGTCTAACCACTTACTTTCCTCTTTTCTCTTCTAACATTAGTTGGCTACTCTTGGTGACTCACACCCTTAGAAAACGGCCCCCTCATTAATTAGGCTAGTCATGGTCTTGTTTGACCAATTAATTAGACTAGTTGATTAAAGACTAAACTAGGCACTATTTGATTACTATTCACAAACTAGTGCACATAATTGTGAAAATTTTGATTTCCATTGATTTAGACTTCCTAATGTGATACTAATTAGTACAACAAGTTAATTAAGAAGTAATCATGAGTATTAGCCACTTAAAACCCCTTTCTAAGACAATTTTTCAAAAAATGTGTTTTAAGAGTCCTTAGAGCACAATTTGTGTTTTAACTTGTTTTTGAGCTTGGTTTTCTTTGGTAATTGACTTAAAATGACCATTAGGATACTGCTAAGGTATTAGAATGATATTTGGGTGCTCACCCAAGTCTCTCCAAGCTTAGAGCACGTTTTTACTTAAACTGCTCTTTTGTGTTCCCTTATGTTTTCTTTGATTAAATATGTTTCTTAATGTTTCTAAGGCATTATTTCCTCCTTATATTTAGCTTATCACTTAAACACCATATCTAAGTTTGGGTATTTCATTATTACTCCCGTAAAATGGTTAATCGTATTCGTGAAACATTATTTTAGTATTTCATGTGAGTTATTTCATGTGAGTTACAAGATTTTCATTTAATCTTTGTTAACTCTTTATTCCATAACCATCTTACACTTAAGGTATTATTTTATGTACCTTATCCCATGAAATCTTAGTATTTAAGAATTATAATCTTATTATAAGCATACCTCTTATATAGGTTTTTTTCTCATTCCACCAACCTATATATATATATATATATATATATATATATATATATATATATATATATATATATACATATATATATACATATATGTTATATGTATATGTAATATATTAATTACTTATACAATCTTCTCTATTATTGTATGCTATTATAATTCTTATCATTATATAGCATTAATCTCCTTGTTCATGTATTATACATATGTGCTTATATATATATATATATAATTGTGGGTTTTTATATTACCCAGACTACCATATTTATATTATCCTGTCAATATATAATATAATCCTTATATATACACATATACTTATATTATGTATATTGTACATTGCCATTCTTCCTAATGATATAACAAATTGTCAATTCCTTAATATTCCTTCGTTTCAGTCACGAATTACATGACCACACTTATCAAACTTTTGCTTATTACATTATGACCCCAAATGTCATAAAATATTTACAATTTAATTCCTTATACTTGTATAACCTATAGTTTTCATTTCCTACTTATTTATACCAAAGCTCCCCTTCTAATTCTTCCAACCTCCAAACAGAACCTATATTTCCTCAAATTCAAATTCCTACCCAGCATTTTTCGATATTACAATTTGACCCCAATAATTTTATAATCTTACCATTTACCACTAGTTACATTTATCTTATAATTTTAATTCTTACTTAATAAACTCCAAATTCTCTCTTATACTTTCGGTAATTACCACCAGACCACCATACTAAGTTTCGGCATGTACACATATTTCCATAATTATGCTTTGACCCCATATGTTTTAGAACTTTTACAATTATATTATAATTCTTATTTAATCTATAGTTTTAACTCTTATATTTAATAACTTCCAACTCACTCCTTAATTTCCAAAAGTTACACAATAGGCCCATATGCCATTCGACTTTTATCCCTACTTCCCCTTAATTACAATTTCACCCCACAAATTTTATAATCTTTACATTTTACCCCTTATTTAATTATTCTTTAATTTAATTCTTACTTTAATCAATTCTAAAATTTCCCCGATATTTCTGAAAATATCACAACAGACCCTAAGCTGTTTAATCACGGTGTTGGCCCCAATTTTTTATATTTATGGTTCTACCACATAAGTTTTATAATTCTTACAATTTATACTATAATTCTTATTTAATTTCAAATTCCAATCTTCTCAACTTTGATCAACACTTTGAATCCAACTAGATTTGACCATATTTATTTATTCTCCCCTAAAGTTTTCCACATTTATGTTCCGCAATATTTATAAGTTTTTAACAAATAACTCCTAAACTTGTTTTTAACTTATAATTTCCATTATTTGCCAAACTAACCCTAGAGGTCTCGGCCTAAATTACCTTTATCACCCCCAAACTTAATTTCTCTTGCATTTAAACACATATATCCCAACCTTAAGATCACTAAGTTATTTAATAAATTCTTATTTTTTTTAAAGTCCATTTTAGTCCTTAAACTTGTCCAAAAACCACCTAACTTTCTTGATATTTTTCCTACGTCCTTTAAATGTGTCAAACCATTCAAATGTTCCTTTTGAACCCAAATGTTTGCCCATAACCTAGATTTTTATAACCTATAGTTTAAATGTACTAAATTTTCCAAAAATGCTTATAAAAGCAAGCCTAACACTTGGCCATATTACAAATGATATTATAAATTTCCAATATATAAAACCTTCCCATCAATCAAAGTCCATTATCGGACATAATCACAACTTATACTCCAAATTTTGATAATTACCATAATGGCTCTTAAACTATATAAAAATGTCATTTCCAATGTAATTGTATAAACATTAATAGCTCAAAATAATCCATCACATCAGGGTGTTGGCCATAATTATAACAACGTCAACATAAACTTTAAACACCAATTTGAACCTTAAACTTGGAACTTACCTCCTAATGCCAAAAACTTTATTTTTCCAACCTCACTCTCAACCCTAATTTACACAAGGTTTTAGGGGTATGTTTCTTGCACTAAACCAATGCTTAATTCATAGGTTATAAGCTCTTAAACTTAGGTTAAAGTTTACCTTGTCTTAAAGTAGATTTTTCAAGCTTTTGTCCCCTTGGCTCTCGGCCAGCTCCTAGGGTAGATGAACTCCATTTTGGCCATAAGTTCAAGAAGAGAATGAAGGACAAATTTAGGGTCTTAAGACACCGTAAAAAATTTTAGAGGATAGCTTAAGGCTTGAAGACTAAAATGTGCATAAAGGATGAAACTTTACCTTAAGGCTTAGAGATGGGATTTTTCTCACCCAAATTCTCAGCCAAACTGAACAAATGAGGTAGAAAGTGAGTTCAATGGCAGATATATGAAATAACATGATTAAGCTTGGAAACTCTAATTTCTAAGATCTTACCGTAGGTAGATTTCCAAGCTGATTTTCGGCCAAGATGAGGTTTGAAGAAGAACAAATTTGTGTATGAAAGAGTGGATAAAATGAGTTAGAAGGGGCCTTGAGTTTCGGCCAAAAATATGACAAAGGAAGCTTTAGCGTTTAAAGCACATTTTTACCTTAAAGATGAAGTAGCTTAACTTGGCTCCATACTTGAGTGAGTTTTGCCTTCAAATATGGTAGATATTTCAGTTTTGTGAAAAGGAAAGGTATATCTATGATCATCTTGGCTAGTAGATGAATAAAATGGAAGATTTAGGTGAAAAAGATGGAAGGAGGTTACTTCACCATTGTAGTCATGGATAAGTTCTTAGAGCTTTTCAAGAGAAAGAAGATGAGTGGGGAAGTAGAAGCTCTTGGCTTGCAAGAGAGAGATGGGAGCAAATGTGAGTTGCTCTTTCTTAAGTGATAAGTTACTAAAGTGTGAAATAAAAGATGACTCACTTAAGGTATCTTATAAAGGTAATAAATTTGTCTTTGTCTTTTTTCCCCCTATCATTTCCAGCCATCTCTATATATTAATGGGTTGGTTTGACCATTGACCACGCCAAATGAGAATCAGTCCTTGTTTGGCACTATTCACATTTTGGTGCACATTTCTGATTTTTTTTCCTTAATTTAGTTTCCCAATGTGGTACATTATAGTTCCTTAGTCCCCTATGGTGTACACAAGGCTTAATAAGCTCCCAAAGTCAAAGTCTAGACACTTTCATAAAAATGTGTTTTAAGGAGTCTTAAGGCTCCTTGTGTTATAGCACATTTTATGACTTGGTTTTCTTTGGTAATTATTTTATGTTTCTCTTACCTTATATAAGAGGTTTAGGAATCCACTTTTGACCATAATGAGGTTACACAATCCCTTAAATTTCTTAAAGCACATTTTGTAACACCCCTAATCCTAAACCTGTAATATCGTCGCATGTCGTAGCATAATAAATAACATTTTGCAGCGGAAAATAAAACTAACTACCTTGGTGTTACACGCCGTTACTCACCCTTGTGAGTAACAAGGCATCCTTACTCCTTCCAGCATTACCGCCTCTCACGTTATGATGAACAGATACTGAGCACTCTAATTATTACAAACCAAATCCAACTAAATGAGCAACTAATGGAATACAACAATCTCCTTATTACATTACAAAATGAAACCAAAGGTGTTTATTGAAAACACCACTGCTACCCCCGTGTCCCGCACTCCGGCTTGAGTCTTCTTCAACACCTGAAATGTTTGGCCCAATGAAGGGCTCAACAATCGAAATGCTGGTATGCTAAATGTAGTCTTAAATCATTTGGATTCCTTAAGTCATTTTAGCCATCTTGATATTAGATTCATTACATGAAATACCGGTTTACTATGATAACAGTAATAACTGTAAACATTCAACAATCACATAATAGTTCACCTGCAAACTTCAGTGTACAGTAGTACACAACACCAATAATCTCACAACAATAATTCATAGAAATAACCAATAATCACACATGAATAATCCATAACAATCACCAAACAAGATACGCGCATTAAATTGTACTTGTTAGTTAGCCACCTGACCTTTATCTTTTAAACCAATCACTTAACCTTTTTCCAATTAATTTCCACCTCAGGCGTCATGTTAAGACAACCCTTAATAACTTATTAATGGACAGTAGTCCCCTGTGTTCCTTTGGAACTGTTACCAGTGACCCTAGGCCCTGGTTAATTGACCGATCCGGTCGAACCTGTGCACCAACGGCAGTGCCCTCCGCCATCCCGAATGTGGCTGATGGATTTCCTTGAGTGACTCTCCATTGAAGCCTCTCGTAGTGATCACAATGCGCAACCAGAAGGCCGAAACAATCTGGATTCCTCTCTTTATAAGTTAGCCCTTTTTTGTGAGTGACATAATAACTAACCCTTGAGTTAAGGCTATAATAGTTGACCATCAGTTAGGTTCAATAATACCTTTAGGTTAGTTAGCCTTGTTCCAGTTTAGATGTATAAACTTCCAGTCATAAGACGTTCGCGTAAATACAACGCAACAAAGTTGAGCAATACAGTATACAATATCATTCACATAAAATCACAGATATCGCTCTTAAACAATTAACACATAACGTCTGGACCTTAGGATAATCCTTAGAACATTCAGACCACACAATTAACATACCGTTCACCAAGTAACTGCTAGCTTGACAAACTCCTGTTCAGTAGTCCCTCCCCGTACGCTGTTATTAAAACATGCAATACCAGGTAATATTAATATAACTATTCATTAAATGTTATAGTACTATCACTTTAATGTTATACTCGTTGTATAATAACTTTGTATGTTCTTTTATTCCCCCTGTTATTTACAGTGACTCTAGGTAGTTCAACAGTTCGTTATTTTATGTGATATTCACATGTGATAATGAATTCCCACTGTACTGTATATCTTTATTTCATTAATCATACATCCATAATTATTTTTACTTATTCTTTATGATTATCCCTTGGTCATTTTTATTATAACCAAAATTATTTTACAAACTTTATATTATACTACTTAATAACATAATACATTATATTACCTAGTTTACTTCCTACCTTATTAAATTACAAAACCAACCTTAATAATTCGGTATTATATATTTATGCCACCAACATAATAATTTACTAAATAACCACATATAATTTCCGGTGATCATATGATCCCATTAACTTTTACAATGAAATACCCCAAACCTTGATATGTGGTTTAAATATCAAATTATGGTATGTAAAGGCTAAAAAGTGCCTTAGTAACATCAGTGAACAATTTAAACCATAATAAATGCAATAAGCATTAAGACACAGTTTGAGCAAAAACATGCTCTAAGCTATGAGTGAACTTGGTTAGGACCCAAAGAGCCTACCAAGACTTGATAACATTTAATTATGATTTAATAAGGCTAAATAAGTCCTTAAGAAACTTTGGTGGACAGTTAAACCAAATAAAACATAAGAAATACTTAAAGTCAATATGAGCAAAAATGTGCTCTAAGCTTGGGATGAATGTGTATAAGACCTAATGGTCATACCTATACCTTATTTATATGTTAATGAACATATTAAATCAATTACTAAAGAAAACCAAGCTTGAAAACAAGTTAAAACACAAAATGTGCTTTAAGGAGTCTTAAAGCACGTTTTTGAAAAAATTGTCTTGTAAATGAGTTTTGAATGGCTAAATGTCCATCATTACTCTTTAATTAACATGTGTACTATATAGTATCACATTTGGGTGGCCATATTAGTGGGAAATCAAAAATTTCACTTCTATGTGCCTTAGTTTGTGAATAGTAACTTTTATAAGCTAGTTTGTAACATATAATGTTATAAGTAATTAAATTGGTCAACAAAGACTAGTATACCCTCCTAGGCATAATGGTGGCCGGTTTTTGTAGTAGTGAGTCACCAAGTTGTAAAAGAAATCAAATAAGTAAAGTAAAACTTTAAGTAAAGTACTATTTGCTTTATAAGTTACAAATATCTCTTAAAAGCAAATTCTATCTCATTCTCTCATTTCCTCCCTTGTTCACACGGCTCCACACTCTCTTCTTCTCTGTTCTCACGTTAAAACAGCACCACCACCATGGAAGTCCACCTTTGACCACATGTAAAACCTAGCTCACTTAACCAAATCAAAAACAAACACCACCATTCTCTTCCCCTCATCAAGCTCTTCATTTCTATCTTCTCAAAATTTGAAGATCACCATTTCGGTGCCATGGAGTTCCACCATTGATGGAGCTTGAGCTTGTCTTTCCACATATTATTGATCTCCTTTGCTCCTAGGTAAGGAATCTCTAAGAAAAATCAAGTTTCCTCCATGTTTTGTGTGTGACCGAAAATATTCATTAATGGAGCTCCTTGTGTTGCCTTGTTCTAGCTCCATTTGAATCTTTCAAGGACTAGGTGGAGTCCTCTCTTCATAGATATTCAAACACCCTCCAAAGATTAAGGTAAAACAACTACATTAATGCTTTGAAATAATGTAAACCTAGGGTTTACAATGAGATGGAGCTTAAAGCTTGAATACTCATTATGTTGTTTGTTTGTATAATGTTTAGAAGTTGACAAACAACCAAATACCCCACCGGTTTTACAAGGAAACAAGAAAGAAGTTTGTGAGGAAAAAGAGGTAAACAAACTATCTCAATGTAGTTTAAATGCCTTAGGAAAATGAGCTTGATTTGCTTGATAAAATACCTAAGGAGCCAATGGTGAGTGACCTAGTAAAATGTTCTCAAGGAGACTAGTAAAAGAACATATGTTTTGGTGTATGTATTTGCAGGTCAAAGGCATTATTTATGTGGGAAATTCAGTGTTTAAGGTTATGCAATTTAAGGGCCTAAGAGCCATGTTATTTAAGGGCCTAAGTGCCAAGCAATTTAAGTTATGCACTATATTGTGATGTAGTGCTTAATGTGTGAAGTTTGTGTATAAAAATGTGTTTGATGGATTTTAGGTGTTTTGAATGAAATAAGGTAAAAACCTAAGTGTTTGGATGTGAGTATATACAGGAGAAGCTATGGCCAAATTTGGAAAAATGTGTGAGAAGTTCTAAGTGTTTTAAGTGGTTTTGGTGAACTAGGAAGTGTTATAGGTGAATAAATGTTTACTTGAGAAGAAAACATGTGTTAAGGTGATTTAGAGTGATGCAAGGATTTAGGTGTTATCTTGGAAGTTCTAGGAATTCAATGTGTGTTTGTGAATGTATTAAAGTCTTGGAGGAGTTGTTTAAGGTTTAGGTAAGGTTGGTGTTCAAGGAACAAGTGATGTTTAGGTATGATGTAAAAAGGAGATTTAGTTAGTAAGAAAATAATGCTTAAGAGATGATGTTAAGATGAGAAGGAAGTGTTTGGGATAGTAGTTATAATAGTGTGAGAAACACCATTTAGGAACCTAGTACAAATGTTGAAAGTGTTAGGAATTTTTACAAGGAAATAAGTAAAGGTTTAAGGAGTTAGAAGATGAGTTTAGAGGATGTTGTATGTGGATATAAGGTTACCAAATGTTGTTAGGAAACATTAAGAGGCCTTAGGAGAAGTTTGGTGAAGAATTGGTAAAGTTTGGGTAAGTTTAGAAGGCGACCGACCCAGGGGTCCGACCCAGTTTTGGGTCGGTCGAGCCTCTGTTAGATGTTAGGAATGTGTTCGGTAATGGTCCGACCCAAAAGGGTGGGTCGGACATGGGTCGGTCGGTCAAGTTTCAAAGGAAGAAAATGTTCGCACATGGTCCGACCCAGTCGAGTGAGTCGGACGTGGGTCGGACGGGCATGATTATAAGGAAGTAAAAGGGTCTGTAATGGACCGACCCAGCTGTGGGTCGGACGGTGGGTCGGTCGGACCAAAAACATGGTTTAAGGTTATGAAATGATATGTGATGATGGGGATTGGTAGGTAATGATGTTATAAGGATGTTGAGGACATGTAGGTGAGTTTTAGTGACGATAAAATGGGAAAAGTTGTATTAAAATGTGAGAGTAAAACAAGTTAAAAATGTTAAGTTATGTAACTAAGTTAACGGAAAAAATAAGCATTGACATTAAATAATCAAGCAAACCCCGATGTTAATGAAAACACATGTGATGTTAACAGTTGTTCGAGAATTGCTCGAGGTACATAAATGGACGTGATTAAGTGGACTCCGGTGACAGGTATGGTTTTCTTGCAACCTGTGTCCTACCGGATTACACCGGCTTGTATGCCAATGTGTTTTTCTGTATGTTTGCCACGTTTTAAGAATTAAACATGTAATGAGTTTACAGTAATTCATTTATGTGGCGTGTTCAACTCCGATACCATTTAACCTAGGCAGTGTAACCTTAGTTAACTGAGTCTAGGATCACTTGAGAGTTCGGTATTCGGAGTAAACGACCCGTACCATGGGACGTACTAACCACGGCTATGCGTGTGTTAATTGTGTGATATGTGTATGTGAATGTAGGGATCTCCCTTGTATATTTAACCCAGTTGTAATACTGTATGTGTGTTATGTGATAGGCTCCATAGTGGGGTTCTAACTAATATCGAAAGTAAGTATGTACTAACAGTAGTGAGGAATCCGGTTTGGCCGGTCGCGCGTTGTTTGGGAGAGGGTATCCTTCTAGCCTTACCCTTCTCTTTGTTATGGTTGTTTCCCTCACGGGTTATGATCTCCCTTAGCTTACTCCAAAGCTTGGCTATTCTGACTTATGATCGGTTTAGGGGAACATGTGTTTGTGTGGGTGTTCGGGCCTCCAAACCCGAACCGCCTTAACTTAAGTTACTCGTCCAACTATTAGGACGGTAATGAGTGTTGTTGTTATTGTATAACGAGCTTATCATGAGACTGGCAACATTCTCTAGGCTCACCAGTATAAACAATGTTTGGGTCGGTTCCTAAGAGAACCACTCCCGTTATGTTATGTATTTTGTTGTGATGCAATATTCATTGCGGTATTATGTTGTGTACGTGGAAACGTGCAAAGTGTTGTTAAGTGTTGTATGTAGTGTATGTTGTAGGTTGTATAATGTGGAGTGTGTGGATCATGGATATGACTCCCAGTTTGTGATAAGAGGCGTTTAAGGATAACCCGATTTAAGGGTATGTGTCGTCTATTAAGGAAGTAGCTCCATTAGAGGAGGAACACTCTAGGGATAATGAATACCAAGAGTGACTTATTAAGTAAGGATATATTATCCGTTGTTGAGCCCATTGAGGCGAAATGTTATGTGATGTGTGTTTATTGTTACATGCATGATTTAAATATAATCAACCGCATGTTAAGACGACAATTAGTTGTGCGTGGCCCGGTAGCATGTGGGCTGCGGGATTACCATACCAGCAAAGGTGCTGAGCCCCTTGGGGGCCACCCTTTCTCTTCTTTTCCTATTTCAGGTTCAAGGAGCTGGAAGCCGTTCGAGAGTAGGACGGGGTAGTTGTGGTACATGGGTATTCATTTAAGTGTATTATACAGTAGGTGTAGTAAGACCGATGTTGTTGTCGGCACCAGTTTATAAATACTCGGTATAGTTGATAAGGTGTATATTATTGTTGTTGTTAATGGAAAGGGATAATAATGTATAGTTGCTCGGGAATTTAGCCCATCAGACCGGTACAATGTATATGGATTAGCCTTGTTAGCCACGTGGGTGGCTAACGGCGTGTAACACCAGGGAGTTAAGTAATGTGATGAGGTTTGTAATTCCGCTGCAGTTTATTGTAAGTATGTAAATGTTGGATGGGGTGTTACAAAAGTGGTATCAGAGCGAAGTATCGCTCTGATGACTGAATTACCGAGCTTAGGAAGTACCGAGTTAGGATTTTAGTGCTTTGGGTTAAGGGTTGAGTGATAGCGTGAGAGATACGCTAGTTAGGAACTACCAGTGGCTACTGGAAACCTACAATATCCTTCCCACCCTCCACAATCCCTGTATATAACTTGGGGAAACAACGCCAGGGAGATGGAAGTCCTCTCTTACTCGGGGATACCCGATCTGGCTGTTATTAAATACCCTTAGGGTACGGAGAACCTGTCATACGGTAGATCCCGAAAACTGGGAATCCCGGAGACGGTCTCCATCTGAACAATGTTAACCGCATTTCATAGCAATGAATGAAGGATCTTGTGTATTGGAGAATAGAATTTCCGGCAACCTGGGTCGACATGCAGAGCAGTCGAGAATAACCAGCTTGCAACGCACCTACCGTGCAACAGGCAAGAAATGGATATTAATAACACCCGAGACAAGTGTCTACGGAACCACAGTTGATAAATAAAACACCAACGGTATACCAACCGACAAAGGAACTACAACGTAGTGCCCAACAAGAGACAAGTCTCAGTAACCACGACAAGTGCGTGGAACGGGCTATAAAGAGAATACGACACAAAAAAAAGGGGGGTCTCCCAGAATGGGAAATACCCTAGTTAATGATTATTATGTGAATACAGTGAGAAGTCACCTAGACAAGTTATTATCAAGACAGTAAGATCAGTGAGGGCCAACAAGGCCACTGATGACAGGCGGGTAAAAACAATACCACAACCGGTATGTGTTAAACTGATAGCCAGTTAGCATGGCGCACTTGCCATAGCAAGTGCTGCTATAATAGGGCTGTTCGGGAAATTTATAACCACTACGAAGTACTTGGAAAAGTACAATAAAGTTAAATGTGATTGTCATAACAGTGGAAGGGCCTGTTAGCCTAACCTCTGTAATTGTAAGTACACCAGTCAGCAAGAAGCTAGACTTGGTTAAGGTAAGAAGATGTTGTGAAACCATGAAAATTTTTCTTTCAACCCAGATTTATTCAAACCCTTTTCTTTTCAAAACCAGATTTTCTTCAAACCAACACTTCTTTCCAACCTTCTTTTAAACCAAACCAGTAAAACCAAGGACAGTTGACAAGGATACAACAATGGATAAAATTCCCTCGATTAAGTTCGGGAAGCAGGGAATGAATATTGTCACGGGACAATATAAGGGAGTTGACAACAGAATACTTCACCTAGGCGTGTGACGGACACTACAAGTGTACCAACTGTGTTGTGGGACGACCGCACTCCGATAGGAGCATGTGGGCCTGACAGACCTACTTATGGGTTAGTTGGGTAAGTAGCAATGTATCAGTAAGATACCCCATATATGTATACGAGTAGAGTCCGAAACACGGGAAGTAGTCGACTCCGTCTACGGTCAGCAGTATAAATCAAACGAGAGCTAAGGATTACAAGGAATAGTTGAAGTTAAGGAATTCAGTTAAGTTAGCAAGACTAAAAGGATTAGTGAACTCCTTTCAAGGAAATGTTTAAGAGTTAGGAAGTGCGATGGGCACAAACTGTTATGTAAAGACACCACATATGTCTTAAGGATCCTTAGGGATAAACATTATAGCTGGAATGGTGACCCAGCCTGTACATGGCAAGCAGATGCCTAATGTGGACACATTAATGTGCAATGAACGGATAAATTCCCAGAATGAGTACCTACACTACCAGGAAATGTTAATCTTCACAGAAGAAGATAATAACCAGTAAAGAACGCGAAAGGCGTAGCTAACGGAATGTACCAATAAGTGTGAGCCAAATGTAAAGGCATAACTTAACAACACCCAGGAGCAATCCTTGAAGGGTGTTCACATCAACAATTGTTGAATGAAATGCATGACAGAAGCACAAGGGTTGAAACTAACACACAGTTTAGACATAAGTTGTCAGGAGACGGACTGACAAACCTAAGGGGCATCCCATGAAAGGAAACGTGATGCAACGACCTTGTAATATTGTACAGAGAAGTACATGTGTGTGGACAGCCTATAATGAGCCCAGCTCAAGGCAAATAAGGCTTATAATCCAAAAGCAGGATATATCATATAAATTCGATTGATGGTAGAAGTTTAGGTTGTATAAGCGAATAGAGTGGTAAACGAACCACTGCATTAAGAGTGGGGATACCTCTCGACATTGTGACACCGCAGGAGCGGTAGTTATGTGAATCAAGTTCAAGAAATATGTTAAGGATTGACCATGTTGTTATTGAAAGAGAAATTAGCTTAGTAGTATGTGTATAAAGTGAAGCACCTGGCTGAATAACGCCGGCTTGTGACTCGAATGATCGATGCTCAAGGAGCATTCAGTGGTCATCCAAATGAGGGATGAACCATAATATGAATAATGTAAATTTATGTGTGGAAGTTAATGTGACAGTAAATACTATGTGAGTTAGTGTTATACAATAAGTGAGAGCACGGTGCGCAGTAAGCGACCGTTGTATAAGTGTTGTTGAATGATAATATGGTAGGTCGAACAGTTACGAGATAAGAGTCTCAGTGAAGGACAGTGTGAATTCCATGGCGAGTCGCATAAGGGATTTACTGTCGAGAGTTTACGCCTCTGCACTCTGTATGACTGAGTGTTTTGGTATTGCACTTGCGCAGTAATGATCGAGTGGGATAGCTAGGAATTGGAGACATGTTAATTATAGAGGAATAATGTTATAAGGCCGATGCATAGGAAATGCAAGGCCGCACCAATAAAAGAGTACTTGTACAAAACCGAATGTGAAGACATGATTAACAGTAAGTGACTACAGTAGCACTAACTACCAAATATCGGTATGGAATATACCCCAAATATTGGAAATAGCTGAGAGAGCACTACACACTAGGTAGTAGCTCAATCTCAACCGACAGTAAGTCGGAAGGGAACAAGTCAATCATTGTGAAATACATAGCTGTATACACAGTAAATTATCATGGAAGTGGATGGAAAATTGTGAAACTCACCGAATCCGCTCAGGGTAAAAGATACCGTGCGTCGGTTGAGAAACCATTGTTACCAAGATGAAGGTGACAATTGGGGATGTACAATACAGTAAGAATAACAAAAGGGAGCAATTAAGCTCTACAGTTATTAGAGTTTCGCAGCAGAAACTAGTGAACCAGTGATTCAAATGTACAACGTGAATAACGAATATGAGTGGATGGCTAATTATTAACGCCTAGAAGCCTACAGGCCAGAATCGAAACCAATTAAGAGTTTAAACAACTCCAATGAGAATTCTTGGTTTAGGAACTAAACCGCCAATATGGTTAAGATCCTCTAATCAGAATCCATTGTGTAATAGACCGCATGGAAGTTAAAACACTTCACGACGGCAGAACATTTAAGCCAATGTTTAGTGATTGATTACGTGGGCGTAATCCCTTTTAAGGGGGGTAGAGCGCAAAACCACTTGGTGTATATTACCGTACAAGTGTACGTAGTGTATGTGACTCATATTGTGCATAGCACACAAATTATTGTTTGTTTTGATGATTGGTGTGTGTGTTACGTAAACATACACATTCATTCATGGATTAATTGTGGTAATTGCGCACAGATGATGCGAATACCATTGTGATAGTGTGTGTGTTTTTAACAGTTGTGTGTGATTGTACAAGTGTGGGGAGTAGATAAACTCCCGGGGGAACAAAAGCCCCGACAGTGTATAAATGTAAAACCAGGTGTTGTATTTTGGATAAAATATATGTGTATATATATATATATATATATATACTTTATAGTGATGCATGAAAGGGCATGATACCGACATAGAACCTAGTGAGAATAAGATTCCCTAGGCAACAGGATTAAAAGTGAATGGAGGAGGTAACTGATAGACGGAGTTCTATCCTTGGAGATGTTGTGATCATGACTAGAATGATTCAAAAGATAGAAAATTGGAAATGAGTGACTTACTTGATGCTTGAAAATGAAGTGGGAGGTGGAACTTGATTTGCATGTGATCAAGGGAAGCCGAACACAAATTGGGGTGGAAGGATAGTTCAACACTGATGCTGATCACATCAGGGTTGGATGACTCTTGAAACTCCCTATAAGTGGTCACGAATAACCACGCTAATAAAAGAAGCAAAGAGCTTAAGTTGGACTTGGAGTTGTGTGTGTTTTCAAAAGGATTTTAAATTGGTATTTATAAAACGTTGATGGATACTTTACGTAATTAAAGTTCTCTTACTTAACCTCACAAGAAATTTTAAATTTAAGTGATTGTTTTAAACTCCCAAAGGCACGGGGACGGAAGGTGTCCATCGCGACCGGGTTCTGCGGGATCACAGTGTATATCAAGGATATTTTTGATTGCTATACATGCTCTGACATGTTGTGTGGTATGTGTAATGAATGTTGTTTTGACTTGGATTTCCTAAAGTGTATACTATCAAGGCCTATGAGTCTAAATGTGTGGTGTTACATAGACCTATGTGTCTAAAGACTGTTATGTTACCAGGACCTATGTGTCCAAATGTTGTTATGTTACCCAAGACCAGTGAGTCAAAGGGTTGTTATGTATGTGTAAGTGTGTTAAGATACCCGGACCATAGAGTCCGAGGTTATCATTTGGATATGTTATGTTATGTGTGGATGTGAATGTGTTGCCCGGACCATCAAGTCCGAGGTTGTGATGTAAAGTGTGTTTGGTTAAGGAAGTTTATTTCCAAGTGATTACTGTGTTCTAATCTAATGATATGTGAAAAGTGTGAACTTCGAGGACGAAGTCTTTTAAGGGGGGTAGATTGAAATACCCCAAACCTTGATATGTGGTTTAAATATCAAATTATGGTATGTAAAGGCTAAAAAGTGCCTTAGTAACATCAGTGAACAATTTAAACCATAATAAATGCAATAAAGCATTAAGACACAGTTTGAGCAAAAACATGCTCTAAGCTATGAGTGAACTTGGTTAGGACCCAAGAGCCTACCAAGACTTGATAACATTTAATTATGATTTAATAAGGCTAAATAAGTCCTTAAGAAACTTTGGTGGACAGTTAAACCAAATAAAACATAAGAAAATACCTTAAAGTCAATATGAGCAAAAATGTGCTCTAAGCTTGGGATGAATGTGTATAAGACCTAATGGTCATACCTATACCTTATTTATATGTTAATGAACATATTAAATCAATTACTAAAGAAAACCAAGCTTGAAAACAAGTTAAAACACAAATGTGCTTTAAGGAGTCTTAAAGCACGTTTTTGAAAAATTGTCTTGTAAATGAGTTTGAATGGCTAAATGTCCATCATTACTCTTTAATTAACATGTGTACTATATAGTATCACATTTGGGTGGCCATATTAGTGGGAAATCAAAAATTTCACTTCTATGTGCCTTAGTTGTGAATAGTAACTTTTATAAGCTAGTTTGTAACATATAATGTTATAAGTAATTAAATTGGTCAACAAAGACTAGTATACCCTCCTAGGCATAATGGTGGCCGGTTTTTTTGTAGTAGTGAGTCACCAAGTTGTAAAAGAATCAAATAAGTAAAGTAAAACTTTAAGTAAAGTACTATTTGCTTTATAAGTTACAAATATCTCTTAAAAGCAAATTCTATCTCATTCTTCATTTCCTCCTTGTTCACACGGCTCCACACTTCTCCTTCCTTCTTGTTCTCACGTTAAAACAGCACCACCACCATGGAAGTCCACCTTTGACCACATGTAAAACCTAGCTCACTTAACCAAATCAAAAACAAACACCACCATTCTCTTCCCCTCATCAAGCTCTTCATTTCTATCTTCTCAAAATTTGAAGATCACCATTCGGTGCCATGGAGTTCCACCATTGATGGAGCTTGAGCTTGTCTTTCCACATATTATTGATCTCCTTTGCTCTAGGTAAGGAATCTCTAAGAAAAATCAAGTTTCCTCCATGTTTTGTGTGTGACCGAAAATATTCATTAATGGAGCTCCTTGTGTTGCCTTGTTCTAGCTCCATTTGAATCTTTCAAGGACTAGGTGGAGTCCTCTCTTCATAGATATTCAAACACCCTCCAAAGATTAAGGTAAAACAACTACATTAATGCTTTGAAATAATGTAAACCTAGGGTTTACAATGAGATGGAGCTTAAAGCTTGAATACTCATTATGTTGTTTGTATAATGTTTAGAAGTTGACAAACAACCAAATACCCCACCGGTTTTACAAGGAAACAAGAAAGAAGTTTGTGAGGAAAAAAGGGTAAACAAACTATCTCAATGTAGTTTAAATGCCTTAGGAAAATGAGCTTGATTTGCTTGATAAAATACCTAAGGAGCCAATGGTGAGTGACCTAGTAAAAGTGTTCTCAAGGAGACTAGTAAAAGAACATATGTTTTGGTGTATGTATTTGCAGGTCAAAGGCATTATTTATGTGGGAAATTCAGTGTTAAGGTTATGCAATTTAAGGGCCTAAGAGCCATGTTATTTAAGGGCCTAAGTGCCAAGCAATTTAAGTTATGCACTATATTGTGATGTAGTGCTTAATGTGTGAAGTTTGTGTATAAAAATGTGTTTGATGGATTTTAGGTGTTTTGAATGAAATAAGGTAAAAACCTAAGTGTTTGGATGTGAGTATATACAAGAGAAGCTATGGCCAAATTTGGAAAAATGTGTGAGAAGTTCTAAGTGTTTTAAGTGGTTTGGTGAACTAGGAAGTGTTATAGGTGAATAAATGTTTACTTGAGAAGAAAACATGTGTTAAGGTGATTTAGAGTGATGCAAGGATTTAGGTGTTTCTTGGAAGTTCTAGGAATTCAATGTGTGTTTGTGAATGTATTAAAGTCTTGGAGGAGTTGTTTAAGGTTTAGGTAAGGTTGGTGTTCAAGGAACAAGTGATGTTAGGTATGATGTAAAAAGGAGATTTAGTTAGTAAGAAAATAATGCTTAAGAGATGATGTTAAGATGAGAAGAAAGTGTTTTGGGATAGTAGTTATAATAGGTGAGAAACACCATTTAGGAACCTAGTACAAATGTTGAAAGTGTTAAGGAATTTTTACAAGGAAATAAGTAAAGGTTTAAGGAGTTAGAAGATGAGTTTAGTGGATGTTGTATGTGGATATAAGGTTACCAAATGTTGTTAGGAAACATTAAGAGGCCTTAGGAGAAGTTGGTGAAGAATTGGTAAAGTTTGGGTAAGTTTAGAAGGCGACCGACCCAGGGGTCCGACCCAGTTTTGGGTCGGTCGAGCCTCTGTTAGATGTTAGGAATGTGTTCGGTAATGGTCCGACCCAAAAGGGTGG
Organism: Limonium bicolor; assembly: GCA_023374045.1. Lineage (NCBI taxonomy): Eukaryota > Viridiplantae > Streptophyta > Magnoliopsida > Caryophyllales > Plumbaginaceae > Limonium > Limonium bicolor. Next base: position 36,997,937 of record CM041781.1, read on the forward strand.
GTCGGACATGGGTCGGTCGGTCGGTCAAGTTTCAAAGGAAGAAAATGTTCGCACATGGTCCGACCCAGTCGAGTGAGTCGGACGTGGGTCGGACGGGCATGATTATAAGGAAGTAAAAGGGGTTCTGTAATGGACCGACCCAGCTGTGGGTCGGACGGTGGGTCGGTCGGACCAAAAAACATGGTTTAAGGTTATGAAATGATATGTGATGATGGGATTGGTAGGTAATGATGTTATAAGGATGTTGAGGACATGTAGGTGAGTTTTAGTGACGATAAAATGGGCTAAAAGTTGTATTAAAATGTGAGAGTAAAACAAGTTAAAAATGTTAAGTTATGTAACTAAGTTAACGGAGAAAATTAAGCATTGACATTAAATAATCAAGCAAACCCCGATGTTAATGAAACACATGTGATGTTAACAGTTGTTCGAGAATTGCTCGAGGTACATAAATGGACGTGATTTAAGTGGACTCCGGGGACAGGTATGGTTTTCTTTGCAACCTGTGTCCTACCGGATTACACCGGCTTGTATGCCAATGGTTTTTCTGTATGTTTGCCACGTTGTAAGATTAAACATGTAATGAGTTTACAGTAATTCATTTATGTGGCGTGTTCAACTCCGATACCATTTAACCTCGGCAGTGTTAACCTTAGTTAACTGAGTCTAGGATCACTGAGAGTTCGTATACTCGGAGAACGACCCGTACCATGGGACGTACTAACCACGGCTATGCGTGTGTTAATTGTGTGATATGTGTATGTGAATGTAGGGATCTCCCTTGTATATTAACCCAGTTGTAATACTGTATGTGTTGTTATGTGATAGGCTCCATAGTGGGGTCTAACTATATCTAAAGTAAGTATGTACTAACAGTAGTGAGGAATCCGGTTTGGCCGGTCGCGCGTTGTTTGGGAGAGGGTATCCTTCCTGCCTTACCCTTCTCTTTGTTATGGTTGTTTCCTCACGGTTATGATCTCCATTAGCTTACTCCAAAGCTTGGATTCTGACTTATGATCGGTTTAGGGGGAACATGTGTTGTGTGTGTGTTCGGGCCTCCAACCCGAACCGCCTTAACTTAAGTTACTCGTCCAACTATTAGGACGGTAATGAGTGTTGTTGTTATGTATAACGAGCTATCATGAGACTGGCAACATTCTCTAGGCTCACCAGTGTATAAACAATGTTTGGGTCGGTTCCTAAGAGAACCACTCCCGTTATGTTATGTATTTGTTGTGATGCAATATTCATTGCGGTATTATGTTGTGTACGTGGAAACGTGCAAAGTGTTGTTAAGTGTTGTATGTAGTGTATGTTGTAGGTTGTATAATGTGGAGTGTGGGATCATGGATATGACTCCCAGTTTGTGATAAGAGGCGTTTAAGGAACCCGATTTAAGGGTATGTGTCGTCTATTAAGGAAGTAGCTCCATTAGAGGAGGAACACTCTAGGGATAATGAATACCAAGAGTGACTTATTAAGTAAGGATATATTATCCGTTGTTGAGCCCATTGAGGCGAAATGTTATGTGATGTGTGTTTATTGTTACATGCATGATTTAAATATAATCAACCGCATGTTAAGACGACAATTAGTTGTGCGTGGCCCGGTAGCATGTGGGCTGCGGGATTACCATACCAGCAAAGGTGCTGAGCCCCTTGGGGCCACCCTTTCTCTTCTTTTTCCTATTTCAGGTTCAAGGAGCAGGAAGCCGTTCGAGAGTAGGACGGGGTAGTTGTGGTACATGGGTATTCATTTAGTGTGTATACAGTAGGTGTAGTAAGACCGATATTGTTGTCGGCACCAGTTTATAAATACTCGGTATAGTTGATAAGGTGTATATTATTGTTGTTGTTAATGGAAAGGGATAATAATGTATAGTTGCTCGGGAATTTAGCCCATCAGACTGGTACAATGTATATGGATTAGCCTTGTTAGCCACGTGGGTGGCTAACGGCGTGTAACACCAGGGAGTTAAGTAATGTGATGAGGTTTGTAATTCCGCTGCATTTATTGTAAGTATGTAAATGTTGGATGGGGTGTTTACAGTGAGGGCTTAAAAGACAATTGAGACTTAGGAATAAGAGTGAGGAGTTTATTTAAGCTTAACATAGGCTACAAGTGATTGATGATAGACTACCTTTAATATTCTTCAGAGTACTGTTGATTGTTTGCGCAAGTTGACTAGAACTGCTACAGCGTTACCCATGTATGATTTCTCGTACTCAGATACTTTTGCTAATGGGCCTTATGGATGTTTTGGAAAACGCTAACTGAGCTTGAATGGATTTAAAAAGGAAACTGTTGTGTGGCTAACTCAGCTTGATGTGACTAACTGAGCCTTGAATGTGAAACTCACATGGTTTTGGTTCCTTCTATTGGGTTATTTCATTAGACATTAACTGCCTAGGGTTTGCGCTTCTGCACTCTGTAGGATTGAGTGTTTGGTATTGCTCTAGCGTAGTTAGTGATCTAGTGGAAGTATGGAAAAGGACAATCTTGGTAATTCTTCTTTTGACTCTGGATATTGTTTCATCCATGAGCTGGGTCTTGTTGTTTCGACGTGCGTGCGTCTTCAATGGTAACAGTGAGGGGCTGTATATCCCCTGTCCCAAAAGGGACGTAGTAAACAGTGAGGGGCTGTATATCCCCTGTCCTAAAAGGACGTACTTGGCGGTGGGGGCCATCTCTCCCAGTTGAATTTATTCCACTCTTGAGATATATTTGTGATGGGAAACAGTTTTCTGGAAATGGTGGGGACATAAACTGTCTACCATGGGTTATGGGTATTCATATCATTCCTAGTCCTTTGTGACTACCTGAGTCTTTCTCTTCTTAACCAGAAGTGGTTCTAACATCAATAATGGATGCTTACTAACTATATGGTGTGACTTCTTAAGTGGTTGACTTGGTTCTTAAGTTCTTTGTCTCTATCCTTATCTTGTTCTCTCTTCCCTATGATTGAGTGTTTTGAAGTGCCTCCTTTCCCTGTTTTACTTTCAAGAGTTTGATTTCAAGTTACTGTTTATTTTGAAGAGTTATGTTTTATAAGTTGTTTTTGGAGAATTGTACCAGTTCCATTCCAGGGAACTTACTCACCCCTCCCGGGGTGGGCTGCTTGGTTTTATCTTGCAGGTACGAGTTACTTACAGGTGGCCACGAAGAGAACGAGTGATGTGATGGGATTAGGTTTTGTGGAGAGGTTATGTGTTTATTACTGTTTTATTTTTTTGTTAAGCTTTCTCGAGGTTCAGGCGTGACAATTGTAATCTTTAAGTTGTAAATTGGTGAGGTTTGGTGCCGGGTGTTTTGAACCCGATGGTCTGTACGCCTTAGTATTTTATTTCCGCTATAAATATGTTAAATAGGGGCGTTACAGAAATTGGTATCAGAGCGTAGTTACGCTCTGAACCCGAGAAAAACAAGCCAAGTGAAATACTTAGAATATAGGTGCACTTAAAACTGGGGAATTGGGGTAGAATTGGGAAGTGAGGACTCCAGTAAGGCACGACTCCTAACCCTTCTTGGAATGTGAATGATTCCTTTACACACTTTTTTTATGAATGTCTGTTGAGTGTGATGTGTTGTTATACCTTTCCAACAATAAACTACGAAAAAATAATATATATATATATATATAATATATATATAATATATATATATAAGTTTGGAACATCCTATATTAAGTACGATAAGATTTTGGTTGAGATAAACCAAATATTAAGCTATTTTTCAAAAGCATACTCATGGAGAATGCATTGCTAAAAATGCAATCCTTTAAAAGCTAGTACACAAATTCCTAGAATTTTAAAGAATACTTTGATGGAAAACATTATATAGTTAGAGCTTTGAATAACTAAGTTAGTATTGATATTATGTGAAAGTACTTCAACTCCTCTAAAGTTTGAAAATAAATCTCAAGAACTACTTGGTACAAATTGTTGCCTAAAGATAATGTTAGGATAAATCTTAAGTCTAGAAAATTATTAAGCTAACAAACTAGTAGCGTACATCCGAACCTATAAACCGCACTAAAACTCTATGTTAACTTTAGAAAGAAAATACCTAAACCTAACACCTTACGGGAAGTGCCTGGTACGACAAACTCCTAGGCTGGAAGTGGGGGTACACCTACTTCTGGAAGTTTAGGGGCTAGACAAGCCTTGTCATCTAACCGTAAATAATCTTCTACGCAAGTGATGGATTGTGTTGAACTTGAGGAGGATTGGTGGTAAGACGTTGCCATCATGAAATCTTGAGCTAGGCATATTTCATTACTAACCACAATGAACAATTCAAAATTTGTATCTTAAGATCCAGTATTAAAACTCATAAATGTAAAGGGTTTATTGAGTTAAATCTTTGGTGAAAAATACCTATATGGAGGAAGGGGATTAAATTTGGGTACTCCAAGGTACAACATCTACCCCTGGTTGAATATAAAAACCAATAAAAGAAGTTACTTAAAGATTGAGTGAGGAGAAGAGTAATACTAAACTAAATATCATTGATCCTTAAATACTTGGAGTATTGTGCATCTTAAAAAAAATTGAGAGTTACTTAAAGATGGGAAATTCTCATGTTTATTTGGAAGTTTAACATTATACATATACAAATTTTAGAAGTCACAGAAGGTAGTTTTTTTATAAAGGAATATAATACAAATTTAATGTATGGCTGGATAATAAACCTTGAATGTAATTTTGAAAGACTATCTAGGCTTATTTATGATCTAAAAGATTATTTAAACTACTCAAACATGTTACACCTGATTTATAGCTAGTTAATATAATTGATATGTGAAAATAACATAAATGGCATATTTACGTACCAAGGTTATAAATTCGGTACAAGGTTCATGAATTTTTAAGCCATGGCAATTAAGAAACTTTAGGTTATAAAATGCTGCTAGAGAAATGTTGTAGTAAGGATAACATTTAAATAATTACATTACATTATAATGGAAATTTTCTTTTATGAATTAATAGTTTCCAAATCACATGATTTAAGATTTTGATACCTACTACACCCAATACTTAAATAAAGAAAGAGTGAACTAAAATGTTATTATAGTAATATCTAAGTATAACCTATGTTCATTTCAAAACTTAACCTACTATACGAATGGTGAATTCTAAACTTTGTTTTTGCCAATGACCGTAAGAGAGGTGAAATGAGTTAGGAAAAAGTGTTGGGAACACTAAAAGATTTAGCTACAATCAAGCCAGAGTAACGACGAGTGATATTGTGCATCAACCTCCATAGGAGATGTAAAATATTGTGCTCCTTAAAAGTGAGGTTAAATTCCACTTCATTATTACGAGACGGACATGGGTCGTACCCTATTTTAAGGGGGGGGGGGTACGACATCTTCATCAAATAAACATACAATATAAAATGAACATATAATGGACATATCATTCATACCTGTCATAAAATGAAAAGGTAAGGATCATAAAATAAAATTTATAATAATCATGAAAATACAAATACATAACAATCAGGGGGTACAAATATATATATATATCAATCATAGATAAATTCAACACGCCATAAAATTTACAACAAAGCTTGATAATAAGGTGCTGAATCTTTGAATGTGGTGTGTGAAAACAGAAACGAATGTTTGGAATTGTTATTGGATGAATACTCTTGAGTGGTTTGATTGTGTGATAAACATTTTAAAGCTTGTAGTACAACTTGATATTTAGTTTACCCACACACCGGAAGGGGGTGTGAGTAGTTGGTAGATAAATCTTAAACTTCGGGACGAAGTTCTCTTTTAAGGGGGGGGGGGGGTAGAGCATAATCTTTCTTCGTTACCTCATCCAGATTATGCCTGTTGCGTGATTAGCAGAGTGAGAGGTGTATGTATGTACTTGGTTTTTACATTATGACACAACATGTGGCTTTTGATTTTCATCATGAAATATCTTGGTATATCTTGGTCCACCTTGAGTTTGAGTAATCTCGAGTGGAATATGAAAATGGGAATGAATGGAAATATAGGATTGGATTGGTTTGGAATTCCATTGGAATTATTATTGTCTTAGCACACCTGAAGCGGTGTGAGTGGCTATTAGTGATTTTTAAACTTCGAGGCGAAGTTTCTTTTAAAGGGATATACTGAAATCCCTAAATTAATTTAATTAATTTAGGGGATTTCTTTTGTTAAACCTTAATTAATACTATTTAATATTAAAGTATTGTATGGAATTATGAATGTTAATATTATGTGGAATTATGGAAATTAATTTAGGGGATTTCTTCTATTTATCCCTAAAGAATACTATTAAGTATTAAATTATTATATAGTATTATGAATTTAACAATAAGATTTATAAGTCAATAAATCTTGGGAAAATTTCTAAACACTCCAAGTATATTATAAAGATTTTAGAAAGAGTTGGAACAATGTTTTGAAACATAAAAGTCAAAATAAAATTATAGAAACCTTAAAGCTTATTAAGCCTTGCTAGGGTTGACTTTTGAGAATGGTCAAACTAGCTCATGAAACCTATATCAATAAAAAGGTTATGGAAAACCATGAAGATTGATAAAAAAACGTCAAAAACGGATCATCTTAGCCAAAGTTATGATAAAATGAAGTTTAGAGCCAAAATTTTGAAAAGATGCTGATGTGGCAAGTCTGCTGACTCACCCGTGTGCCTCGGGAAACGCGCCAACACTTAGCCATTTTATCTCCACGATTTCGCAACTGATTTTGCCCTAACTTGTGACATCCATATCTCTCTCATCTTTTGGAATTTTTGGGTGCCGTCTTTTGCATTCTCTTCTCCTACGAATGCTCTTCCAACCATAACTCATACACAAACCAATTCATTACACATCAGCTGGAAAATTGTTCCAAAGTAGCCTACCCGCAAAACCGTAACAGTTTTCCAGAAAAAAAATAGTTGAGCAGGTAACTTCGTCTCACCATAACTTCTTAGTTTCTCAGCCAATTTCGTGTTCTTTAGCTTGTTTTGAAGATCTCTAATCCCTCTACAACTTTCATGTTGATGACCAAAGCTAATTCCCAACCGTTCGGAAGAGAGAGGTGTCTAAAGTTTCGGATTTGTCATCACATAAAATCATAGATTTTTCCAGAAAACGTAAGGTATACACTCGTAACTTTCGACTTAGATTTCTTTGTGTGTATTGCGATTTAGAGTGAGTTCTTGCTATCATTGAGTAGAGTTAACTTTCCCTCTTAGATTAAGCCCAAGAACAAGTTCTAACTCGACCTGTAATAAATTATAGATTCGAAAAGTTGGCACCCAGAACAGACAAGTTCAAAACTTTTCCCAGAAACCGAAATCGATTTCTTCTCGTTTGTGCAATTCTGGTGAGTTGTTCTTCAAATTCTTCTGATGTTGCTAACCTATTCCTTATTGTTGACCAAACCCACGTATCAATTTCATCTATTATGCTTTATTCCGAGAGAATTGACATATTAAAACTCGAAACCGACTGAAACCCTAAGTCGACTTACCCAGAATCGAATTCATTGAATACTGCATTATAGGTGGTAAATCGGTGTCAATGGATGCGTTTTTTAATTTTGAATCCAATGGAACAAGAATCAACGAATTTGGTTCTGTGAGTTGAGAGAAATCGAGAGATTAGTACTTGGGTATCGAATTGAATACGCTGATGAACTCGACGAATTTCGGCCGTTCGATCATAAGTTTTAGAAACGGACGGCCGTGATTAGATCGTGAGGTTTTAAGTTATTTAGGTTTTTATATTATTTCCAGAATTAGACCCTAACTTGTTGAATTTATTTAAATACCTTCCCGAATGTATTTTGACTTGAAATTTTAACCATAGATTCCTTATAAAATCTAGTTTATTTTGATGTAAATTAATATGGTTTTGGAGTTTTTAAACGTAAGTTATAAGTTTTACAAGTTATGAGTATTATGGAATTATTTGAAAATTTAAAAAGATATTTTTATGAAATAAAAAATTTATAATATGTCTAAAATGTTATAGTTACTATATACTTAATTTGGGAATTTTTGGACAAGAGGAAATAGGTTTAAAAATTGTATTTCTAAGTTTTTCATAAGTTACCTTATAATATAGGTTTTTAAGGTAACCAAAAATTAAAGTATAGATGATTAATAAACTTTATAGGTTCGGGAAAATGTAATAAGACTAAACTAACATTAATACATAATGTTAATAAATATTTTTGGGTATAAACTTTTAAGTGAAGTAAATATATATATATATATACATATATATGTATATATATAAGAAATAAAATAGTAACTTAGGTTAAATCAAGGAACTAAATTAATCTGCATTTATATTAATTATATAATATGGTAGTTAATATACTTAATTGAAACTAAGGAAAATACTTTATTTTATAAGCCATATTTTGGATGTAGATATGTGTAAAAGTTAATATAAATAATTAAACTACATAAAGAATGTCTTGAATAAATCCTAGTATACATATACGATAAATAAAAGAAATAAAATACCTTATAGCAAATAGAATATGAAGGAATTAATAAGTTAAACTAAACCTATACATAATACTAATAAAAGAATATTATATGGGGTGGTATTAATTTATGGTTATGAAATTGAGTTTGAGTTACCTTTGAATTTTTAGGAATTATATAAATCCTATTTAAATACATGTATAGTATTATTTGTCAATGACCAGAATGTAAATCTAAAATTGGGTTAAGTAATTAATAAGTTAAAACTTAGGAAAAATTGTGATTAGATTACATAAAATGTTACACAAATAGATCTTATTCTATAATTAATGATAAATAAATGTAATATTTTTACATCTAAATGTTCTTAATATATAAACAGTAATAAAATAAATAAAATACTTTTACATCTAAGTGTGAGGTGGATTAGTAAGTCTAGATTTAATCATTTCTTAACATTTATGGTATTGAAATATAACTTAATGTTTTAAGATAAAATCATTAAAAGGATTCTAATATAAAACTATATTAAACTATGATTTGGAAATTTATCTAAATAATAATCCTTAAATTTCTTGGCATTAGATAAGCCATATGAAATACATTTATAACTTTAATTACCAATACTTAGGATGTGAGTTTACAATTAAGTGAGGTATTTAGTAGTTAGAATTTATAGAAAGGTTTATAAATAGGAATTTGATACTTAAAACCTTTGAACCTTTTATTAGATAAAACTAAGTTACATAAGAGATTATGTAACACCCCTACAACGCTCCTAACAACTACCGAAATCGCAGCGGAAATAACCAACCAAACAATAACTAAACGCTTTGGTGTTACAACGCTGTTAACCACCCACGTGGTTAACTAGGCAGAATAAATACAATGTATCGGTCTGATGATCAGACTCCCGAGCATAGAATCTAACTTCCATATATAAAAGCCAACCATACCGAGTATTTAATTTACAACACCCTTCCAACCGTAAACATCCACCAGTATTTAACAAACGGTACCAAAATGTAATGCCTCGGGAGCACAGGCGCATCCCGGGCTCAACAACCAACATAGCCAAAAGTACATCAACGACCTAGGACCTAGAGCCACTCTGCTTCTTCGATCCTCATCCTGCAATAAAATATGGAGCCCCCAGGGGTCAGCAACCTTTGCTGGTATGGCTAATGCGCAGCCCATCTCTACCGGGATACGCGCAACCAATTGTCATAATAACATGGCATTCATTTTAGAACATCCAACTATAATATATATATATACCATAGCATAGCAAGGGAAATTGCATAGCATCATAACAATACACAACACCATAAAATCGGTCCTCACAAGGAACCTTCCACCATAGTTAGTATACCATGTGAGCCTAGAGATTTTTACCAATCCCATGTTAAGCTCGTTCCAACCTCGTTACCGTCCAGTTATATAGAACGGTTAACTTATACCCAAGGTGTGTCGGATATAGTAATCCCAAGCACACCGAAATAACACACGTATGCCCCTATGGCCCGACATGAGTCAGTACTAGCTTTGGATAAGCTAAGGGAAGGTAGAAACCAAATTGGAATACCACCTATACATACACAAGAGAGCCGAACCGGATATGATATCGACTCCCGTCCATCACACACGCGTGGCCGGAACAACCGGACTCCTCACTCCCCCCGATTAGTACTTGTTAGTGATCACACAATTTTTGTTAAGTCACATACAAGCAAACATTTAGGTCTGTTAGACACCAAGGGAAAGGAGTCACAACCTTACAGCATCTTATGTATAACAACTGTAAACTCTTTTCATCATGCCTTAATCTTATAAGGTCGTAACACACAGAAAAGCAAACAACATCCAGCCGGTGTAAACCGGTAGACAACAGACTGCAAGAAAACCATACCTTGGTCCTTGCCTCGATTGGTTTCCTCGTAGGTCACTCCTATACATGATTAATAACGTCGGTTAATTATTTATTCGATTCAAACTTGTTAAGTATTTAACATGATTGTATGACATGTTTAATGTCTATCTTACCTAGGTTACCTTTACTACTACTAGGGTTTACTACATAAGTCACATTCTTTTCTGTTTTTTTTTTTAAATTTTTGGTATGTCCGACCCACCGTCCGACCCACAACTGGGTCAGACCCTTCCAGTGGTTTTCGGGTCTGAAAAACCTTACCATGTCGACCCATGTCCGACCCAACCTTCTGGGTCGGACCATTCCAGAGACATTCCGACCCAAGTCCGACTCACTAGACTGGGTCGGACCATTACAGAGAAACTTCATCGAATTCAGGACATACACGTCCGACACCCATGTCCGACCCACCCTCTGGGTCGGACCATTACAGAATCATTTCACCGCCTTACAAACATGCCAATCCGACCCACGTCCGACTCATTCGACTAGGTCGGACCGTTCCAGAAACATTTTCCCTCCTTTGAAATATGACCGTCCGCCCCATGTCCGACCCACCCTTTTGGGTCGGACCATTACAGAACACTTTCCTAACGTCTAACAGAGGCTGTCCGACCCACAACTGGGTCGGACCCTTGGGTCGGACGTCCTCTAAACTTACCCAAACTTTGTCAAATCTTCACCAAACTTCTACTTAAGCCTCTTAATGCTTCCTAACAACATTTGGTAACCTTATATCCACATACAACACCTATGAAACTCATTTTCTAATTCCTTACGCCTTTACTTATTTCCTTGTAAAATTCCTTAACACTTACAACATTTTATACTAGGTTTCTAAATGGTGTTTCTCACCTATGATAACTACTATCCCAAAATGCTTTCTCCTCCTCTTAACTTCATCTCTTAGGCATTAATTCTCACAACTATCTCCTTATGTCATTCTTGAAATTCTTTTCCAAGTTTACACTTTCTCCTTATTTACCAAAGTTTGCCTAAGTCTTTATCTAAGTCCAAAATGACTTTGGTACATACTAAAACCTCAAGCTCATGCCTAAGTCCTTATTACACTCTAGAGTACTTCCTAGTTCATCAAAATTCCTTTAAAACATCATGATCTCCTTTTCATTTCCTAAGTTTTCTAACTCACCAAACCTTATGTAAACACTTAGAACTCTTGCTTCTTACCTAAATTTTGACATGGATTCCCCTAGAACATTACTAAGCCTAAACACTTTGTTTTCTTCCATTAAACACACAAAACATCTAGAACACTTTACTTACACAACTTCACCAAATTCACACTACATCACAATATAGTGCATACTTAAATTGCATGGCACTTAGGCCCTTAAAATGCATGGCTCTTAGGCCCTTAAAGTGCTTAAATCATAAACAACTGAATTTCCACAATATATATAGCCTTTAACCTGCAAATACACTCAACACACATATGCCTTTTACTAGTCTCTTGAGAACACTTTACTAAGTCATTCACCATTTGCTCTTTAGGTAGTTTTAATAAGCATTATAAGCTCATTTCTCCTAAGGCATTAAACAACATTAAGTTAGTAGATTTACCTCTTTTTCCAAAACACTTCCTTCTTGTTTCCTTACAAAACCGTATGGTATTTTGATTCCTTGTCAAGTTCTAGACAATATACAACACCATAATGAGTATTCAAGCTTTGAGCTTCATCTCATTGTAAACCCTAATTTTACATTTTCAAAAACATTAGTGTAGTTGTTTTACCTTGCCTTGATCTTTGAAGAGATTGAATATATAACAAGAGAGGACTCCACCTAGTCCATGAAGAGTTGAAATGAAGCTAGAACAAAAGTCACACAAAGAGCTATATCAATGTATTTTCGGTCAAGGTAAAAACAAGGAAAACATATGATTTTTTTGATTCCTTACCTAGAAGCAAAGGAGATCAACAATATGTCAAAATACAAGCTCAAGCTCTTCAATGGTGGAACACCTTGGCACCAAGATGGGCTCTTGGAGTTTTGAGAAGATAAGAATGAAGAGCTTGATGAGAGGAAGAGATTGGTGGTCTTAGAATTTGATTTGGACAAGTGAGCTTGATTTAGCAAGAGGTCAAAGGTGGAGTTTCTATGGTGGTAGTAGTATTACCGAGAGAGAACAGCAAGAAAAGGAAGAAGAAGGTTGAGACCGTGGGAAATGAAGGAAAGAAATGAGAATGAAGATAGAATTTGCTTTTAAGAGATATTTGTAGTAATAAAGTAAAAAGTAAGTTTAATTAGTTTTCTTAACTTACTTATTATATCAACTAGAGAGTGGTGAGTCACCACACTTAGAAAAACGGCCCCCTTTATCCTAATGAGGGTATTTTAGTCTTTGTTTGTCAATTTAATTACTTAATACAAACATATGTTATAAACTAGCTTATAAAAATCACTATTCACCTAAACAAGGCACTTAGAAGTGAAATTTTTGATTTCCCATTAATATAGCCACCCAAATGTGATACTATATAGTACACATAATATATTTAAGAGTAATGATGGACATTTAGCCACTCAAAACTCATTTACAAGACAATTTTTTAAAAATGTGCTTTAAGACTCTTAAAGCACATTTTGTGTTTTAACTTGTTTTCAAGCTTGGTTTTCTTTGGTAATTGGTTTAATATGTTCATTAATATATATATATATATATATATGGTCTTGGTAAGTTCATTAGGTCTTACCCAAGCTTACTCCAAGCTTAGAGCACATTTTAGCTCTTATTGACTTTAAAGCACATTTTGTGTTTTCTTTTGTTTAAATCTGTTTACTAATGTTTCTAAGACTCTTTTTAGTCTAATAATTCATGTTTTAATGTTTAACCAACATACCAAGGTTTGGGGTATTTCAGATTATATTGATCTACTCTACGACACTGAAAATATTAATATGTCATTTGAATATAAGGTATGAGGATTTTTCGGAATAGATTATCTTATTATGTAATTCACAATTTCACTTACGAATCAGAATTTAATTCTTAGATAAATTTTACCCTATGTTAGGATATAATGTTTGTCCTAAAACATAATAAAGGAAAATAATTTATTACGTTACTCCTTTGAAACCTTAGGTTTTGTAAATAATTTAAAACATATTTAAGACTTGAATTTATGGAGGTTTAGTATAAAAGGATTATAGATAGTGTATGGAGGGAATGTGTGTAAAAATAAAACATTTGGGAAATTGAATGTAAGCAAGGATACATAAAAGGTTATCTTAAAACACCTTATTATATAGTTAATGATAAAGTAAATAATATATCTTGTGAATACTAAATGTAAGGGTTCGATAAGTCTAAGTTAATAATAATATAGTTATTTCAATATGAGAGGTAATTCAACATCTTATGACAAGATTATTAGACAGTTATAATAGGAAGTCATTCTGAACTAAGGATGTGATAATTGAGTTTAGTGGCTCAATTAAGATATAATAAAATGTATCTACAACACTATGTTTCCAATGTACAAGATGTAGATCTTAATTAAGTTGAGGGGAAACTTAATCATGATGGTTTATTTGGTAATATTGGTAAAGTACATAATCATTACATTGTGAATTAATAGTATAGTATTCTAGGATAAACCTATTATAGGTCATAGGACGATGTTTATTCTAAAGTAAGAGTAAAAGTATTGAGCTTAAGAATTGTTATTGGAATCCTAAGATTGATTGGATAACATATAATGCACTTATGTTATAAAGGTCTTAAATGTGAGAATTATGGTTAAGTATGGGTAAAGTGGATAAGAGTGGAACAATTAACAAGTGTTAATAAAATACGTTCCTTGGTCTTAAAACCTTGAGTTATACAACATTCTAAGATAAGTCAAAGGTTATACATAACATTTGAGTGAGGGCTTAAAAGACAATTGAGACTTAGGAATAAGAGTGAGGAGTTTATTTAAGCTTAACATAGGCTACAAGTGATTGATGATAGACTACCTTTAATATTCTTCAGAGTACTGTTGATTGTTTGCGCAAGTTGACTAGAACTGCTACAGCGTTACCAGGTATGATTTCTCGTACTCAGATACTTTTGCTAATGGGCCTTATGGAATGTTTTGGAAAACGCTAACTGAGCTTGAATGGATTTAAAAAGGAAACTGTTGTGTGGCTAACTCAGCTTGATGTGACTAACTGAGCCTTGAATGTGAAACTCACATGGTTTTTGGTTCCTTCTATTGGGTTATTTCATTAGACATTAACTGCCTAGGGTTTGCGCTTCTGCACTCTGTAGGACTGAGTGTTTTGGTATTGCTCTGGCGTAGTTAGTGATCTAGTGGAAGTATGGAAAAGGACAATCTTGGTAATTCTTCTTTTGACTCTGGATATTGTTTCATCCACTAGCTGGGTCTTGTTGTTTCGACGTGCGCGCGTCTTCAATGGTAACAATGAGGGGCTGTATATCCCCTGTCCCAAAAGGATGTACTTGGCGGTGGGGTCATCTCTCCCAGTTGAATTTATTCCACTCTTGAGTATATTTTGTCTATGGGAAACAGCTTTCTGAAATGGTGGGGACATAAATTGTCTACCACGGGTTATGGGTATTCATATCATTCCTAGTCCTTTGTGACTACCTGAGTCTTTCTCTTCTTAACCAGAAGTGGTTCTAACATCAATAATGGATGCTTACTAACTATATGGTGTGACTTCTTAAGTGGTTGACTTGGTTCTTAAGTTCTTTGTCTCTATCCTTATCTTGTTCTCTCTTCCCTATGATTGAGTGTTTTGAAGTGTCTCCTTTCCCTGTTTTACTTTCAAGAGTTTGATTTCAAGTTACTGTTTATTTTGAAGAGTTATGTTTTATAAGTTTGTTTTTGGAGAATTGTACCAGTTCCATTCCAGGGAACTGACTCACCCCTCCCGGGGTGGGCTGCTTGGTTTTATCTTGCAGGTACGAGTTACTTTACAGGTGGCCACGAAGAGAACGAGTGATTGGGATGGGATTAGGTATTGTGGAGAGTTTATGTGTTTATTACTGTTTTATTTTTTTTTTAAGCTTTCTCGAGGTTCAGGCCGTGACAATTGTAATCTTTAAGTTGTAAATTGGTGAGGTTTGGTGTCGAGTGTTTGGAACCCGATGGTCTGTACGCCTTTAGTATTTTTTTCCGCTATAAATATGTTAAATAAGGGCGTTACACACGGCCCTCTCCACTACGTGAGGACGGGTTCATCTCCGCCGCCGCCGTACCTGGTTCGACCAGGGTGGGAAATTCGTCATGGAGCGGCGCATATCAGCAGAGGTGATTAGCGCCATGGAGATAGAGCGTGTCTTTGAGAGCTTCGGGAGTTCTACGCGAACGCCGAGGCGCACGATACTCAGAACGTCATCACCTCTTACGTGCGCCACCAACCAGTTGAGATCACTCCCACCACATTCAGTACCATTTATATGCTTCTGGATTCTGAGGAAGCCCATCTAGATTTGGGTAAGGAGCTCCTTATGACCACTAGGACTAGATGGGTCTAGGAGATCGGTCAGACTTCTCGATAGAGGGGAGAGGAGAGTAAGGATGTCATCCCCAACACTAGCCTCCCATCGCTCATGCAGAGGCTGGTAGCAGAGATCCTCAGCCATCAGATCCGGCCTCGTGCTGGAAATGATGTTACTGACGAGGACTGTGTGTTGATCGACTACCTCCTAGCACCGCCTCCCCCTCTATAGCGATAGCTCTCCATCCCGTACATCATGTTCCGTTAGCTGCACAAGGTGATCACGTACCTGAGATCGAAGAAGAAGAAGATCATGCCCATTTTTCCCTTCTTTATCCACCACCACCTAGCCTGTGTGCTACCTGACGACGTATTTACCGGAGCCGAGGTGCGAGAGGGCGAGAGCCCTATCTCTTTACAGACTATGAAGAGATGGGGGCTTCATGCGTTTAGAGGACGGGAGTTGGGTCCGCGGCAGTTTAGGACTTGAGAGGTCTCATTCCGGGTCTAGTTCTTCAGCACCTCCCACTACTACGATGCCCCCTCCCTTTCCCCCAGTCGCTTCTATCCCAGCAGAGATGCAGACACAGTGGGCCGACATGGTACAGCGCCAGCAGAGGATGAAGGACGAGGTCGGGGATGTACGACAGCAGCAGCAGAGGGTCGAGGACCAGGTGGATGAGGTACGGACAGAGCAGAGCAGATTACGTGACGTACATACTCAGCTCCTGGTGCGCATCGACGAGAGTGCTGCTACACAGAGAGCGACAGCTCTACTCATCCAGCAGCTCATGGACCGCATGGATCAGAGACCACCCCCGGGACCATCACAGTTATCCTCTATTTTTGTTTTTATCTCGGTTGTTATTTATTTTAGTTTGTACTCTTTTGTTGTTTTAACCTTTATTTTATTTCATTTTAAAGGGTAAACGGTGTCGTAAACCGTCCGGACTAACTTGCAGTTGTTTAAATGTTAAACTTCTATTCTATTTTCCTCTAATGCTATGTTGTGCAGCCGCTTCTATTTTCACTCACTCAACACTTATGCACTCGAGGGGAGGTATAACACGACAAATAAACCTCAACCGCGCATGAACTTACGATTTGCTGGAACATTGGGGAGTACTCTTTTTACATTTTGTTATCTCTACATGTTTGCCAATGTTCTACGTTATAATGCATGCTTACTTGGGGTTCGATTTCTATGCAATGCGGACATTGCTCTTCTCAAGTGTGGGGGGAAATTAAGAGTACAAAATCAATATGAATATGCAAGTTGGGTTTAAATGTCACACTTGTCTTTATTTGTCTACTTGCTTTCGAGAAAATCACTTCTTTAAACAGATTTAGAAATCAAGGCATGTTGACTACCTCAAGAATCCTTCTGCTTTAGGTTGTTTGTATATCTAATTTTATTCAAAATTAATCTATTTTCACTAAGTTTTGATGGATTAGTTGATTATGGAAATTGAATTAGTTTAGCTTGGGATTTTTGGAAATGATTTGAAAGTTTGGAATGAAAAGGATAAGGCAAGGTACTCCGCTGATCAAAAATTTTTCCGAACAAAAGCAGGCCTTGTCTATCCGGTTATTAAGTCTTAAGGATGCCTTAACACCTATCTACCTAAGGTCTAGGGATCTGGGATAGTTGGCCCAACACCGTTACATGGATAGAGAGAAAAGTCTAGGTTACGGAATAACTCTACAATTCGCAATAGTTCATTTGTTTTATATATATCTCTTGAAAAAAAAATGTTCTTGCATGCAAAAAATTGATTGCAGTTTAATTTTTGCATTTGATCATGAGTACGTGGTGTTGAAAGGTATTGCGGAATAAGGCATTACTTCACACCCATTAACATCCAATGGTCAGAGGAAAGGAATAGTGGAAGATCCCAAGTTAATCTACTTCAAGATTTTGTATTTTGACTTCTCCATGCTTTTAAAATCCTTCTTTTTAATACTGATTTCGACAACTTACATCCAGAAGAAGAATTATTCTTTTGATCATCATCATTACTTGCTTTCTGTCTGCATCTGTTTAACTATGCGGTTCAATGCTACAACCTTGAAGATAGTTTTATTCTCTATTTGCTTGAGGACAAGCAAAAGATAAGTGTGGGGGAATTTGATGCACTAATTACTGATCTATCATTTGAGTGCTTTGAACCCTTGTTTTCCATAATTTTACTTAGATTTATGCATTAACCTTCTTGTTCCCATGTTATTGTGGCTTAGGACGTGATTAGGAAGAAGTTTAGAGCTTTTGGAACAAAAAGAAGAAAATTTACACATGTCTGGATAGGTGTCCGGATGGGTAGATACGGACACGTTGTACTTGTCCAGGAAACTTGCGCGGACTCTTACACGGACAGCTCCAGATCGAGTTTTCCCTCTATCTTTGTCCGTACGCGGACAGAAATGCGACAAGTACAGATCTCACCAGGACAACCCTGTCCGTACGCGGACAGAAACACGGACAAGTATAGATCTCACCAGGACAACCCTGTCCGTACACGGACAGAAACGCGGACAAGTACAAATCTCGTCAGGACACTCCTGTCCGTATGCAGACACAAACGCGGACAAGACACAACACCGAAAGTAAAATCTACAAATTGTTCGTCGAAAGTTTTTCTCCACTAATCTTAATTATGCACTCCCCTAATCCTGCAGCTAATGTCCCGTCTGTCTACGCCGAAAGTCTGTCTTCACTAAATTCACCAGCTAATGTAGCACGTCTAACCTTGTTTTTCCTTCCTATAAATACAACACACTTCATACACTTCAAACACACATCTGATCATCAATCATTCCTCTTCCTCCATCCTTCACTCCATCTATTCTCTGGTCATTTACACAACACCTCTCTCATACTCCATATTCATTCACCTACACATATTCAAACACCAACACACACCACTACGACTGCATTTTCACTCCGATTTCTCCACAAAATTATCACCCACATTACTTCGCACACACGCCACTCAAAAACTCACGTCCGGATTTGCGTCCGACCTAGACCTACCCGGACACCTCACGTCCGGATTTGTGTCCGACCCAAACCTATCCGGATGTCTCACAAACATTTCCAGAATTTCCATTTTCACTTCATTTCCATCAAGTTCACTTCATTGTCGCCAATTCCAACCTCTAAACCAGCATAGCACAAGGACGAAAGGCAGCAAGCAAGAGGATCTTCGTAACAGATGATTTCTCCTAACTCTCTCTATTTATGCTTTCAATTGCTATGTTTAGCTAAGAGGATTTACTCTAGGGGAAGGGATGTTGTAATTAGTTAAAATCTGCATTATTTTACTGCTTAATTGAGACTATTTGGATTGCTCAGGTTAATGCTTTTAAGTACTTTTAATAAACGTCATGAATTTATTATAAGCCTTCGAATCGTGTTATGATCAGACAAGGTGATTAGCATTGACAGTTCTATTAACCTGTTGCATGTGGTAATTACAATCGGATAGATTACATTAGCAGTTAGGTGTTTTAGTCCGGTCCAAACTAGACTAGTAATTCTTTGCGAAAAAACCATCTAGGTATACCCGTTAACTCTAGATTAGAGCTACGCGTCCTGTCTAGATGAGCTATCTGGAATTAAGACTTAATACAGAATAGATATTCAAAATTACAAGCCGATCAAAGTCTCCGTTAAAAATAGTAGGATATGAAGAACCTAGCTAGTGAAACAAATCCTTGAATCTAGAGTCCCGTTCATACTTCTTCTATCGCTTTAATTTATTGCTATTTATTTTGTCGTCTGTTATTGATTCCAAAACCAAAACAACCCCTCTTTCGTTACCCATTGCCTAAGGCTAGACTTATTTTCTTCAAGTCCCGTGGATTGATACCTGGTTTCTTCTTAATTGCTATACTACTATGACCGGGATTTTTGCAACCCGACGGTCTATTGATTTGTTATTTTCTAGGATTATTTCTTGGCTTTTAATATATCAATTCAACCGTTTGCATGACTTAAGAGTCTTATTTAATCGAGAGAGAGGGGTAATACATGAGTGTATAGAGGAGGAGGGGAATCATACTTTTATTTTACAAATAAGGGAGGGTACTTTACTCTTATTACAGTTTACACCCCATAAGTTCCCAATTTTTACACTATTCACTAATTCGGGCCCATTTTCTGAATTTTTCTCGTTTCTTTAATTTTAATGGTTCTTAAGCTCTCATTAATGTTTAATAATGGTTATATTATCAACCATAATTTTAACGGGTCATTTGACTGTTTAAAGTCATGTTTTCGGGTTTTCTTGAAAAACGCGCTTTAAGACTCTGTTAGCGTTTTAACGCATTATTTGGATCCGTTTTCTTCGGGAATTTTTCCCATTGTTCTTAGTGTGTAATTAGGGTATAAAAATATATTTATAACCGTAGTTAAGGTTATATACCTCCTAAGATAATTAAATACGCGTTTTTGCATTTTGTGACTTTTATGCGTTTTCCTTTATCTTTTGGTTTCTCTTTCTTCACCAATGTTCTTAAGGACTTAATTAGCCTTAGAAAATCATAATTACATAATTACTTACACATAAAGGTTTGAGGTATTTCAAGGAGTGTTAGACATACCAACAGTCACAACAAGTGAATTCCACCAGAATAAAAACGGAAGGAACACTAGTAGGAAAAGACCCTACTGCAGCGGTTGTTTGGTACCTATGGCAGCGGTTGAAAACCGCTGCGATGGTGCCGCTGCGGTAGGTGAAACACCTACTGCAGCGGTTGTAGAACCGCTGCGGTAGGTACTCTATCGCAGCGGTTGTTACTAAAACCGCTGCGTTAGACCTTTTTTTTTAAAAAAAAAAGCCACCTATCGCAGCGGTTGTTACTAAGAACCGCTGCGATAGACCTTTTTTTTTTTTTGTTTTTTCCATTCCACCCTACAATTCTACCACACACACCCAAAATCAATCAAACCTGTTAAGATATAGCAATTAACAATGCCACCACATTGGGGCATTAGATCAACCATTTCACACATTTAAATAGCCACCAAACCTATCTACGGGCAATAATCCATTTACATTTACAAATTTGAGCAAATTAATCTAACATCAACAAAATCTTTACAGAAACGACAATTGTTTCATGAGAATTCCAAAATCATCCTACTCAATCCTACCAAACCCTAGAAGCAACCTACATTAACGCTCATGAATTCTGCCCATTCTTCGAGCACCTCGGTTATATGTCCTTGGTTGTAATCGTCTACCAACTCTTCAAAAGCCTTGGAATTAACACAAAAAATATTATTAGTTGCTAATTAATAATACTTTGAGTTTAAGAATCAATGTTAAAAATTATCTACAAAACCAAAATATTTCGAGAATGCTACTTACCAGGTCTAGAGACTTCTCTGGCAAGAGTCTCGGCCCCGCTATCAAGTCACTCATGAACCGAATGACATAGTAGCCACATTCCGAACCTCCCGGCTGCTGTGGACACTGCACATGTAGAATATGGACGAGCTCAAAATCGATTTAACACATAAATTATAATGTTGTTCCTATTTTAAAACTAATGAACATATTACAAAATTTGAATAAGGACTACAAAAATACCTTGACTACATTCCACGGAATCTTCTTAAATCTCTCTCCTCGGACTTGCGTCATTACAGATACAAAGGCACTAGAATTCATACGCACAGATAAAGTAAAAGTTTCAACCGGATGATTAAGAAATAACTAAAAATTGCTAATTAATCAAGTTAAGTAAATTCATCACCTCATCAACATGTTATATATAAGTGGCCTCTTGGGATTCCGAGATGCTGAGTCAAGCTGGAGGACTCTTGGGCTTTTATACATAGAACGAGCAAAGACCAGTGTCGGCTGTTCATAGATTACAATACAAGTAGAACTTAATTCAATCAATTACATAATAAAAATATCATAATTTTTAAACTAATTGAACATTAGATAAATTCTTACCCTTGATGAAGAGGCAGCATTATGTAAGATTTATCAGCAAGTGCACACGAATGTATCACATTCGACAAGTACTGGACCAAAGCTTGGGGTCAGATCCCATATTAGCTTCTGAACAGTAGTCAGGGCATAAGAACCCGAAACTACTATTCTCATGTACTTGGACCGCCTTGTCATCAACAACCTGCACAACATAAAGAAACCAATATTATGAATTTAATTTTCAAATATACAGAGTAAAATGTGTACAAGGTATGCTAATTACTCACATGCAAGCCGATTTGAGAATCTACGCACTCAACCAATCCTTCCTGAACACTCCACAAATCAGTAAGATAGACTTCAAAACTCTGAGCGCCTGTATAGTAAAAAAGATCCGGTCTTGGTTCCATTGTAACCGAATCTCTTTGTAACACCCCAACTCAATCCAATTGTGGTCTCGCAACTTAACAATATATATATACACATGTCACAGCGGAATTCTTTACAATCCAGGACCTTGCCACGGTCTGACTACAGAATATACCGAACATTAGTCTAACAACCTTAACCATCTACATAACCTTCTTACAATCCTCCCACATCCTATACATTTTACTAACTCAATTGCCATACGAGTGTACAGGCACAACTCGTAGGTCATACTTAACCCTTAACAGCTGTATCCATTCCTTACTCTCTTACTTCCTTCTCTGCGACAGCCGGCCTTCTGATGTTCACCTGTTGTAGTAAAAAAACCCCCGAGGGGGTCAGCAGAATGCTGGTACGATCCTCTCATGGCCCCCAAGCTAACGTGGCTACGACGACTAATTGTCGATAGCATGGAGGTTGATTAATGCACAACATAATAGAAAGTGCAGTAACACAACAACTCAGAGATGAACAATCAAAGTTCACCACAATGAACGACCTTAAATGCGTTTCCCTTAATTAGAGAGTTAGTTATTTAACTCCTTAATTAATGTTCTCTCTTAATCTAGTCCATCCTTATCTACCTCAATCTGATTCTTATCTTAATCTAGAAACAACCATCCTTTAAATCAGGAGTGGATGTAGCTTCTTAATCTTAATATTACAAACCATCCTTTAAAAAAGGAATGGTTGCAACTTATCTTAACCTTTACCTTAATCTTAATCTTAATAATACAATCATCCTTTAAAAGGAATGATGTAACTTAACTTAATCTTATCTTAATCTTAATCTTAATAATACAAATCATCCTTT
Source organism: Limonium bicolor (assembly GCA_023374045.1). Taxonomy (NCBI): domain Eukaryota; kingdom Viridiplantae; phylum Streptophyta; class Magnoliopsida; order Caryophyllales; family Plumbaginaceae; genus Limonium; species Limonium bicolor. The sequence continues at coordinate 37,020,986 of CM041781.1, forward strand.
AAAAAGGAATGATGTAACTTAACTTATCTTACCTTTAATCTTAATCTTAATAATACAATCATCCTTTAAAAAGGAATGATTGTACTTAACTTAATCTACCTTAATCTTAATCTTAATCTCAATATACAAACCTTTCCTGGAAGGGATTGGCCGTATCTATTCGACCTGGGATTTAGGTGATCCCACCGCACACCATCTTAACGCCACCTACTCTGGACGGGAGTCCAGCGTAGCTGAGCCGGCAACCGGCCCTAGGCACAAGTCCAAGACAAGTCCTTAAGCGGAAGTCGAATCTGCTATAGATACGACTCCCTTTCCTTAGCATGCATGACCGGAGATCGGTCCCCGGGTTTCCTCACTCAAGTTCCAGTTAGTAGTTAACTCAAGACCATTTGTTGGTTAACCTCTTTCGGTTCATATCATATCGTCCCTCATTAGGGGGCGTTCCTTAGTCTCACTCAATTCCTTACTAAGCATTGGTTAGTAAGTTCTCACGGTATGTTGCGTTAGTTTTCAAAACTCACACAACATTACAATATATAATAATATGTTCTGTGTTGCATGCTTTATCTTGTTTAGTGAGCACACAAAACATTAGCACACAAGCCGAGGGACCACCTCGTTAGCAAGCAGGTCACAAGAGAAACAACTGTACCGTTCACCTGGCGTTCGGTTGCTTACTCTCTTCCGGAGTCCAAACTCCCAAGTCCTAAACATTCATTCAGTTTTAGGTTGTTAGCCACTTAATTATATGACTTACTACTCAGCGTTGTTTAACTTACTTAATTCCTTAATGATCCCACCTAACACCTCTTAGGTCTTACACTAATCTTACAAACTTATCTTAAACTTTCAAGTTTATACTTTCTTAGCTTAATCTCTTAAGTTCTTAGGGTCTCAATCATATACTACCCTACCAAAGGCATACCTATTACCCATTGCCATTCTTAGAATTCAAAATTCTTTTTTTTTTTTCTAAGTGTTAAGGGTCGACCGACCCACGACCGACCCAACCCCTTGGGTCGGTCATTACAGAACTCCTCCGTCTTTTGGAACCCATCCGACCGACCCAGAGCTAGACGACCGACCCAAACCCTCTGGGTCGGTCCCTTACTTACGAACCTTTTCCTACATTAAACCTTTGTCCGACCGACCCAAAGCTAAGCCGACCGACCAAACCCTCTGGGCGGTCCGTCCAAGACAATTCCGGCTGGCTCTACATGGCCCGACCGACCCAAAACTGGGGTCGGACCCTGGGTCGGTCCACTACAGATCTCTCTCTTAAATTGCCTCTTTCAATGCCAAACTCTTCCACAAGTGTTCTAATAGGTCCAACATCATCTTGGCACTTAAACCCACCGTTATAACCTTCACCAAACTCATTAAAGCAACTTCCAAAGATCTTCAAACATTTACTCAATTCTTGTAAGAATTCCTAACACTTGTCAATTAATTCCTTATATTTTAACATGTACATTTTGTCTAAAAACTTCAACTACCAAAGTGTTTCTTTTCTACCATATAACTCCTCCTTAACATCATTGCTTTAAACCTTCCAAGGTTTATCTTGCATGTCCATGCACAATTTCTCTTCTTTTCACGTATTACTCATCACTCTTAAACTCTTAAGCTTGCTTATACTTCCTTTCCATTATCTTAATACCTTGACATTGTTCTTCATTTACCTTAACCATGCAACTCCCTCCTTAGACATTTCCACTTCTTTTATGCAACATACTCACCATTTCTCATGATCAACCCTCTTATACGTTTCGAGTCATTTTCCTTGACGACTCACAATATCCTCCTACCATTTTCACTTTCATTTCCTCCAGATTTGCACAAGTCTCACTATTCTTCATACCATGACTTTGGTGTGTTCAATACCCCATCTAAACTCTAACTTCCCATAGACCATTCTAGGTCATTCATTCATTCTCAAGAACTCCTTGTAACTCATTTCCACTCAAATTCTTCCTAATGACTCCTAGTAAATCCTAGGTCATATTAATTCACCACCTTCACCTAAACACTTATTTTCTACTCAAATTTTGCCATAGCTCCTCTAGTATATTCTCATGCCCAAATGCATTGTTTTTCTCACACAATAACCTCACACACACCAAGTCCTTTCTCATCACATTTCCTCATCCAAATCAACTCATTCTTAATAACTCAATATAGTGCAATAATCTTAAATTGCATAGCACTAAGGCTCTTAAATGACATGGCTCTTAGGCCCTTAAATGACTTAAACTTAAACACTGAATTTCCCACATGTATAAGCTTTCAACCTGCAAATACACTCATCAATCTCATAGTAGTTATAATGCTCTTAAAATCCACCTTAAACTTATATTACTAACTCATTCTCATTAGCTCCTTAATCACAAGTTCATAAGCTTGTTTAGGTTCTTTTTCTTAGGTTATATAACCCAATACACAATGTAAGCTCTAAGCCACATTGGTATTTATCTAAAACTCATTCCTTAATCTTAAATCACCATTAGGTAAGCATTTTACCTTGTTTTCTCAAGCTTATCTTAATCTCCTCCTTAGGCCTTCTTCTTGCTTAGATCTCGGCCACCACTTAAATTCCTTTTGCCAATGTTCTAATCAATATTTAAGGACTCATATGAGTACTAAACAATGCACTAACCTCAAGGAATAAAAACCTAGGTTAAAAATGTGTTTTAAGGTCTAAAAGTGGATGATTACCTTTGAAGTCTCAATGTAGACTTTGGCATTGAATGAAATAGGACATCCACTAGTCCTTGGTGAATAAATCAAACTAGAACAAGGCATAAAAACAAGGCCCCATGAGTAGAAATTTTCGGCCATGTATAAGGAATGATGGAAACATGGTTTTTCTTACATTTTCTTTACCTTAAGAGAATGGAGAAGCTAATGAGCTCTTCAAACTTGATTTTCCTCCATCAATGGAGTTTTCTCATGGCACCAAAATGGAGCTTTGAAAGATTTGGAAAGATAGAAAGATAGGTCTTGACCTAACTAAGACAAATATGCAATTTGTTTTGGATTTGGAGCTTGGAGTTGTATTTGGCAAGTGATTGAAGATGGAGCATCCATGAATGAAGCCCTCTCGGTTTGGAGCAAAAGAAGAGAAGAAGAAATCGTGTGGAGAAGAGAAATGAAGAGAGAGAAGAAGAAAGGTAGGCTAAGGTAAGATATTTGCTTTAATAAAGCAAATAGTAACTTCTTTACTTATCTCTTCTTTTCCTTTCTCATTTGATGACTCATGTGGTGACTCCCCTCATAAAAACCGGCCACCCTCTTAATATAAGGCTAACATGGTCTTTGTTGACCAATTAATTGACTTATGTTGATTAAAACTTAAACTAGTCACTAAATAGTTACTATTCACTAATCAAGGCACATAATCGGGAAATTTTTGATTTCCCATTGATTTAGACCTCCTAATGTGATACTAATTAGTACACATGTTGATTAAAGAGTAATGATGGACATTTAGCCACTCAAAACTCAATTCTAAGACAATTTCTCAAAAATGTGCTTTAAGAATTCTTAAAGCACATTTTGTGTTTTAACTTGTTTTCAAGCTTGGTTTTCTTTGCTAATTGATTTAAGATGACCATTAGGATATTACTAAGGTCTTATCATGATATTTGGGTACTCACCCAAGTCTCTCCAAGCTTAGAGCACGTTTTTGCCCTGATTGCCTTTAAGGCACTTTCTTATGTTTTCCTTGGTTTAAATTGTCTACCAATCTTTCTAAGGCATATTTTAGCCTTAATACATCATGATTTGATGTTTACTTAGCATACTTAGGTTTGGGGTATTTCAATCTACCCCCCTTAAAAGAACTTTGTCCTCAAAGTTCCCATGCATCCTATCTCATTAGAATACATGTCTTACCTCATTCCTTAGATCATATAGATCATACTTATGTATACTTAATCTCATTGAATCCTTAAGTCCACCATATGCTTATTCTTAAATATCACACAACATGCTTAAGCATGTGTAGCACTCAAAATTCCTTTTGTTCCTTTGATGATTAAAACATTCACATAACTTCCAACGTATTCTCCCATGTCACCGGTCCGTAGACAATGGCTCATTCGTCCTCGTCACCATGGGCTAGAATACAAAACACGCTGCTCTCCCCATGTCACCGGTCCGAAGACAAAGGCTCGTGCGTCCTCGACTTCATGGGCGAGACTCAGTAAAAAGGTAATCCTTTTTACGAGGTCATGTGAGGAATAATTCCTCTAATTAAAAATACAAGCAACTCCAATTTCATTTTTTTTATCCTAAGGCCTCTATCCTTAGTGTGATTTACTTGTGACCACTGGTAGGGAGTTTCAGGAATAATCCTACCCTGATGTGATCAGCATCAGTGTAGAACCATCCTTCCACTCCAATTTGTGTTCGGTTTCCCTTGATCCCTAGAAAATCAAGTTCCACCTCCCACGTCATTTTCAAACATCAGTTAATTCACTCATGTCCAATTTTCTATCTTTTAGTTCTTCTAATCATAATCAATACATCTCCAAAGTGTGGGCTAAGTCCATCAAACATTCTCAATTCATCTCTTAGTAACTACCTCCAGACTTAAATTCCTACTAAATTCCATATCAGTCTCATACATATCATTACTATATCCTTCCTCATGCTCATATCAAATAATATCTCATAGTGTTATCTTATTCTTATCTCACACATAGTCTCATATCGACTTATACCTCATATATTCCTTATTCCTTAAGTCTCCTTAATCCTCTTCCTTAATTCTCTTAACTTGTACTCACACCGGAGTTAACAAGATAGGTACTTAATATGTATGGTATTCACATCTTCTGTGTGCAATAACCATGATTTATCTTAAAATGTTTATGTAAAACATATTCTCAAATTATTTTGTGTGCTATGCACACCATAGTTTATGTACAGTACTCAAATACGATAAGCGGTTTTCGCTCTACCCCCTTAAAATGGATTACGCCCACGTAATCAACACCATCACATTCTTGAACATAAGTCCAAGATGTCTAATTCTCACCAAGCATTCTACGTCCATGCTATCTTACTTATAATTCGATCAGAAATGACTTGGTCTCTGTATCGAGGATTCTTAACGGTACTTATACCGTTTCCTTAACTTAGTTTGGTCTAATCTCAAAGGTAGTGATCTGCTAGCTTCCGCTGCGCCACTCTGATGTTCTTAGGCTTAACTGCCTCACTTAGCTTTTGATAGCATTGTATATCCTTCTGCATCCTTACTGTTTAGGAATATTAGTCTCTCAATGGACACGTGTTATCTTTATATATACACGGCCTTGATGAGTTGTAGCTCGTCTATCTATTCTCCTTGGAGATTTTATGCTCATACTCTTAGTATTTTCTCGAATGTCTAAATTGTTTCCCCTCGACTGATCTTTGGTCTCGGGATGATTCTTAATCTCAAACTACTGTTTAGTGCTTATTGCACTTTACAGTCTAATCTTACTCATCTTAAGACATGTCCTATGTCTATACTTAACAATCCGTGCTTCTCGCACTTCATAGTCCCTAATTATCTGTTCTCTGATTCCCTTGCGTTACTGGTTCAACTGAATTCTTCTCTTCAACTGTTTGTGGTAGTAGCTGCTCTTGTCTGATCTTGCGTCGTTGTCGGTGGTACGGAGTCGACTACTTCCCGTGTTCCTTACACCACTCGTTCACATGCATGGGGTACCTTACTGGTACATTACTACTTACCCAACTAACTCATAAATGAGCGTGTCAGGCCTGCAAGCCCCTGTGGGGTGCAGTCGTCCCACGTCTCGTTTTAGTAAACTCATAGTGTCCATCACACGTTTAGCTATTGCTAATTATGAAGTATTCTGTTGTCGATCTCCTCTTTCATTGTTCCATAATAACATTCATTGTTCTTCTTGATGTTAATCAAGGAAAATCCATTTACTGCGTTCTTGGGTATGGTATGATCCAGCTCCTTTCTGTATTCCGTATTGATTCCATTTCTTAATAGCTTAGGTCTCTTTCATAGAGCCTCTTATCTTCTTCCTCATTTTCATTCTATTAGGAAAGCACTTCCAGTTCCTTAAGGAATGGGTAGTGTGCTTCCTGCGAAATCTTACCTAACCAGGTCCAGACTACTGGCATCAATGCACAGTTCGTCTACCATCTTATTCCCTTACTTATATCGGTTTTAACTCATAAATCTCATTGCCTCTGTGTCATTATTTGACGGCTTATACATAACGGTCGCCTTACCGCGCACCATGACTTAATCCCCTTATCTAACTATTGTATTCACGACCACTACCGTGGTAGTCGGCCTTTACCATGTTGCCCATTAATGGTGCAACCCCTTATTTACTTATTCTAATGTGTTACCTTATAGTCAATCCCTTCTTGGTGTAAACACACTGGGAGTTCTTTGTCGTACCGTGTTGTAAAATAGTTGGCTCTTGATATGAAGATGATCTGCTCCAATCTCAGATTCGTAAGTAGGCAAATCTCTTTCGCTTTCTTTCATCCTTGGTGATGTTATCTACCATGTGATTTAATTGGTTACTGAGAAATTATCCACTGAATCGTAGGCTCTTCTGAGCATCGATCAATTAACGTGCCACAATGTGCAGTCACAATGTTTATCTCTGACCATTACTAATTCTTACATCCTGGGTGTTGGATATGGGGTCTATCTGTGCGACCTTCCTTATTACTCAAGCGTATCCGGTATGTTCTAAAGTAATCTCAAGGTTCATAGTTTCCATTTTCTAAATAAAGTGTATTTTATCTCTAATAGGTGAAAGCCCTTTTTGTGAGGGGTTCATTCCCACTCTTGGCCTCACAACAAGGAGAGGTATCCCCACCCTAAAAGGCATGGTTCGTTCTCCGCTCCTGTCCTTAGCATTAACTCAATATTCTCATTGGTACCCTTTCTTGGTATTATTTTTCCCAATCTAAATTATATGGTTGGTAACCGTTCATATCTACAAATTGTAGTTCCTCGTGGCTTAAACAAGCTCTCTTATAACTTACTGTGCCTCGGGCTCTGATGTGGTTAACATCCTCGGCTCGTAGGCTCTTAGTGCTTAATGTCTCAGTTCATCATTTGTACTCTTACTCATCTGCAGGTCATCCCTACAAGATTCTGGTTCTTTGAGCACTATCCACCGTTAATTTACATACTAAATGTAGTATCGGGTTACATAATAAGTTGCTGCATCCTGCTTCCTGTTAGGGAAGTTGTTCAGGTGATCTGAGGTTACTTACTGTCTTTGACAATGCTGTCATTCTACTAGACTTCTGTCTTTTGGCAATCAAGGATAAGTTCATATTAGGCGTTTGCCTTACGGTGTCCAAGTTGGATATCATCATGGCATCTTATACCTCTATCTCAACGCTTAGTTCAACTTCCGTTGACTACGCCACCCGTTGATGATCAATCATACTTGGGTATTAATGAGTTAGACGAACAGTACTAGCTGTCATTCATCAGTTTGTTCGGCTCGACTATGCCCGCTCTGTGGGGGTAGTCCTCAGAGCTTTCCTTTTCCAGGGTTATACGACTTTAATTCTTAGTAGGTTATAGCTTATGTTTATCTCTTTTATCCTTGATTTCCGGGTTTTCCAACATCTTCATTGAAGAATGTTGTTATTGGTGTCCTTAATGGTCACTCTGAGAGTCTTATCCCGTTTTCGTTGTAAGTCGATGCTTCAACAGTTTCAATAGTATCTTATAATACATCCCTTGTATATCATTGCTTATATAGTGTTTTGCTCGCAATACCGAGCAATCTCTTAGGTTTCCCCTTGGAGTTTGAGATTGGTGTTCTTACCATACTGTCGGTTGTTGTTGTAGTGGGTTATACCGTTGCTAGTATTTATATGGTTTAGTATTTCATCTAAGCTCAGCTCCCTGCCGGCTGATGTGTCGGTTCATCTTATCATGGTCAGGCCGTCAGGCCCTTCCAAGGTCTTATTTTTCCATTCCTATGGTTTTACAATCCGGTATTAATATGTACTACAACCGTGGCGTTCTCTTATTTCGCCTTGATGGCTTTTCGCGTGGCTTAACCGTGGTAGCACTTGCTATGGCAAGTGCGCCATGCAGGATGGGCTATTGGTACAAGGTACATCGGTAGTGACACTTCCTTCTAATTTCCATGTAATTGGTAGTCCTCGGGACTCCTTCGATAATCTCTTATTTTGGATAACCGTCGTTTGCATTATGTTGGCCAGGTTTTATACCCTTCCTCATTGAATGGTGTTTGGAGTTCCCGTTTCTAACTGGACTTTCCAGTAATCTCAATCCTCATGCTTTGTATTATCCCACTGTTATGCTCACTCGGACCGCTGTCCGGTACTCATGCCTCTTATCATTTCCTTATCTATTGCACGCGTAGTGCTTTCCTTACCATTGGTATCGCGGGTTATTTCGACTGCGTAGCATGTCGACCCATGTTGCCGGTAATTACCGTTCTTTTACTGATAGTATCCCATAGGTAGCGCTTGTCTCTCTGTTGCGCTCCATTGAAAATCTCCCAATTCTCCATAACTGTTGTACAACAAGTCGTTTCTCGTATTGCTTACTGTTAGCTAACTGCCAGATCGGGTTTCCCCGAGTAAGAGAAGGCTTTCTTCTCTCTGGCGTTTGTCCCACACATTTAGGGTTAGGGATGTGGAGGGCGGGCCTAGGTACTATGGATATCCGGTAAGCACCGGGGAGTCCTGGCTAACGCACCTCACACTCTATCTCTCAACCCTTAACCCATAACTCAAACTCAACCTCAGTATCCTCCTAAGTTCGGTAATTCTTGTCTTCAGAGCGTAACTACGCTCTGATACCACTTTTTGTAACACCCCAACTCAATCCAATTGTGGTCTCGCAACTTAACAATATATATATACACATGTCACAGCGGAATTCTTTACAATCCAGGACCTTGCCACGGTCTGACTACAGAATATACCGAACATTAGTCTAACAACCTTAACCATCTACATAACCTTCTTACAATCCTCCCACATCCTATACATTTTACTAACTCAATTGCCATACGAGTGTACAGGCACAACTCGTAGGTCATACTTAACCCTTAACAGCTGTATCCACTTCTTACTCCTGCGACAGCCGCCTTCTGATGTTCACCTGTGTAGTAAAAAGAAGCCCCCGAGGGGGTCAGCACGAATGCTGGTACGATCCTCTCATGGCCCCCAAGCTAACGTGGCTACGACGACTAATTGTCGATAGCATGGAGGTTGATTAGATGCACAACATAATAGAAAGTGCAGTAAACAACAACTCAGATATGAACAATCAAAGTTCACACACAATGAACGACTTAAATGCGTTCCCTTAATTAGAGAGTTAGTTATTTAACTCCTTATTAATGTTCTCTCTTAATCTTAGTCCATCCTTATTTACCTCAATCTGATTCTTATCTTAATCTTAAACAACCATCCTTTAATCAGGAGTGGATGTAGCTTATCTTAATCTTAATATTACAAACCATTTAAAAAGGAATGGTTGCAACTTATCTTAACCTTACCTTAATCTTAATCTTAATAATACAAATCATCCTTTAAAAGGGAATGATTGTAACTTAACTTAATCTTATCTTAATCTTAATCTTAATAATACAAATCATCCTTTAAAAAGGAATGATTGTAACTTAACTTAATCTTACCTTAATCTTAATCTTAATAATACAAATCATCCTTTAAAAAGGAATGATTGTAACTTAACTTAATCTTACCTTAATCTTAATCTTAATCTCAATATACAAACCTTTCCTGGAAGGGATTGGCCGTATCTAATTCGAACCTGGGATTTAGGTGATCCCACCGCACCATCTTAACGCCACCTACTCTGGACGGGAGTCCAGCGTAGCTGAGCCGGCAACCGGCCCTAGGCACAAGTCCGAAGACAAGTCCTTAAGCGGAAGTCGAATCTGCTATAGATACCGACTCCCTTTCCTTAGCATGCATGACCGGAGATCGGTCCCGGGTTTCCTCACTCAAGTTCCAGTTAGTAGTTAACTCAAGACCATGTTTGTTGGTTAACCTCTTTCGGTTCATATCGTCCCTCATTAGGGGGCGTTCCTTAGTCTCACTCAATTCCTTACTAAGCATTGGTTAGTAAGTTCTCACGGTATGTTGCGTTAGTTTTCAAACATCACACAACATTACAATATATATATAATATGTTCCGGTTGCATGCTTTATCTTGTTTAGTGAGCACACAAAACAGTTAGCACACAAGCCGAGGGACACCTCGTTAGCAAGCAGGTCACAAGAAGAAACAACTGTACCGTTCACCGTTGGTCGTTCGGTTGCTTACTCTCTTCCGGAGTCCAAACTCCCAAGTCCTAAAACATTCATTCAGTTTTAGGTTGTTAATCACTTAACTTAATATGACTTACTCAGCTTGTTTAACTTACTTAATTCCTTAATGATCCCCACCTAACACCTCTTAGGTCTTACACTTAATCTTACAAACTTAATCTTAAACTTTCAAGTTTATACTTAACTTAGCTTAATCTCTTAAGTTCTTAGGGTCTCAATCATTACTACCCTACCAAAGGCATACCTTATTACCCATTGCCATTCTTAGAATTCAAAATTTCTTTTTTTTTTTCTAAGTGTTAAGGGTCGACCGACCCACCGACCGACCCAACCCCTGGGTCGGTCCATTACAGAAACTCCTCCGTCTTTTGGAACCCATCCGACCGACCCAGAGCTAGACCGACCGACCCAAACCCTCTGGGTCGGTCCCTTACCGAACCCATTTTCCTACATTAAACCTTTGTCCGACCGACCCAAAGCTAAGCCGACCGACCCAAACCCTCTGGGTCGGTCCAGTCCAGAGACATTCCGGCTGGCTCTACATGGCCCGACCGACCCAAAACTGGGTCGGACCCTGGGTCGGTCCACTACAGATCTCTCTCTTAAATTGCCTCTTTCAATGCCAAACTCTTCCACAAGTGTTCTAATAGGTCCAACATCATCTTGGCACCTTAAACCCACCTTATAACCTTCACCAAACTCATTAAAGCAACTTCCAAAGATCTTCTCAAACATTTACTCAATTCTTGTAAGAAATTCCTAACACTTGTCAATTAATTCCTTATATTTCTAACATGTACATTTTGTCTAAAACTTCAACTAACCAAAGTGTTTCTTTTCTACCCATATAACTCCTCCTTAACATCATTGCTTGTTAACCTTCCAAGGTTATCTTGCATGTCCATGCACAATTTCTCTTCTTTTCACTTATTACTCATCACTCTTAAACTCTTAAGCTTGCTTATACATTCCTTTCCATTATCTTAATACCTTGACATTGTTCTTCATTTACCTTAACCATGCAACTCCCTCCTTAGACATTTCCACTTCTTTTATGCAACATACTCACCATTCTCATGATCATACCCTCTTATACGTTTCGAGTCATTTTCCTTGACGACTCACAATATCCTCCTACCATTTTCACTTTCATTTCCTCCAGATTTGCACAAGTCTCACTATTCTTCATACCATGACTTTGGTGTGTTCAATACACCCATCTAAACTCTAACTTCCTCATAGACCATTCTAGGTCATTCTCATTCTCAAGAACTCCTTAGTTAACTCATTTCCACTCAAATTCTTCCTAATGACTCCTAGTAAATCCTAGGTCATATTAATTCACCACCTTCACCTAAACACTTATTTTCTACTCAAATTTTGCCATAGCTCCTCTAGTATATTCTCATGCCCAAATGCATTGTTTTTCTCACACAATAACCTCACACACACCAAGTCCTTTCTCATCACATTTCCTCATCCAAATCAACTCATTCTTAATAACTCAATATAGTGCAATAATCTTAAATTGCATAGCACTAAGGCTCTTAAATGACATGGCTCTTAGGCCCTTAAATGACTTAAACTTAAACACTGAATTTCCCACATGTATAAGCTTTCAACCTGCAAATACACTCATCAATCTCATAGTAGTTATAATGCTCTTAAAATCCACCTTAAACTTATATTACTAACTCATTCTCATTAGCTCCTTAATCACAAGTTCATAGCTTGTTTAGGTTCTTTTTCTTAGGTTATATAACCCAATACACAATGTAAGCTCTAAGCCACATTGGTATTTATCTAAAACTCATTCCTTAATCTTAAACACCATTAGGTAAGCATTTTACCTTGTTTTCTCAAGCTTATCTTAATCTCCTCCTTAGGCCTTCTTCTTGCTTAGATCTCGGCCACCACTTAAATTCCTTTTGCCAATGTTCTAATCAATATTTAAGGACTCATATGAGTACTAAACAATGCACTAACCTCAAGGAATAAAAACCTAGGTTAAAAATGTGTTTTAAGGTCTAAAAGTGGATGATTACCTTTGAAGTCTCAATGTAGACTTTGGCATTGAATGAAATAGGACATCCACTAGTCCTTGGTGAAAAATCAAACTAGAACAAGGCATAAAAACAAGGCCCCATGAGTAGAAATTTTCGGCCATGTATAAGGAATGATGGAAACATGGTTTTTCTTACATTTTCTTTACCTTAAGAGAATGGAGAAGCTAATGAGCTCTTCAAACTTGATTTTCCTCCATCAATGGAGTTTTCTCATGGCACCAAAATGGAGCTTTGAAAGATTTGAAAAGAAAGATAGAAAGATAGGTCTTGACCTAACTAAGACAAATATGCAATTTGTTTTGGATTTGGAGCTTGGAGTTGTATTTGGCAAGTGATTGAAGATGGAGCATCCATGAATGAAGCCCTCTCGGTTTGGAGCAAAAGAAGAGAAAGAAATCGTGTGGAGAAGAGAAATGAAGAGAGAGAAGAAGAAGGTAGGCTAAGGTAAGATATTTGCTTTAATAAAGCAAATAGTAACTTCTTTACTTATCTCTTCTTTTCCTTTCTCATTTGATGACTCATGTGGTGACTCCCTCATAAAAACCGGCCACCCTCTTAATATAAGGCTAACATGGTCTTTGTTGACCAATTAATTGACTTATGTTGATTAAAACTTAAACTAGTCACTAAATAGTTACTATTCACTAATCAAGGCACATAATCGGAAATTTTTGATTTCCCATTGATTTAGACCTCCTAATGTGATACTAATTAGTACACATGTTGATTAAAGAGTAATGATGGACATTTAGCCACTCAAAACTCAATTCTAAGACAATTTCTCAAAAATGTGCTTTAAGAATTCTTAAAGCACATTTTGTGTTTTAACTTGTTTTCAAGCTTGGTTTTCTTTGCTAATTGATTTAAGATGACCATTAGGATATTACTAAGGTCTTATCATGATATTTGGGTACTCACCCAAGTCTCTCCAAGCTTAGAGCACGTTTTTGCCCTGATTGCCTTTAAGGCACTTTCTTATGTTTTCCTTGGTTTAAATTGTCTACCAATCTTTCTAAGGCATATTTTAGCCTTAATACATCATGATTTGATGTTTACTTAGCATACTTAGGTTTGGGGTATTTCACTCTTCCTGGCGGCGTCATCAATAGTGTGGAGTGCAACAGTTTCAGCATGGGGGGTAAGGCATTCAGAACCGCCGGGTGTAGCAAATTCGATCTCATCACAACTCTAGTCGCGGATGTCATCAAAGGATTAGATGGTGGAACAACTCTCTTTCCTTTTGCCTTACCAGAATTTGATCGAATTTGTTCCTAATATATTAATTTAATAAGTATATGTTTCTACTCTAGGATATGTTAAAGAATAAGTTTTTTCATGGGGTTACCTGCTGCTCCCCAAGCTTAATCAATCTACAGGGCCACTGTACTGTCACGGATTCAGCTTGACGAAGGGTGGATATGTCTGCAATGGGCACCGGTATCTGACAATCCGCGTAAGCAGGCGCGTAACCTTCAACAAGCACCCGGCCATGGTACTCTCGGAGCGCTGCATTCCTCACGGTGTCTCCAGCAGAAGACTTGAAAAGTTTTCCCCACCCTACTTCGACTTCGTCAACGCCAATCACTTGGAACAATGTGCAGTCAATTGGTTGCTAAATTTTCAAAATTAAAGATTTTAGATGCACATAAACAAGTGTATAATTTGTTTTTTTTTTTGTATTTGTAGTTAACATGTTGTTCTAACCTTGAGAGATGAATATGGAAATAGGTTGACGGAGTGAACACTCTGGGAGGCACTGTTGCGGGCTCAGATGCTTGTGCCTGATCTGGAGGTCTAGAAACCTCCTGACTCATCCTCTCAGATCGGATCATCTCCATAGCTTGAGCGATCGACTACTGAAACTCACTTCGTAGTCGCAGCTCGAGCTCCGCATTCTGGCGTAAGTGCTCCTCATATGAATGCTCCCTCCTGCACCGTGTCTCGACCCAGGATTACCGAAGGCTTGGCGTATACCGACATGACCCCAAGCCTACGGCACGACCCGGATGATCCTTCTTCCCGAGAGCGCGGGAAAGTGGATCATCCTGCCTAACAGGCTGCCAACTGCCCTGGGTGATCTGGGAGCTTAACTCTTCCTGTTATGGAGTTTAATAAGTCAATAAGGATACTTCAGTTTATTTAACTGCTATTGTTACTCTATAATATAATAAACATTTTTAAACTAAAAATCACTTACCATTTGGTTGATGACCTCTCTCGTGGCGTCATCATACTCAGCAGGTGCCACCGGATTTGAAGGTTTCTTCCGTCGACTTAAGTCCCAAACCTTCATCCTTCGTTCGCTGACATTCGAGCCAGCTGGCAGCAACCCCTCTTTCTCCCACTGCGGTACACGCTGAGTAATACTTGTACTCCCCATGTGATGGGGTAACGATTTTTTTTTTTTGCATTTTGTTGTTGTTTCTCACGTATCCTACATATATGTATGAAAAGACAAATTATGCAAATAATATATGAAAAAGACGAATTAACCAAATGAACTCTAAGGACACTTAAACATTTATCATACAAAGAACAACTAATAGTGTGAAACTCACCTTGAACTCAGGGGTCAAACGCTTCGCAACAAACTCATTCCACTGCTCTTCAGTAATACCATCATATTTTTGCCACGGTGGTCTCCGATCATCCACATCTTCACCTTCTGCCTCCTCTATCTCTGCGGGCCTCCTCACAGTAAATGTACTGCCTCATGAGCAGAGATCTGAAGTCTTTGAATTGTGTGGCAATCCCCTTCATCACATCATCCTTCAGAGAAGGATCTATACATAATCGGTCCTATATGCACAAAAAAAAAGGATTAGTGTAAAAAAGTAACTATATAAATCTTAAAACAAACTATTAAGTGTAACAAATACCTTGAGACGTTCAAATATCTGCCTTCAATGCCTGAGGCACTTGCTTCCAATGTGTTTATATTGAAATATGTACTCACCAAATGCCTGGCTAGAGCAGTGAAATCATTTTTCCAGGTACCGGTGGGCTGATAAATTCATTGAACTCCAAAGGCTTTGTCGGGGGCCTCTATTTGCTTTCAGCCCACGGGTTGCCCCTCGTTTTTTGGGTTTCTTGAGGCGGAGGAGCAACTTCTAACTCTTGTCCTTCCTGTGAAGGCCTGCTGTCTCGGTCTGCTGTGGGGTGGTCTCTACGTCTGCTTTCTTTGATTTCTTTTACCACCTCGTGTGGTGCGTTTTGCCGGTCTACTTGCTGTGCTGAGTTTCCCCAGTCAGGAGCAGTCGTCCTATGGATCATCAATAGGATCATCATCCACTGAGGAACAAAAACACACACATTAGATCAATATTCATGGAACGATGTATAATTGCAAAAATAAACATAAATAATTAATTCTGATAACATTGTAACAACAATAATACAAATTATATAATGTAATTTCAACCAATGGTGTTACCTAGACATAGTAACATATATCATGATCTGTTTTCTACCCAAACCCCCTCATTATGGTCTGATCGAGCGTAGATGGTCTGAACATCATCATTTTGTAAATCATCAGTTGAATCATGCAACCCTGTATGCAATGATACAATTTCATCTATCATCTCATTATCATCATCGTCGTTGTTTTCATCCTCAAACAAAACCGGTCTTCTCCCTGGAAGAACAACATGCCATCTACTAGCTTTTGGGTCTTCAACATAAAACACCTGGTCACAGTCTTTACCCAACACAAACTGATCTTCCTTATTAGTTGTAACACGTGACAGATCAACCAAAATAAGTCCTTTATCATTTTGGAGCCCATGTCGGTTGTCCACCCAATTGCAGCGGAACAATAGAAACGAATCAATGTGATAGTTTAGTTCCCATATGTCCTCTATCACACCATAATACCAACTACTACTGCTCATTGGTTGAACCTGGTTACCTAGACCATATTCAGTCACCGATGCTTCAATTTTTACCCCACTGTTCTGATGTATTGATTTAGCATCTTGGCGTGCAGTGTAGTATGTGCATCCATTAATGTCATACCCTTCAAACGATACAATATCTGTTCCAGGACCAACAGCTAGACATCTGATTTCTTCACTGACATCTTCGGGGTTCAATGAAGCTTGCTCAAACACATATTCCTTAAACCATTGGACGAATACTCGATTTTGTTCTTTTTTAAGCCAGATACGGTTTTTGGTAGGGTTTTGTCGACTCAACTTAGCAATGTGAATATCGAAGTAGGGTTCAACAACCTCAAGGTGTTGTAGTACAAACAAATGTGCCTGATTAATAAGATCACGAGAGATATGAACAACCTTTTTGCCAATAACTCCTTTACCCTTAAATCTACCATGGTGACGTGGTTTGGGAATACCAATTGACTCTGCATCGTTCAAATAACTTGTCACGAATTCTATGACTTCCTCAGTCACTGTTGCTTCGATGATACTACCTTCCGGTCTATATCTGTTTTTCATTCTACCCTTCAGAATCCCCATATATCGTTCGAAAGGATACATGTAACGTAAGTAGACCGGACCACACAATTTGATCTCTCGGACAATATGCACTACTAAATGCACCATTATGTCAAAAAGATGGTGGGAAATACATCTCAAGCTGGCATATTGTCACAACAATTTCATGTTGCAGATCATCGAGGGTGTCTGAGTCAATTGCCTTGCAGCAGACAGCGTTGAAGAAGAAACATAATCGAGTTAGAGCATTTCTGACATTTTCTGGTAATATCCCTCGTATTGCAACTGGAAGAAGATGCAACATTAACACATGATAATCATGAGATTTCATGCCTAACAGTTTCAAATCCTTCATAGAAACTAGGTTCTTCCAGTTTGAAGAGTACCCAGATGGTACCTTCAATGTGTGCAAACACTTGCAAAAACTTAATTTTTCACTCTTAGAGAGGGTATAACACGCAGGAGGTAGATATGTTCGCTTCTCATCCTCTATTGGGTGTAGTTCTTTTCGTATGCGCAACTCTTGCATATCTCTCCTCACCTTCAATCCGTCTTTCGTCTTGCCGGGTATGTTGAGCAAAGTACCACACACTGCCTCACCGACGTTCTTCACAATGTGCATGATATCCAAACAATGTCGAACAGGCATATGCCGCCAATACGGTAGATCCCAAAAAATGGAACGTTTTTTCCAAATGTTCTTCGGCGGCGTGGATGTGTTTCCAAAGACATTTTGAATGTCTTTTACCTTTGCATACACTTCCTCTGCATTCAAAGGCAGACGAGCCACACGAGTCTCGTGCTCATTGTTGAACAACTTTCGCTTTCTCGAACGGTAAGGATGGTCTACTGGAAGAAACCGTCGATGACACATGTAAACATTTTTGCCGCAGTGCTTCAGACGATCTGAACATGTGTCATCCTCACATACCGGACACGCTTTGAATCCTTTCACCGAGTATCCTGACAAGTTCCCATAGGCAGGAAAGTCGTTAACAGTACAGAACAACATCGCCTTCAGTGTGAAATTTTCTTTCGCATGAGCATCATATACCACTGTCCCTTCATTCCACAACAAGTTCAGATCGTCGATCAGTGGTGCAAGATATACGTCAATGTTATGACCAGGTTGCTTTGGACCAGAAATTAGGAGTGATAACATAATGTATTTTCGTTTCATGCACAGCCATGACGGTAAATTGTAGATCACTAGTAGCACCGGCCAAGTGCTGTGCTGACTGCTCAACGTGCCATACGGGTTCATCCCATCGGTACACAATCCAAGTCTCAGATTCCTATCCTCATCCCCAAAATGATGTTTGAATTTTCTGTTGATATTTCTCCACTGAGGTCCGTCTGCAGGATGTCTTAATTTTTCATCAATTTTTCTACCATCCGCGTGCCAACGTAAGTTCTTCGCATCTTTCGGGTTGGCAAACAACCGTTTGAATCTAGGAATTATCGGCAAGTACCACAATAATTTCACTGGACGATTTTTTTTCTGAAAGGAGGAATCCTCATCCTTGTCCTTGTACCGGGACAACAAACATTTAGGACACTTGTCTAGATGTTCGTATTCACCCCTATAGAGCACACAGTTATTTGGGCAAGCATGAATCTTTTTATATTCAACTCCCATTGGACACATCCATTTCTTTGCCTCATAGGTGGATGTAGGAAGACCATTCTCATCAGGAAGCATATCATGTATCAGCTCTAGAAATGAAGTGAAACACTTGTCACCAACTCCATATTTCCCCTTTAAGTTGAACAAATTAAGTACAGCAGTCAATTTTGTGTATTTCACGCACGAAGGGTACAAAGGTGTCTTTGATGCGTCCAACAATCTTTGATACTCTTCCGGCTTATCGACAAAAGTATCCAACATTTTCTAACATTTCATCCATTTGCTCATCATGGTGAGTGTCTCACTGTCATCGAATCCTGAATCTTAACGGTACCGACTCATTGATGGTATTGAAGGTGTGGGCGGTACTTGCGTAACGTGGATCATGAGCACTTGATGTTGAAGCACTAGCTGCAACAGTTCTCCATGAAAATTCCATCTTTGTAATGTGGCATGAATCCACGGGATTAAGATGAAATCTAATTTCCTCAATGTCTACAATTTCCTTACGACCCCACAGTCAACACAAGGACATGAAATATTGTCCGCCTTTGTTCTGTCCTTGTGTTGCACTGCCGCTTTGATAAACTCTTTCAGCTTCTCATCAAAGTAGTGATCCCCTCGATCACCGTACATCCAGTCACGCTCCATTCTATATGTGAAAACAAAACAATTTCAGATTGATTTGTCTTTCAGTTTTGTCTGCATTTGTATATGGAGCATGTTTCTACTGGATGTACGGTTGCAACCAAACTCAGCACTACTCTATGGTTCCAACCAACTAACGTAGCCTAAGTACTCTAACGTTCCAACGTAACTAATCTAGCCTTATTCTAACAATTCTAACACATTTAATTTAACTTCAACAAATCATTGCATTATTAAAACAAAAAATAAAGTTTAATTACTTACTTGTTTTAAGGTTGTACAGAGGAAGCTAGGAGACTGCTTTGGTGATGGGCTGGGAAAGTACTGGTACAAATCCAATAGCAGATTCAGAAGACCTGACAAAGAAAAGTAAAGATTGTTATACACAAATAACAAATAAAATTAATTAATAAGACTAATACGATTCTAGAAAAAATTCGGCATGACCTTTGCGTAATCGTGTTAATCCCATGCTTATCATTAAGCATTCACCAACATCTTATTTACCACGACAAATAAATTCAACAATTGCAGCAACCATCCTTATTCACAATCACTCAATATTAACCACAACCACTTTTTCGCATAATTAATTAAACACACAAAGAGAAAAGATAGATGAAGATGTTACCTTTTCACTCTTAGTCCACAGCAGAATAAATAAGGAAGAAGAAGTAGACCACCCCAATTACTGCAGACAGTGGGGAAGCAAGGAAATAATATTAGGGGGGCAAGAAATCCATTATTATAAGCATTATCATATTAAGAAAATAAAAAAGAGAAAAAAGATAGATGAAGATGTTACCTTTCAGCTCATGCTGCACAACAGAAGCAATGAGGAAGAAAGAGACACAGAGACCACCCCAATTACTGCAGACAGCGGTGAAGCAAGGTAATAATATTAGGGGGGGCAAGAAATCCATTACTATAAGCATTATCATATTAAGCACGTAAAGAGGAAAAAATGTATCATCGTTTTTGTCTCCATGATGGTCGTATAAAATATATTATTAATTTAATGAGATTAGAGAGTGTGACTGAATTGGTGACTATAAAAATATAGTCACCGCAAATTCCATAAAAATTAATTAAGATAACTTATAGCTATAAACTTAACTAATAAAAAGTATAAATTAATAAAAAGTTTTTTTTAAATTAGTTACTAAAAAAGAATATTTTTAATGAGTGTAAATTTTAGAAAAATAATTATATTAATAATTAAAATTCTAAAAAACTAACTTCATATTTACGAACATAATAACTATATCAACTAAAAATCTGAGTGTAAAAACGAACACGCTAACATTGTTATTTATTCAACTTAATATGGTTACAATCATTAAATTAAGATTGAAGTAGATCAATGCTCCAGAATTATAAAATTATTCCTAATAAAAAAAGAACACAAGTTAACATAACCTGTAAATAACATATCACATCTCTTATCGGAATCTGAGTTTAATGGATAAAAAACGTATGCTTGGGCAACATCCACTTACATATAGCACGTACAGTTGACAAGTACTATAATACTATAAAATATCAAGTAACTTACTTATCGAACATTAGTAGTTTTTTCCAAAAATAATCTCTAGTAATATATTACTGAAGAAACAAGGATGCATTATCACTAGCATCATTGTAATAGTGACAGAATATTCCCGTACCGTTTTTTACAACTTTGGGTTGTATGCAGAGGGCACAAACAGCAAAAATATCAACTCAGGCATTTTATCGAACACCTTACATGCACAACTATTTATACTTGTTCAATAATCTATCTAAATTCAAATTATGTACACACAACTAAACTAACAATCAATTACTATATTACAACTAGTTATTCAATCAACAAGACAATAATTTACAGATTTCAAAGTTCGAATTCGGAATCAAACCTAGGGTTCTGGCAGCAATCTCGATCGACGCCTGCGACTGGCCTCCTGGCGGAAGGATTGGCGACGGAGACGGCGGCGAGTACCGGTGGCGCGACGAGGAAGAAGACGGTGGCGGTGGTGGAGGAATCGCAGGCGTCAGCTGCTCAGATCGCCGCGTCGAGTTCGCCTGTCGCCTTGCTTCGTTCTCGATTGACAGAAGAGAATGAAGGCGAGAGTGACGGGAAGCTCGATTTGGGGAAAAAAAAACCCTATGGCAGCGGTTCCAACTAAGAACCGCTGCGATAGGTTAGTAAAAAACACCTATCTCAGCGGTTCTTAGTTGGAACCGCTGCCATAGACGTTTTTTTTTTAATTGACCCTACCGCAGCGGTTGTAAGTAACAACCGCTGAGATAGGTTTGCGGGATTTTTAAAAACGGCCTATCTCAGCGGTTGTTTTTACAACCGCTGCGGTAGGGGCGCTACGATAGACCATTTCTGTACTAGTGGAACCTTATGAAAGCCATAAGGACCAATGTATATAAATGCAAGGTCATACAAATAAAAAGAATTCTGGTACAGAATCAGCTAAGTGAGCATAATTCAGAAGCTACTAGCAACAGAGGAAGCACTACACATTAGGTAGTAGCTCGACCTCAACCGACAGTTGAGTGAGAAGAACCAAGTGATAATCACGGAGGTACAACAGTATCGAAATAGATTTCCAGAGAACTGGATAGAATCTATTACTCATCGAATTTGCATACGGTAAGAAGTACCACACGTAGATGGAGAAACCTTTATCCCAAGATAAATAGGATAGAAAGAGGATACACAATATATTTAGAATGTCAAAAGGTGAATTAAGACCTGGAGATATCAGGGTGTTGCAACAGAAGCTTGTGGGCCACATCTCAAAGGTGGAGATACCTAGTAAATACGAGCGATGGATAATTATCAATGCCTTGAAGTCTGAAAGGCTAGAACCGAACCTGGTTATGATTAAACAACTCCAGAGAATTCTTGGTGCAGGGACTAACCGTCAATATGTTAAGACCCTTTGACAAGAACGCATTGCGTATAGACACCATGGAAGCTAAATACGTTATAGCGGCTGAATTTCTTAGACCAATGACCAACGATGACATATGGTAGATTATGTGGGCGTATCCCTTTTAAGGGGGCGGAGCGAAAAACCCGCTTAGCGTATGTTTTACGTATTAGGTGTGTAAACTACGGTGTGCATTGCACAAAAGAATTTGTTTTGATGATTGGAACTTATGTTACATAAACATATGTATTCATTCATTGTGTAATTATGGTTAATGCGCACAAGAGATGCAAACCATGTATATGAATATACTTATCCTGTCGACTCGGGTGTGAGTATACAAGTGGAAAGGAGTAGAGAAGCTCCATGGATAATTAGAACCCCGATGATATATGTCTAGTTAAGATTAGACATGGCTTATGTTGTAAGAGTCAGTAGGAAACCGATGTCTATGAGGTATGATGAGATATGGGTCGGTGCGAAACTGAAATACCCCAAACTTAATTAGGGTGATTAAATTACTCTAATATGATATTTGAGGGCCTATTGGTGCCAAATGAACCTTGGTAAAGAAAATAAATTTAAAAGAAAAGAGAAAACGCCTAAAAAGTGAAAAACGCTAAAAGGAGTATTATGTGACCGTAGGAGGAATACAACCTCGGAAAGGGTATTGGATGGATTTTAAAGGCTTAATAATGCCTAATTAATATATGGGAACAGTTTCCGAAGAAATCGGATCTATAAAATGAATTAAAAAAGCTAATAAAGCTTTAGCGCACGTTTTTCAAGGAAACCCGAAAACGTGACTTTGAGTGGTCAAATGAACGCGTAAAAATTATAGCTCATCAAATAACTATAAATAAACATTAATGGAAGCTTGAGAGCCATTAAAATTAAGGAAACAAGAAAATTTCGGAAAACGGGCCTGGTTAGTGAATAATGCTAAAACCGGGTAAATTAACAAGCGTTTTCTGTGAAAACATGAAAAACGCTCCAGCTTGTATACACATAGGGGGCCGGTTTTTACTACTTAATCAGCCTCCCCTCTATTAGCAATAAGCTAGTAAAGAAAGAAACGAAAAGAAGGGAAAAAGTGAAAAAACATAAAGTAACTTCCCTCCCCTCTCTCTCCTCTCATTTTCTTTTCTTTCTTCTCTCTCTCCTTCGTTCTTCTTTCCTTCCGTCTCCTCCCCCCATCCATGGCTGGCGATTTTCCTTCTCCTCCTCCCATGGCTACTTCATCTTCTTTGCCTTGCCCAAGCCTTATTAAGGCTCAAAACACAAAAAATCACATATTCTTCATCCCCTCAACTAGCTCTATCATCCTCTCTTTTTAAAATTCCAAAAGGATGAACTTCATCTCCATGGGTTTTCCCATTTGAAGAGAAAAGGGCACCAAATTGAAGCTTGGAGTCTCCTCTCTCTCCTAAGGTAAAAATCTCCAAGAAAAACCTTATTTTCTCCACACATTGTGTTGGCCGATTTTTTCCCTCTTTGATACCTTGTTTTCTCCTTTTTTTTGAGCTTCATTTCAACCCTCCAATGGTGGTGGAACCATCCTCTTGATTCAAGGTTAAAAACCCCCTAAAGCTCCAAAGGTAAAAACCTAGCTTTTGTGTTCTAACCCCTTTAATTGAATTAGAATTTTTCTAAGGGTTAGAAGTTTAATTATATTTATTTTGTGTCTCTTGAATGTTGGGAATGGAGTTTGGAAACTCCATTCCCACTTGACCGAATTTGAGGAAAGGAAGAGCAAGAGGAGAATTAAAAGAGGAACTTGTGAAATTAAGGTAAGAAATCTACCTTGAAACTTGTTTTGATTGTTTTAGAGTTTTGGGGATGGGTGAATAATTAATGAACCCAATTATGGATTTCAATCCAGTTGGAAAATGTGTTGGTTGATTTTAGAGAGAATTGTGAACTATCTTGATTTAAGGGCCTAAGTGCCATTGTATTTGGGATTTGAGCTATATTATTGTCGGAAGAGGTTTTGGTGAATTTTGGATTGCTATTGAGTGCTGGTAGGACCCTTGTAAGGGTGTGGCTAGATTAGGATTCAAAATGGTGAAAGTGATGAATGTGGATATGTTAGGTTTATGGGGAAACCATGGCAAAATTTCGGTAGGAAATAAGTGTTTAAGGTGACTTTGTAAATGGGAGAACTTAGGTGTGCATTGGGGTTGAGTAGGGGTGTTTGGTAACCTATAAATGATAGTTGAGGATGGATAAAGGAGAGGTAAAATCTGTAGCATAACTGATGGTGGTACCTTAGAATTTTAATGAAAGAGTTAGTATGCTTAAGCTTGGTAATAGGATGGACTTGGGTGTAGAAAATGCATTTGTCTAGGAATGGTCAAATGGAGTTAGAACAAAGTGTAAGGTGCTAAGGGAAGTTAGAAAATGCACAAATGTGCAAAAATGTAACAGTGAAGATGGAAAATTTGTAGAAATGGAGTTAGGTTTTGAGTAAGGATTAAACCAATGATTTGAAGAGGTTTAGAGCATGTTTTTAGGGTGTTTAAAAACGTAGGAGACATGTAGAAAGATTAAGAAATGATTAAGGGTGAATTAGGGGTTGAAAACTGTCCAAAAACTGTAAATTTTGACAGTTCCAGGGGTGGTCCGGGTTTGCAAATCGGTACACAAATCCGGACCATAGGCAAAAAACACAGCAGAAGATCATCCCAGGGGGTGGTCCGGGTTTGTAACCCGGACACAAACCCGGACCACATGAAAATGCACCAGAAACGTAATTCAGAGTATGGTCCGGGTTTGTAACCCTGGACACAAGCCCGGACCACTATAAAAATTCATCAGAATGTGTTTTAAGGTGTCCTAATGATGGGAAATGATAGGGGATGGTTTTAAATGATGTTTATGACTTGTTTGGTGACCTATAAGGTCCTTGGAAGTGTAACAAGTGTGAGAAGTGAATGAGAAAGTTGTGAGTTTGAGAACACATGAACAAACTAAGGAATAACGGGATAACAGGGTTGAGTATGGAGTATTAATTTTACATACGTAACACCTTAGTGTTAATAGAAACATTTGAATGTTATCAGTGGAACAAGTGTGAACCAAGGAACGTGAGGTCACACGGTAAAGTTAACCCTGGTAAAAGGTATGATTTTTCTCATGTCCTGTATCCTAACTTGGTTACTCTGATTTGTGTGCTTGTTTGACTGTGTGATCACCTAACAAGATAAATGCACGAATCGGAATGTTTGCACTTGCTTGTGCTTGTGTTGTATTGTTGCATGTTGGATTATGAATTGAACTTAAGTTTGTATAATTCATGAAATGTGTGTGTATATGAATTGTTTGAGTGTGAATGAGCACTGTAGTGCGACTCATAGTTGAGTCTTGTTTGAGTAGTGACTCATAGAAAGAGTCAAGTGTGAAATAATAAAATGTGGAAACACACCAAAGCTATCGAACCACTATACGATAACACAAACCTATGAACTCACTAGAACGTGAGAGAATTGTACGGGATTAGTAAACTCCCGATAACGGTTAGAGAACCGAACTGACTTAACCCACAAAACAATTAATGGTGGAAGTATTTAAGTAACCTCTATTTAGAAGATTGATGAGTGTTCAAACTTGAATCTTGAGAGAAATTAAGTATGGTAAGGGATTACCAAACCCTTAGAAAGATATTCTAACCCCAATGAGAGGAACCAACTAAATGAACAATGTCCCGAACATGAGAGTATTCGATAAGTTGGGTAAAACCCTAAATCTTAGAATACTAAACATTGAGAATTCCCTAAGCTAATAGATGTTATCGAAGAGATACTTCTAGGCTAATCCTTGAGATTGTGAAATGACTCTGAGAGTGGAGTTTTGGGAATTTGAGTAGTCCAGTAGAGAACTGGACATTTGAGAATTTGAGGAGCTAAATGCATATCTCCTTTTGTATTTGTAAGCCCGGTGGTGGGTCTTGTGTATGACCTTGCCCGGAGGTCGTGGAAAGACTTAAAAGATGCCTTTGAGTATTAAGTATTGATTTGGGTATTAGAGCATTGAGGATTGAGTTGAAACTTGAGAGACTTGAGAAATTGAGTTAGTGGAGAATTGAGTTGAGTATTGTAGAACTTGCTTGAGGTTGAGAGTAAGAGAATTTGAGTAAGAGTACCCAAAAGGCGGGTAAAGAAATGAGTAATTGAGTAAGGCATAGTGAGGAGAAGAAACCCTCAAGGCCTAAGATTAAGCAACACTAACTAACAAACTTTGTGTTAGTGTAGTTGCATTCCTTGGTTGAATGTTGAGTGTTTGTGTGAATGTACATATATAATGTATATTGTATGCATGTTGATTGAAATAAATGAATCGCATGCTCTCGACCAAATAGTCGGCGTACCCTCGCTAGCACGCGGGTATGCGAATTTCATATGCAGCAATTTTGCTGAGCCCCTTGGGGCGCTGTTTTTAATTTATAGGAACATTGGAGCCAATCACCGTTCAGAGTAGGACGGGGTTGACATTAAGCATGGGTAGTTGTTTAAGAAATTGCACTTGCTGTATTGTGGGATTGTAAGTTCGATTTGTTATTGTTAAGTCGGGAATTGTAATACTCGGTATAAAGAATGATTGATTGTATTGCATATTGTGGAGTTGAAGTTTGTATTTGGGTTGAGAATTGATTAAGTAATGGAAGTATCGTTTGTATAGTGTACTCGGGATAAGACCCATCAGACCGTATTGTATTTGTATTGTTTGTTTGGATTGGATTTGGCCTTGTTTGTCATGTGGTGGCTAATGACATGTATCACCCACCGGTTTAGTTTGAATTCTGCTGCGTTGTGTATTGGTAATGGAGACGGGTTAGGAGGTAATTGTTGGTTTACTGGTAGGGGTGTTACAGAAACCGATGTAGAACTAAGGGGAATTGAATTTCCTAGATGGTTTGATTCGAGATAAATTGAGGATGATTGATGGACTGAGTTCCATCCTTTGGAGGTGTATTGATTTGTTTATGACTAGATGATTAAAAGATAGAAATGGTAAATGATTAAATTATTTGATTGTGTGAAACTGAAGTGGGAAGTTGAACTTGATTTGCTAGTGATCAAGGGAGACGGAACACAAATTAGGGCGAAGGATAGTTCATCACTGATGCTGATCACATCGGTTGAATGATTCTTGAAGCTCTCTGTAAGTGGTCACGAGTAATCCTGCTAAGATAAATGCAGTGAGCATGAATTGGGTTTAGTGAATTGTACTATTATGTATGTTTGTGTTGTACTGGTATGTACACATGGTTGAATCGTACGGTGATGTACAGTTGAGCTACACTGGTATGTGCGCGTTTGTAAATTGTTTTGTGTTGTACTGGCATGTACACACGTTATATTGTACTGTGATTTGCGTTCGTGTTGTACTGGTATGTACACATAGTTGATCGTTGTAAGTTGAATACCTTTGTGTGGTATTGGCATGTACACATGGTTGCTAATTGTAAGGATAACTGATTTGGTGTTGTACCGATATGTATACACTGGCTGGACTGACTTGAGTCTGTAAGGTTATAGAGATAATGACCTTGGCACACAATATGTCTAAATGACTAACATATTAGACTCACCAACTTTGAGGGCAAAGTTCCTTAAGGGGGTAGATTGAAATACCCCGAACTTAATTTTGGTGATTAAATTACTCTAATTTGATCATTCCAAACCCTTCCTAGACATTTGCATTAATTATACCCAAGTCCATGCCTTCTTCTCAAAGTCTTAAATTCACAACCTTCTCTAAAACTCCAGGGAACTTAAACAACCCTTTGCTACAGATTTTTACTCACTACTTAGCTCACTTCCATTATATCTCCTAGATGTTTAACTAACCCAATTGTTCTCTTTCCAAACACCTAATTAGCCCTTGGTCATTCGTCACTCATGACATCTCTTAAATCACCATATTTCTCTACCGAAATTTTGCCATGGTGTACCTACTATTCTAACATTCCCAACTACATCATTTATCACCTAAATCCATTTGCAACTAGCCACACCCATAGAGGGTCCTACCAGCACACAAACTCAATCAAAATTCACCCACCAACATACAACACAATCATAACCTTTTTGCTCCAAGGCCCTCAATTCAACAATCAATTTCACAATTCTCCCTTATAATCACCTAACCACATTTCCAACATAGGTTGTTGCTCATTCTTTTATGTACCCATCCCAAATTTTCTAAAGCATTAAGATAGTAGTTAAGGTAAGCTTTTTACCTTAATCTTCTAAGTCTCCTTTTTTAATTCTCCTCTTCTTCCCATTTTCGGTCAGTGGGCAATGTGATTGCCAAATTCCAGCCTAACACACAAGGGAACACAATGAACAATAATTAAACTCCCCAACCCCTTGAAATAACTCTAGAATTCAATGGAAGTCTTAAAGCTCAAAAGTTAGGGTTTTACCTTTGGAGTTCTAGAAGAGGTGTTAAACCTTGAATAAAAAGGAGGGTTCCACCACCATTGGAGGCTTGAACCAATGCTCAATTCAAGAGAGAAAACAAGGCATTAAAAGGGTGAAAATCGGCCAAGACAAAGGATGGAGAGAATGAGTTTTCTCTTGGAACTTTTTACCTTAAATGAAAGAGGAGGTGTCTAGATCCAAGAACATGTAGTTTTCTATTCAAATGGTCAATACCCATGGAGGTCAACTTTCTCCATTTGAGATTTTGAAAAGAGAGAGTGATAGAGCTTGGTGAGG
Source organism: Limonium bicolor (assembly GCA_023374045.1). Taxonomy (NCBI): domain Eukaryota; kingdom Viridiplantae; phylum Streptophyta; class Magnoliopsida; order Caryophyllales; family Plumbaginaceae; genus Limonium; species Limonium bicolor. Next base: position 37,049,774 of record CM041781.1, read on the forward strand.
GAGTTCAAATATGTGATCTATTTTTCATTTGGAGCATGGGGGTGGCTAGAGCATGAGAGAGATATATGGGCTGCCATGGGAGGCTGCAAAAATCGGCAGCAATGAGGGAAGGAAAGGAGGACGGTAGGAAGGAGGAAGGAAAAGAGAGGGAGAAGAAAGAAATGAGGGAGGATAGAGGAGGGAAAAGTTACTTTTGTAACATTTCCACCTTTTGCTTTTTGCTCTTTTCTTATTCTAGCTAGTTTATTATGTGTGGAGGGCTGATATTTCCATCTTAACATCAGTACATGTAAGCTGGAGCGTTTTTCGTCTTTACAAGAAACGCTCATTAATTACCCAGTTTAGCATTATTCACTAACCGGGCCCGTTTTGGATTTATCTCGTTTCTTTAATTTTAATGGTTCTTAAACTTCCATTAATGTTTATATAGTTATATATTCAACTATAATTTTTACAGGTCTGTTTGACCACTTATATTCACGTTTCGGGTTTTCTCGAAAACACGCTATAAGACTCCGTTAGCGTTTTAACCCATTGTTTGGATCCATTTTCTTCGGGAATTGTTTCCACATATTATTTGGCGTAATTAAGCCCTAAGAATCCATCTAGGATTCTAACCGAGGTCGTATACCTCCTATGGTTGAATAATGCTCATTTTTACAATTTACGCTTTTTAAGCGTTTTCTCTTTTCTTTTGGGTTTATTTCTTCACCAATATTCTTAAGGCACTCTTAGGCCCTTAAATACCATATTAGAATTATTGAATCACCATATTTAAGTTCAGGGTATTTCATGCACTATTAATTTTTTGTAATGTTTTTTTTTTTTCATTTATATACATATATAAATTTTACAATGACATTTTATGTTATAATAAACTTACTATATTTTTATATGTGTCATTTTTTATTACTTTGAAAGTTTTTTTAGTCAAGCTGATAAAAAGAATTACTAACAACATTATCAATAATATGACAATACTGAATTATAATATTTTCTTTTGATAATAATTTAACATTTTTTTATAATTATATAAATAGTCACTAATTATATATAACTATTTTTTCAAAAGGATATATATATATATATAATATTACTTATACATCAAGATTAGGAACTTCATGATGTAGCAGGTAGACAGCCGTCTGGTAAGCAAGTGTCGTGGAAGTGAAGATGTGGGGTATTTATAATGGTCTAAAATGGCTAGTAGAAAGCTCTTTCCATGTATTATAATAGAATCTGATTCCTTGGAAGCAATTAATTACTTTTCAAGAAGAATATTGGAAGTCACCCCTCGAGGTTCTAGTTTCACCAGCCTGCATAAGCTAGCTGCTACCTTTGCTAATTATATATAACTATTCATATGACTACATGCACATATACATATGACTAATAATTTAGGGGTGTGCAATGGTTAAAACGGATATCCGTTAACCGAAGTTTAAAATAAAATACGATGTTCGGTTATTTCGATTATAACCGAATTTAGTACTAATATCCATTTTAACCTATAACCATTCTTTATGTTACACTACTAACCGTTAACCACCCGATAACCGAAGTTCCTGAAATAACCAAAATAACGGAACTTCTTAAAATAAGCGAAATAACTGAACTTCCTAAAATAACTAAAAATCAAACTTTCTAAACTAACCAAAATAATTAAAACCTAAACTTGATTGGGTGAGTAGCAGAATATTAGATAAAATTATTGGCTTAAAAAAAAAGAAATTTATAAAAATATTATTATAAAAGTTTGGTTATTACGGATAACCGAAGTTTGAATTTCAATATCCGTTAACCGAACCGTACTTTATTACGGATAACCGTTTTAACCGAAATGACGAACTGTTTGTAAAACGGTTAAAAAGTACAGTAATCGAATCCAAAAAAAAGATCAGTTATTTTGGATAACCGAAATAACCGTGTTATAACCCAAAGTTCGTTGCATTTTATTTCGTTTGATGTTACTCTAAGTTGACTTATGTTACGTAGGACATGGGAGTCCTTTTTAAATAAGCGGAGGGACAGGGGACTTTTCCCTTCTAATGAATTTTGGTAAGTATTAATTAACTCTTTAGTTAATTAATCCTCATGCTCTACACCACAATCAGATCGTTCTCCTCATTTGACAGTTTCTCAGCCTTGCTTCTCCCTCTCCTCTCTCTCAAGCGCCGTTCATCTTCTCGTTCAGTCAAGACTCCATTGACGTTGTGTCTGCTGTCAGAATTCAACTGCGGATTGCCCATTCTCTTGGATTTCTGGGTTCTTCGAGGTAGGGTTGTCAGTTCGCTCTCTCTTTGATTCTCCGGTTCTTGAGTTTTCTTCCCGTTCTGACATCTGCACCCTGCAATTTATATTGTGATTCAGCGTTGGCTTTTGCATTTCTATAATCAATCCTCTTCTGCGATTGGCTCCGTCTGTGTGTTCGACGTTGGATTCAGGTGAGGGTTTCGTTACAGTTTGGACTGGCAGTTTCAGTTTTTGGGTTAGGTTTGCGTTTCTAAATTGGCATTGTTCTGCGTTGTAGTTATTCATAATCCTGGAATTGCTTTTGGTCTGACTTGCTGTGTCGGCGTGGCGGTTGCTCTGTTCGGATTTTGAGATTCTTGCTGTTCAGACCGGGTTTCGTTCTCTGCTGTTAATTCGAGGTAGGTGGCTTTCGGATTCGATCCGTGTGTTCAGCCTTGGGGAGTTTTGGATTCTACTAGTTAATTCAATGATTTATCCTGTGTTGGTGTGTGTCTTATGTCTGTTTAATGCCTTTCCAATGGTTAAACCCCCAAGGTTGTTTTGTAAATGTGTGTGTTGATTTGGATTGGTTTTTGTGCCTCTGTTCGTTTGAATGCGCTTCTGATTTCTGAGGTTTTCGGCAATGTCCGAACTTCCGTCCGAGCTTTGAAGTTCGGACATGCCCTTCTACGCTTAATCTTTTGAAAATCTTCGCTGTGTCCGAACTTCCGGTCCGAGCTTTGAAGTTCGGACACAGCCTTCTGCATTCTCTGATTTTGGCTTCGACTTGTGTCCGAACATTGGATGTCCGGACCACAGTTCAGACTCTCCGCGTCTCTGTTTTCGTAAAATGTCCGAACATCCTCCGAACTTGGATGTTCGGACACCCCTCTGGCTCTTCTTCTGTTTTAAGGTTCGACTTGTGTCCGAACTTTGAAGTCCGGACACAAGTTCGGACATCTGTCGATTTTGCCTTCTGAGTCTCGACTTGTGTCCGAACATTGATGTCCGGACACAAGTTCGGACAGGTCTACTGTTTTGTGCCATAACTTTCTCGTTTGAGCTCCGTTTTGACTTCTGTTTGTGGGTTGGATTCCCCTTCTGATTTCCAAGCTATCTATGAGCTTTCTGGTGCCTTTGGTGTGCACATATGCTTATTGAGTTTAAGCTCTGTTTTGGGACCTAGTTATCTCTGTGTCTGAGCCTTTGGATGGCTGGTTACGCTGTCTCGTAGCGCGCTATGTAGGATCCTTCTGTTCACGGGTGATGTTCCCCGTTCTGTTCACGGGTGTTTACACCTGTTCTGTTTACGAGTGAGGTTTCCTCGTTCTGTTCACAAGCTGGTTGCTCGTTCTGTCTGTATGCTGTGATCGCTAGTGTCCCACTCTGTTATCTGCTTCTACTCTGTTTAGTCCCTTAATGATTGGACTTCCGTTTCTGATTTCTGATATATTTGTGGATTCTTGACTTCTTCTGATTTGTCAATATTCTGTAAATGTTTTGAGCATGCTGGTTGATGAAGTTGGTCATCTACTGGGCATAGTTGTGTGCTCATTCCCCTACTTCTAACGCTTTTGCAGATTGATCAGTGAAGATCGTTTTGCAGCTCTGGAGTTAGATGTTTCGTTATTAGTTACTTTTGAGACTTTGTATTCGGATTTGAGCCTTTGGGCATATTGTGTTAAGCTTCCGCTTTTGACATCTGTTTGGTGGGTTCTGTAATGACTTTTTGGGATGTTTTAACATCTCTTCGATAATACTGTATTGAAGTATTTCGTTTGGGCCTTATTTGATTATCTGTTTAATTCTGTTTATTAGAGCCTTGCGTTATTATGTAATAATACGCGGCGTGTAATACCCCTAACTCCTAGGCCAGTGTTTGGGGGTGTTACAAACCGGCCCGTTTTCTCACCCCTAACTAATATTTTCTCAATATTATATTTGTCATTTTCATATACATCAACTCAAATATAAATAATTTTATCATTAATATGAAAATATGAAATACCCCGAACTTAAATATAGAGATTAAGATTATTCTAATCCGTATTTAAGAGCCTAATAATGCTGAAGTACTATTGGTAAGGAAAAATAAATCCAAAAGAAATAAAGAAACGCTTAAAAAGCGAAAAAACACTAAATAAGCGTTAAATAACCATAGGAGGTATGAGACCTAGGTTAGCATATTATATGGATTCTAGAGGCTTAATAAGGCCTAAATAATATATGGGAACAACTCCCGAAGAAAACGGATCCAAATAATGCACTAAAACGCTAATAGAGCTTTAGCGCACGTTTTTCGAGAAAACCTGAAAACGTGATTTTAAGTGGTCAAATGAACCCGTAAAAATTATAAATCACTAAATAACAACAATTAAGCAATAATAGAAGCTTAATAACCAATAAAAGTAAAGAAACGAGAAAATTCCAGAAAGCGGGCCCGGTAGTGAATAGTACCAAAACCGGGTAAAATAACGAGCGTTTTCTATAAAAGACGAAAAAAAAAACGCTCCAACTAGTATTAATGTGTGGGACCGATTTTAATAAGTCAAATAACTCCCTCACACACACAATAAACAAGTAAAGAAAGAAAAGAAAAGAAAGAGAAAAGCAAAAGTACTTTAACACTCTCTCTCTCCCATTCCTAACCTCTCACCCACGTAAATTTTTCCCCCACCAGACTTCTCCTTCCTCCTTGTTCTGCTGGGGATGATTTTTAGAAGCTCCTCAAGTTTCCATGGCTTCTTCAACCTTCCAAGCTTGCTCAAGCTTCATTTAAGCCCCAAATCGAAAATAAATTGTATATTCTTCTTCCTCTCATCAAGCTCTACATTTCTATCTTTTCAAAATCTCAAAATGAGGAAGTTCATCTCCATGGGTTTTCCCCAATCAAAGAGAAAATAGCATCAATGGGTAGCTTGGAGTCTCCTCTCTCCATTAAGGTAAAAATCTATATGAAAAACTCATGTTTTCTCCATCTTTCTTCATAACCAATTTCTACCCCTTTGTAATGCCTTGTTTTCTCTCTCTTTTGAGCATCAATTCAACCTTGCAATGGTGGTGGATTCACCTTCTTGAACCAAGGGCTAAAACCCCTCCTAAAACACTCCAAAGGTAAACCCTAGAAATCTTGCTTTAAGCATTTCAATGAACTAGCATTAATCTAAGGGCTAGCATGTTAATTGCACTTGTTTTGTGTGCATTGGGTGATGGGAATGGAGTTTGGCAACTTCATTCCCCATGTGATCGATTTTTGCAAGAAAGAGAGGACGAGGAGAATTGGAAAAGAAGAAGGAAATTAAGGGCTTAAGGTAAGAGCTCCTTCCTAATGTTAAATTGTTATTGTATTAGAGTAATGGGAATGGGTAAACTACTAAAAGAACCTAAACTATTGTATTAGTATTGTAGTTGTGGAAGTTTAGTATTTGTGAGCAAGTATGTGAATTGTAGGCCTTGAAGCCAAGTAAATTGTGTATGAGTATTGGTATTGTTGTTTGATGGAGTATTGATGTATTGAGATGGATTTGTATAGCTTTGATTGCTGGTAGGACCCTTTTAAGGGTGTGGCTAGAGTAGGAATGAATTTGATGAGAAAGTATGTGTATGGCTAAGTAAGAAAAGTAGGTGAACTATGGCAAAATTTTGGTAGGAATTGTGCATTATTGGATGACTTGGTGAATGGGAGAACCAAGGTGTGTATTGGTGTTAGTAGGGATGTTTAGTAACTATGGAATGGTAGTTGTGGTATGAGGATATAGGAGTGTAAAATCTGTAGCAAAGTGTATTGAAATGCATTGTAGAAACTAGGAAAAAAATTAGTGTGCAAGATTTGGTAGAAATGGAGTTGGACTTGGGTATAAGGTTGTAGTTTATTGGAAAGGAATTGAATGGTAAAATGAAGTTAGGACAAGATGCAAAATGCAAAGATAAGTGTAGGAATGCACAAGTGTGCAAAGTGAGAAAATGGAAATGGAAATTTGTAGGATTTGAGCAAGAAGTTGAGTAAATGTTGGACCATGGATTTAAGGAGTTTTAGTGAGTGTTTAAGTGTGTTTAAACATGTATAAAACATGTGGAAAGATTATGGAATGATTGGAGGTGGATTAAGGGTTGATTAGGGGTTGAAAAATCATCCTAATAGCAGTTTTTAGCAGGGTTCGGGACTTAGGATATGTACCAAGTCCCGGACCGCTTCAAAAAAAGGCCCGAGAGTGAATGCAGGAATTGGTCCGGGACTTAAGTCCAGGACCAAGTCCAGGACCAGGTATAAAAATGAGCCGAAAGTACACAGAAGTTTTGGTCCGGGACTTAGGGTCCGGACCAAGTCCCGGACCACCCCCAAAAATGCCCAAAAAGTGTTTTAAAGTGTCTAGAACATGGGGGATTGATGGGAGTAACGAGGTAAGTACGGGAGTAGTGATCATGTATGTAGTGTAATGCTTAGTATTAATGGAACCATTTGGCATGTAGCCGGAGGTTCAAGAATAAGACTCAAGGAACGAGAGTGGACCAAAGGAACAAGGGAACACCTGGTAAAGTAATTTCTGGAAAAAGGTATGATTTCTTCATGCTCTGTATCCTAACCTGCTTACCCCGATTTGTGTGCTTATTTGATCACCTAATAAGATAAATGCATGAATCGGACTATATTGCACTTACTTGTGCTTGTTGATATTGTTCTTGGTATATTTCTCTTGAACAATAGTTTGTATAATTCATGAAATGAATGATGATGATGAAGTGAATTGTATCTTATATTGTACTTGCGTATTGTATTGTATTTTGTATGGATGTGTATATGAGAAATGTATTTGTGTATGTGGCTTGGATGTGTGACTTCTACTAATTCCTAACTACCTAACTCCTAACGTAAGTATTGAGTAAATTGGAATGAGTAGAAGTCCGATATAGTTTCGGCCACGCGTGAGGATGAGGAGACACAAGAGGTTGGTGCAAACAGGGAAAAATGTTCTACTAAAACTAAATTGATAAACCTAGAAACTAATAAAACGAAAATCCTGTCGGGTTGCGAAAATCCCGGTCACTATAGTATAGAAAGTTAAGCAACCAGATATCGAACCACGGGACTTGAATAAATAAGCCTAAGTCCTAAGAAAACTGGAAATTCAGGGGGTTGTGAATTGTTTTTGTACTGAATTGAGAAAAACGCAAATTGAAAACTAGATGAACGATTAATGAAAGTAACTTGGTGAGTTCAGTAAATGAATGAAACTCCGGGTTCGGGCTGTTTCTTTGTTGGATAAATCTAGTAAAATCTACAATTCAATTATGAGAAATGGAAGGGCCAATTCTTAAGCTCTCTTCGATCCTAAATCTTAGTTAAAGGAAGAGCTCACCTATCAGAACATGTCAACTCTAATCTAGCAGTTGGCAAAACACATATAGGTGGATTACGTGCGAAGAATTATAAGCGTTTGCAGGAAAAATTATCTATCCGACTAATCTTTCCCCAAATCTCCAGGTTAATTTGAACTTCCTATTAATCACCTTATCTGATCCTAATAGGATTCGCAAGACAACTCTATAAATACGCAAGTTTAATAGAGAAGATGAATGATAAACATTAACCTAGAAACAATCCATTACAATCCCATAATCAAGTTGCAGAAATCTTAACTAATTTGTATCCATCGTGAACAACCCTACCCCAGAGTTAATCCCTACTTAGCCAGACATTACAAAGAAACGAATAAATACAATCAAAAGAGAATTCATCTAAGGAAGAAAAACCTCGAATTGAGTGATTATCCAGACTCAAATTCTGTCGGCGCAAGGTTGAAGACGATGGCCTAACTCCCTTCTGTCGATGCTCCTCCAAAATGATGGTGATGTGCTTGATGAATGAGATGGAGATGAAGCTGATGCTGAAGGTGTGGATGAGTGGAAAGAGCATTGTTACCAGCGTGAGAGTGTCGTGATGTAATGATAGGTAATGAATGATCCTTCTCTTCACTGATTAGGTCACTTAAATAGAGTTTCTTCCTCTCTTCTCCCTTCAAAACGCCGAACTTCTGCTGAATTTTTAGTCGCGTCCGAACATTGGTCCGACCTTCAATGTTCGGACACATTGCTTTGAGCCCTCCAATTCCAAAAGTCTCGACTTGTGTTCAAACTTGGATGTTCGGACCAAGTTCGGACATGCACCGAAGGTCAGACTTCCGACTTTTCTCATTGTGATTCTCGAACCATGTCCGAACTTCGAAGTTAGGACTGAAGTTCGGACATTTCACCAGGCACAGCACACGAACTCTCGGCTTGCGTCCGAGCTTGGAAGTTCGGACACAAGCTCGGACATACCTTCAAAATCCTTTAAATTCATCGTTCTGACTCCAATTCGACCCCGTTTGTTGTATCATCTCCCTTGTGAGTTAATCTACTGTTTCCTTGGCTTTTCTCTCTGCATTTAACATAGAAAAAGGTATCAAGCCTTAACAAACAACAACCAAAGGAAAACGTAAGATAAGTGTGGAATATTATCCATGCGCGTATGAAAATTAAGCATTAAAGACCGCTAAAACCATTCATATTCCACACTCATCAGTTGGATCCGATTCCTAGTTCTTTAACTGGTCCACGGCCCAAACCCTTTAAATGGGTAGCATCCTGGATTGGTGAACCAAGTAAATCCCGGTGGTGGGACAGAGTAGTCCCCAGGCCGGAGGTCTTGACGACCTGACTTGAGTAAGTAGTAAAGTATTGTATGTGTAATGGTCTTGGCTGGTGTAAGTCATTGACCCCGAGTAAAAGAATAATCTCCACCCGATTAACCCGGGTGGACAAATGAAGCTAACAAGTATTGTGTATTGAGTATGTATTGTGTATGTATCGTGTATGTGTAATGCTGAAGAAGGTAAGTGAGTATCGTTGGCGTATATTGTTTCCTTGTATGTATTGTACTGTGTGAATGTATGTATTCCTTGCGTAAAGTATTGTAGTATTGTGTATAAGAGCATGTATGCATGTATCTATGAATAAAAAGAATCACATGTATTCGACCAAGTGGTCGGCGTACCCTCGCTAGTACGCGGGTATGCGGAAGTCATATTCAGCGTAAGCTGAGCCCCTAGGGACAACATTTTTAGTGTCCGGTACCCACCGTAAGAGACCGGCGACTACGCTCGGATAGTTAGGATGATTTGTAGTTAGTAGAGAATCATAAAAAGGCTTAAAGCCTTGTATGTAGATGTGAGGAAAGGGTAGATGTAGACTCTTAGTGAGTATGTATGAACTTGGAATAAGTATTGTAATTGTATAAGGATCTTAGAAAACTCGGTGTATTATCATGTATTGAACTTATGGAGTATTGTATTGAATGGGAAGTTGTAATACCTAATTGGTAATTTTAGTGAAGATTGTATTTGTGTAGCACTCGGATATTCCGGTCCATCAGACCGATGTTGTATGTAGTAGTAATAGTAGCCTTGTTAGTCACGTGGGTGGCTAACGGCATTGTATCACCCGCTGTGTAAGTAAGTAACCACTGCGTGAATTTGAATGTATAAGGAGATTGGACGGTAATGACGGTATTAGTGGTAGGGGTGTTACAAAAAGTGGTATCAGAGCGATACTTCGCTCTGATGACTGGAAATACCGAGTTAGGAATTAGAAGCTTATGGCTAAGGGCTGAGTGGTAGCATTAGAGAGATGCTAGTTAGGAACTCCCGGTGAGTACCGGATACCAACAATATCAGACCCGCCCTCCACAAACCCATTGTATAACTTGGGAAAGAACGCCAGAGAGAAGGAAAGTCCTCTCATACTCGGGAAAACCCGATCTGGTAGTTATGAAACCACCATACGGTAAACAAGAAACTGTCACATAGTAGGTTCCAAGAACTGGAAGTCCCAGAGATGGATTCCGATTGAACAACAATGGCCGCACGAAATAGCGGTTGAATGAGCACTCCAGCCATAGAGAGGCTACAACTTACAATAGCATGGGGCGACATGCTTAGCAGTCGCGAACCTAGCTAGCCAATCAACAGTAGGAAATGAAGCATTAAGCGTGTAACAGAGCGGAAAAAGGAAACAGAACAAAGCCTGAGATACAAGTCTACGGGACAGTAACAGCTAAGTAATACCACCAACAGTATGCTAGCTAACTAAGGACATAGTCGGGAGTGGTTAACTCCGAAACCACAACGCCACCAAGGTTACAATACCTGGCCAGTATGCTTACACGACTACGAGAACATCCACGGGATATAACCCGATAGGACTACAAGAGTAGTGCATAAACAAACTAAGGCTCAGTAACCGCAACAAGCGTGTGGGAACGAGAAACAAGGAAAAACCTAGACAAATAAATGGAGATCTCCAAGGATTGGAGAAGTGCCCGGTCAGAGGCAGTCATGTCAAGACCAATGAGAAGTTACCCAAAAGATCAAGTATCCCAAACATAGAACAATAAGATCAAGGGAAGAGTCGATGGGACTGTCAAATATAAGTGGAAACCATACCGTGACCGGTATGGGATTACCCAAAAACCAACAGTACCACGCACTTGCCACGGCAAGTGTAGTAAGAGCAGGAATATATATAAAGGAACTCTAACACACCACAGGTACATAGTAATGTACCGTGATAGCAATGAAACAACCACAGGATCACAAGTCCTGAAAACTGGAAGAATGAAACCTTGGAAAGGCCTAACGGCCTGACCATTGTATTTAGGACATACCAGTCAGCAAGAAGCTGGACTTGGTCAAGACCTCAGACATGGCTATGCCATGAAGAACTTCTTTTGACACTGATCCACGATTTTTAAAACCCAAATTTTTCTTTCAAAACCACAAACCTTCTTTTAAAACCAAACCCACATAGTTACGGTGAGTATCATAGAATGAAACAAGAGGAGTTAACAATAGAATACTTCACCTAGGCGTGTGACGAGCACTACGAGTGTACCCAAATACGGGATGTGGGACCGCACTCCGAAGGAGCTTGTGGGCCTGACACATAGTCGGGTAAGTGGCAACGTATCAACAAGGTACCCCATGTATGTATACATGTTGTGTACGAAACACGGGAAGTAGTCAACTCTGTTCTACGGACCATCAGTAAGTTCAAACTAGAACAACTGGACACTTCAGGCGATCAAGGAGAAGGAACCCAGCTAAGTAATAAGCATAAAGGAACTCAGAGAATCCATCTAAAGATAAGGAATAAACTAGGAAGTGCAAGGAGCACAGACTAGTGAGTATAGACATTGGACATGTCTCAAAGACATCAAGCAGATACCTGACAGCTGGAAAGTATATCCAGCCCGACGCAGTAAGGCAAACGCCTAATGTGACCACAATGATGTCAACAGACGGGAAGGAATTCCCAGGAACAATTACAAGACTACCACGAAGTATAATCCATCATTGGAGAGGATACCAAACCTAGTCTAAAACACCAGGAGAAAGTATAAATAGTCTACCCAAGGATGGGAGACGTTATAACCCTGAAGGGGATAGCTCAAATACAATACCACAAGGCGGTATAGTGAACACAACATATCATGAACATTAGCCGGAAGTAACGGCATAACCAACACACCCACGAGCAATCCTTGAAGGGAATCTCAATTAACAACACTCGAACAAAGCGTCGTCATAAGAACACAGGAACTAGAACGAACACTCGGTTAGGACACCGAAGGGATTTCACTTAACAGGAAATACCCTACATTACTAGAAGTTATGGATTAACACCAGATTGCCTAAAGGGCCTCCTATGAACGGAAGCGTGATGTCACGACTTTCCATGGATCCCAGTAATACCTCCAACCTATGGGGTATACAAGGAGTGGAAACATGTATAAGCAGCTTGCAAAGAGCATAGCTTGCAGCAATAAGGCTCAGAAGCCATAAACCAACTACGTTATGTAAACTTAAACGGTTGCAAAACCACACCACCAAATACTAACAAGACTTACAAAAGATATTGCCTCATACGACAAATAGATCGACAACTGAACTACCCAATCTGAGCTCAACACCATAAGTGGCTTGGAGTAATGGCTACCTCAGTGTCACTGTCACTAGAGCATCAGTCCAGTATACAATTGACAGAGTTTTGATTGATCTTCATGCCTTCTGTAGCAATGATAGCACAGAGGCATAAGAAACGTGATAATGCCAACAGTGGCCTAGTCCACACTTGGACACTACGAGAAACCCGAGGGAAGACACCTCTTGTTAACCAAAGATCACCAATGTGGTGATGATGTGAACCCTTAGAAAAGGCTTCCATCTACAATAACAACAAAGCATGTGCATGTAGATATTGCCAAGAGGCGACTGAACAAACAATTACGGTCTAAAGGAGTAAGTATACTCCATATGCAGTACATAAACAGATACTAACATAGTAACCTTGCCCTGAGACTTATGAGTGGAGATAAACCCCTCAACAAGAACTTTCATTTACCAATGACAGAGTACTCTTCAATTGGAGAACTGGACCAGAAAACCCTTGAAGTTTCTTGGGATGTTCCGGTGATGTACATACGAGTAGAACTACACAGCTAAAGCCTATAACCAATGCTCAGCACTGGAAGACAGTAATTGTCAAAAACAATCAATGTGAGTGCACATTGGGTACCACGAATGACCAACGCTCAAGAGAGTTTATAACCTGGTAAATCACTTCATCCAGTGTCAACCAAGATACTTGGTAAATTGTATCATGAATGATGAAGGAATGTGAGGTAAGCTAACCTACACATGAAACCTAATTGAAAATGGACATCTCCACATTGAGATAGTAACATTGCGGTGTGCTACGACAACCGTCATACACACGAACATTGGAAACCCTCAGTGCATTCATACCATAAAGAAATGGTGTCAACGACAATGGCAATGAGTAAAGATAAACTACCACAGTAATGGAGACCGTAAAAAAAATGATGTTGTATAATGAGTTAGAATACGGTGCGCAACAAGTGACCGTTATGAGGAAATAGCTAGATAATAACACGGAGTATAAGTATGATAAGTGCAAACGATAATATTTGGTGTATTAAATACTAAGAAATAATCCTAGAATTCAATAGTTTAATATATCGTCAGGTTGCAAAAAATCCCGGTTGAAATAGTATAGTAATTAAAGAAGCGACCGGGGTGTCAATCCACGGGACTTGATGAGTAAGTCTAGTCTTAGGTATTGGTTAACTCGAAAGGGGGTTTTTGTTTTGGTTTTGGGTTGCAAATAAATAACAGGAAAGTAAATAGCAGATAAAGTAAAGTGATAGTTTTGGGAGTGTGAACGGTACCCTAGGTTCAGGGAGTTGTTTCACTAGCTAGGTTCTGCATATTCTACTGCTTAAGTGGAGACTTGGATCGGCTTGTAATTCTCAATTATCTATTCTGTATTAAGTCATAATTCCAGATAGCTCATCTAGACAGGGCATGTAGTTCTAGTCTAGACCTAGCAAGTATATCTAGATGGCTTTAATGCACAGAATTACTAGTCTGGTTGGTTCAATCCGGACTAAAGCTCCTAGTGACTAAGTAATCTATCCGATTGCAATTATCACAGGTAACAGGTTAATAGGACCGTCAATGCTAATCACCTTATCTGATCATAACATGATTCGAGGGCTTATAATAACTTAGCAACGTTTATTAAAAGCACTTAAAAGCATTAACCTGAACAATCCAAATTGTCTCAACAAGCAGCAAAATAATGCAGAGTTTAACTAATTACAACATCCCTTCCCCTAGAGTAAATCCTTTTAGCTAGACATAGTAGTTATAATCATAAATAAGAGAGAGTTAGAAGAATCATCTGTTATGAAGATCTTCTTGCTCGCTCCGTCCTTTGTCCTTGCTCCGTGCTAGCTTGAAGGTTGATCTTGGTGATAATGGAGTGGATTGGGTGAAATGGGCGAAAGTGGAAGTTTTGGTGATTTTTGTGAGGTGTCCGGCTGAATAGGGTCGGACAGGGGTCGGACGTGAGATGTCCGGATCTGTCTGGGTCGGACGTGATCCGGACGTGGGTGGAAGGAGCTTGTCCGGATCCGGACAAGGGTCGGACAAGGCTAAAATGGTGTGTATGGATACGGGGTATGTGTGTGAATGGAAGCGAGTAGTTACGGAGATTTTAGCGAGGATGATGAACTGGGCTGAGATATGGAGAAGATAGAAGGATGAACGGAGATGGAGCGTAAGGTGAGTGAGAGAGTTAGAGAGGGGAGGACTGTGAAGTCAGGTGCGAATTGAAATGAAAGCAGAGAGGGGTTTATATAGGATTAGGGAGTTAGACATGGTTTAGTGGAGGTTTTGACGTTTGTGTGGGTGGAGACTCTGATTGAGGATGGAGCTGTATTAATCAATCTTCAGTGCGCCGCTCCCTTGTTTCATGCCGACTGTCTGTTGATAATTAGCCGAAAGGCTAATTATCGGTGCGTGCATTTTTATTTTTCAATTCTGTGTGACGTCCGGATCGTGTCCGGATTGTGTCCGGATCCGGACGTCTCACAGAGTTTCAGATCTGGATCGCGAATTCGGATCTGGAATTTTAGTCATGTCCGGATTGCGTCCGGCCCATTTAGATCCGGACAAGAGATGTCCGGCTTTGTGTCCGGCCAAACTGATCCGGACAAGACCATTTTTTGTCTCTTCTCCTGATTTGTTCCCCGTTTGTTGTGTTGTAATCCTTATGATGTATAATCTTTATTTCCTGGGTTTTTCCTGCATTTAACATATATAACACATCAGTTCTTATCAAAGCATCAATCTTTAGGAAAAACACATAATAAGTGGGAAACATTGCCTGAATTGTTACAAATTATAAGGTATTTAAACCCTAAAAAGCCTATATGTTTCACACTTATCAACTTCCTCACACTTAAGCTTTTGCTTGTCCTCAAGCAAAATAGGAATAAGAATATCTCTAAAACCTTCAAGTAATCTTAAATTTGAAACAAGTGCAGGGCGAAATCAAGCCAAGTGATAAATGAAAGAATAATCTCGCTCTCTGAGGTAGGTTTTCACAAACAGTGAAGCAGGAACAATTTTTGTAAAAGCATAGAGAAACTAGATTGTAGAAAACAAGTTAACTTAGCTTGGGACTTTCCACCATTTTCATTTCTCTAACCTTTGGATGACAAGGGGTGAAGTAATGCCTTATTCCGCAATACCTTTCAACACCACGTACTCATGATCAAAAACAAAAATTAAACTGCAATGAATTCTTTTCTTTCACATGCAAAAATATTCTTCTTCCAAGAATTATATACAAAACAAACGAAATATTGTGAATTGCAGAGTTTATTCCGTAACCCAGACTTTTCTCTCTATCCATGTAACGGTGTTGGGCCAACTATCCCAGATCACGAGACCTTAGGTAGATAGGTGATAAGGCACCCTTAAGACTTAATAACCGGATAGACGAGGCCTGCTATTGTTAGGAAAAAAATTTTGATCAGTGGAGTACCTTGCCTTACCCTTTTTCATTCCAAACATTCACTTCATTTCCAAAATCCCAAGCTAAAATAATCTGGTTTCCACAATTAGCCAATCTACCAGATTTTTAGTGAAAAGAGTATTTTTAAATAAAACTATTTTTATACAAACCTCATCAAACAAAAAGATTCCACGGTTTTCACTTTGGTTTAACACACTCGTTGTGCACAGGTATTAGAGAAGCAAAAAGCAAGTGTGGCATTAAAGAACAATAGCATGTTTTCAGGGAAAGGTCTCTCCTTCCTCACACTTAAGATGAGCAATGTCCTCATTGGTCAAAGAAGAAAAACAGAGAAAAGAGCTTTCAAAACATGCTGTACTCATAAAAGATGCATATGCCATAATTAACCCTCAACGCAACAAATGTGGAACATCAAATAAGTGAAATTATGAACAGACTCCCCTGGTGTTATGGGTTGAGGAAGATGTTCTTCCTCACACTTGAAGTTTGGCAGGGGTCGAGAGATTCCTTATGAGTCACAGACAGTATATGTTGTGTGCAGATTAAAGTTGCTATATTTTCACTGGCAAGTACAACCACAGAATAAAGTGCATTAACTCGAACTACAGAGAATATTTGAATCGAATGAATCATATTTAGAGAAAGAATACTCCCCATAGTTTAAGCTTAGCAGACATTCGCAAGTAGTGTGGTTCCATTTCCTGTACTTATAGCCCTTTGTTTCGCAGTAGAGATGACATGTAAAGTAATCATTTTAGAACGCTGCACTGCTCAGAGAAACAATAAATTTAGCAATTTAGAATTTAAAACACTGCATAACAATTACCACTTCTCCTGCATTCCCATGTTTCCGTTAGTTTGAACAAGTAAAAGGAAAAAAAAAATAAGTCAAAGAAAAAGAAAAGAAAAAATACAGAAAAACCAACAAAAGAAAAGAAAGCAGTAAAAATAGAATGGCTATCACTGAGGCGGTGGCGGTGGTGGCGGTGGCTGTCTCGCTCCCAACTGGTCAATGAGCATCTGCATGAGCTGGCTGTTCTGGGCCTGCTGAGTGGACGCATCTGCCATGTACCTAGCAGCCTCTCTGTGTAAAGCATCACTGCGCTCTAAACGCTCAGCGATGGAGATCTGCTCTGCCTGGAGGTGGCCCTGTGTCTGGCGGATCTCGTCGATATGTCCCTCCATGCGCACCTGGCGCTGCTGGACCTCCCCACCTGCTGCTGTACAGAGCCGAACTGCTGCTCCATACCCCCGAATCTCTGCTCCATCCTCTGCTGCTGCTGGAGAATGGAGTCCATCATGGTCTGTATCTCTGGGGGAACACTCATCACAGGGACTGTGGGGGGCGCCGTGGTAGCAGTGGCCGGTGTGGAGCTGGAGCTCGCAGATGTACCCGTAGATCCTAGGCCCGAGCTGCCCTTCACCCAGCTGCCGTCGTCAAGGCGCATGAAGCCCCATCTCCTAAAGGTCGTAAGGGAGATGGGTGTCTCACCCTCCCTCACATCTATATCAGTGAAAATCTCCTCGGGGAGGGTAGAGACTAGAAGATGATAGATAGTAATAGGGAATATGGGGGTGATCTTCTTCTTCTTCGTCCACAGATAAGTGACGACCTTATGCAGCTGCCTAAACATGATGAAAGGGAGGGAGAGCTGATGGGCTGGCTGATGTGGTGAGGCTAGGAGGTAGTCTAGGAGGACACAATCCTCGTCAGAAGCATCATTCCCAGCCTGAGGCCGGATCTGATGACTGAGGATCTCAGCTAGGGTCCTCTGCTGAAGGGATGGGAGAATGGCATATGGTAATACAGTCTTGTTCTCCTCACCTCGTCGGCGAGTAGTACTCCCGACCTCTAGTAACCACCTAGACTTACTCTGCCTAAGTGCATCCTCCGAAAAATCTACATGCCTATCATGGTCGTCTGGGAGGAATAATAGAGCAGAAAGGTCTCAGGGGTTACCTCCACCTCATAATGCTGTACGTAGGAAGTAATGCTGTGTGTCGTGTCTGACGCCACAGCATTGGCGTAAAATTCGCGGACCAGCTCGGGGAGAAACACCCACGCCCATGCGCAGGATACTGCTGGCGCCAATACCACCCTCAAATAGGGATGTAATCCGCCGCGGCTCACTGCCTCGTCTGTATGCGTCCTCTATCCTAAGGCGTCCACCCCTTCGTACCAAGCCCCTGGTGGTAGCGGATCTGAAACCATCCTCTCTATTGGTGACTCGACCGGCTCTGACTACGTCATCAGGCGTGGGTTCCTCGAAGAGAACCTCTGCGTGCAGGACCACCTCTATGCGGGCCTCTATCGATAAAACACAAGTAGTAAATAACAGCACTAACAGGCACGTCACAACTCGAACAATCGAGCCGCAATGTTCGATTTGAACATATCATTTCACACCGTTTATTTCCAGAACAGGCATTTTAAATCGCCAACAGTGCACATTATATCATTAAACATGACAATACGCACCTAGGAAAAATTGCATAGAAATTTTGAAAAAATTACACTTCCGGACCTACGGATCCGGGTCACACTGAGCCGAACGACGCAGTCCGGACTCGCGTCTAAGCAACCATAAAAAAATCGTCGCTGCGAATTGCAGCGTCGAACTCGCACTGAAAACACCCAGAAAAAATTCCAAATCTCGTCAGTTTGCACACAAACATCACGATATTGTTCAACCACAAATCGACAACAGAATCTACACGAAACTACCTATCTACTGCATTGCTACAGACTGAATTCAAATTGTGTACGGTCGAATTAAGAACCTGTTCTTGTGCGGTTTTATAGGTTCGAAATCACAGGGGAAAAGGGAGAGTGTGTGGTCTGGCGTTCTCACGGTGATGCTCCGGTGGCGGGTTTTGCGCAGCGCCGTGAATGTGGAGGGTAGGGTGGGTGTGGTTCCTGGAGGAGTAACAATGGCGAGTGTTTTTTTCTGGTTTGTATGTTTCGGGACGGAGGAAGAGGAATCGAGAATGGAAAAAAGAAAAAGAAGGAAAAGAGAGAAAACTTAAAACCGGCGCGCTTTTTAATCTTGTCCGGGTTGAGTCCGGATCCGGACAGCTAGGGTTTCTTTGTCCGGATTTGTGTCCGGCTAGTTGAGCCGGACACGTTAACTCTTTTTTTTTATAAAAATTAAATTAAAAACACCACTCTAAAATGCCTCAATCAAGTAAATTAAAAATTAACACAAAGAATAAAATAAAACAAACACACGACATGCAGAAATTAAATAGCAAGAGTGTTTAAAGACTCCCTGATCCTTGGAAATTGCCATGATTCTTCCTCACACTTGAGTTCAGTTTAGCATTAGAGTGAATACCTGAAAGATTAAATCTGCAAAAACCAGAAGAACTCAAGTGGCCAGATAAACCATTAGTATAAAGTAAGAGCCATGGCTCTTTCGGTTTGCACAATAGTGATTAACACTCTGCTAAATAAGAACAAAAGAGGAAATTAACTAAACCAAAGAAGAGATACAAACCGGTGGGTTGCCTCCCCCACCAGCTGCCCGGAGTTAAAGTCTCTGGCTAGACTTTTCAGATAAGGTCAAGAAGGGCCGCCAGCAGCTAGCAATAGCTTTCTTCAGTTTGAAGTACCATTGCTGGCGCGGCTTTTTGGATGCTTTGGGAGGTGGTGCTGCAATACAGATAGAAGAGATAGAATTTATGGAATTGGAGCTTTCAATTAAGGATATACCTGGTGCTGGAGGCTGAGAAAAGGTATCGCCTAGGTACTTCTTCAATCGAGCACCATTTACTTTGAATACTTCTCCTCTCTTATTCTCTAGCTCATAAGCACCATAAGTAGTGATCCCCACAACTTTGAATGGACCTGCCCAATGTGATTTCAACTTACCAGGAAAGAGGCGCAGCCTGGAATTATAGAGCAACACTAGACTCCCTTTGAATTCCTCTTATGAATCATCTGATCATGGATTCTCTTTGTGCGCTCCTTATAAATTCGGGAACTGTCATAGGCTTGCTCTCTGAGTTCCTCAAGTTCAGATAGTTGAAATTTTCTTTTCTCTCCAGCAGTGTGCATATCAAAATTCAGGGCTTTCAATGCCCAATAGGCTTTGTGCTCTAATTCGACTGGAAGATGGCAAGCTTTTCCATACACAAGTTTAAAAGGAGACATACCTATAGGGGTCTTGAAAGCAGTCCGGTATGCCCACAAAGCATCATCTAATTTAACTGACCAATCCTTCCTTGATGCACTTACCGTCTTCTGTAGGATCCATTTCAGCTCACGATTAGTCACCTCTGCAAGACCATTAGTTTGGGGGTGGTAAGGTAGTGCCACCTTGTGAGTCACCCCATATTTAGTCATTAAGGAGTCGAATGCTCGGTTGCAGAAGTGGGAGCCACCATCACTGATAATTGCCCTGGCACCCCGAATCTGGTGAATATGTGTTTCTTCAGGAATTTCACCACTGTTTTGGAATCAGCATTGTGGCATGGAATAGCTTCTACCCACTTGGAGACATAATCTACAGCTACCAGGATGTATTGGTTTCCATGAGATGAAGGAAAAGGGCCTGTGAAATCAATGCCCCAAACATCAAAAAGTTCTACCTCAAGAATACCTTTCTGAGGCATCTCATGCTTTCTGGAGATGTTTCCCATCCTCTGACAGGGTCACAATGGGAACAGAAATGGTGGACATCTTTATGAGAGTAGGCCAGTAAAATCCAACTCCAATATCTTTGCAGCTGTTCTTGTATAACCATGATGGCCACCTGCCTCTTTAGCATGACAGAATTCGATGACACTCTGGATCTCCTTATCTGGAAGACATCGCCTCATCAAGCCCAGCACAGATCCTAAACAGATATGGATCCTCCCAGATATAATGGCGGGTTTCTGACAAGAATTTCTTCCTCTGATTATAGCTGTAGTCATGAGGATTAAACCAGTAGCAAGATAATTAACTAAATCAGCATACCATGGTTCATCTACCTTTCCAATTTTGAACACCGTCTCATCAGGGAAGAATTCGTTGATCGGGATTCCATCATCAGGGATATCAAGTCTAGATAGGTGATCAGCAACTCCATTCAGCTTCCCCTTTTTATCCACAACTTCTAAATTGAATTCTTGGAGAAGTATCCACCTCAGAAGTCTTGGTTTCGATTCATTTTTCTGAAAAAGGTACTTGAGGGCTGAATGATCTGTATGTACTATTACCTTGCTGCCAAGCAGATATGGTCGAAACTTGTCCAGAGCAAACACCACAGCTAGCAACTCCTTCTCTGTAGTAGTATAATTTTTCTGGGCATCAATTAAGGTCTTGCTAGCATAAGTGATTACCCTCAGCATTTATCTTTCTTCTGACATAGTGCGGCGCCAACAGCATAGTCACTCGCATCCGTCATGATCTCAAATGGTTCAGACCAATCCGGTGGGACCACAATAGGTGCTGAACAGAGCTTCTCTTTGATAGTCTGAAATGCTGTCAAGCACTCCTCTGTAAACTGAAACTTGATGTCCTTCTGAAGCAAGTCTGACAGGGGTTTAGCAATTTTTGAAAAGTCCTGTATAAACCTCCTGTAAAACCCTGCATGACCAAGAAAAGATCTTACATCTTTAACTGAATTTGGTGGGGGCAGTTTTTCTATTACCTCATCTTTGGCCTTGTCCACCTGGAGGCCTTCTTTTGACACCTTATGCCCAAGCACAATTCCTTCTTGTACCATGAAGTGGCACTTCTCCCAATTCAGCACAAGGTTTGTCCTCACAGCGAGCCAAAATCTGGTCTAATTGCTCCAGACAAACATCAAGCTTTGTCCATAGACAGAGAAGTCGTCCATGAACACTTCAATACTTTTCTCAATAAATTCATTAAAAATAGCCATCATACATCTCTGAAATGTGGCTGGAGCATTGCAGAGACCAAAGGGCATCCTCCTGTAAGCAAAAGTACCATAAGGACAGGTGAAGGTAGTCTTCTCCTGATCTTCTGGTGCAATGGGAATCTGGAAATAACCGCTGTACCCATCAAGGAAGCAGTAGAACTCTTTCCCTGCTAACCGCTCCAACATTTGATCAATAAATGGTAGTGGGAAATGGTCCTTCCTTGTGGCCTCATTCAAGCGCCGTAATCGATGCACATCCTCCAACCTGTGGTTTGCCTCTGGGGTACCAATTCACCTTTCTCATTTGGCACTGCAACTATCCCCCCTTTCTTTGGAACAACCTGGACTGGGATACCCACTGGCTGTCAGAAATAGGGTAGATAATACCTGCATCAAGAAGCTTTAGTACCTCGGCCTTGACCACCTCCTTTAGATTTGGATTCAACCTTCTCTGAGGCTGTCTCACTGCCTTGTAATTCTCCTCCATATGAATCCGGTGGTGCAGAAACCCGGATTAATCCCTTGATGTCAGCAACTGTCCATCCCATGGCACTCTTATGTTTCTTTAGCACCTCCAGAAGTCTAGATTCCTGCAAAATAGACAAAGATGCAGAGATAATAACAGGCAGGGTGTTACCCTCTGCCAAGAAAACATATTTGAGATGGGAGGGGAGAGATTTAAGTTCCAAGGTAGGAGGCTTCTCTATTGAAGGTATGGGTCTTTGGATGGATCGTTCCAACTTTTCCACAGGAGGAGAGGGGAACGAAAGTATGATTTCCCGTGATTCAGCTGCTGGACGACCGAGGCCATCTCAAGACTGTCTTTGTCATCCTCAATGGATCGACTTATTACCTGTTCTAAAGTATCAGAAAACTTAAACAAAGAATCAAAAGAATCAGTACTCCTATAGGTGTAGTCATCATCAAGATCATAAGAATTATCAATAAATCAGCAGAGAAAACAGCTTGAGAAGAAGTGTTTTTCCGCATATCTTATTTATATCAAAGCTTAATTCTTCATCATGGAATTTCAAGGTAATCTTCCCCTTGTCAACATCAATAACAGTCTTTGCAGTTCTGAGGAAGGTCTACCTAGAATCAGAGGTACCTCAACATCTTCATCCATGTCAAGGATCACAAAATCAGCGGGGAAGAAAAACTTACCCACACTAACAACTACATTTTCAACCATACCTCTGGGTGTGATCGATGATCTATCAGCCAACTGGAGTCTGAAATGAATGGGAACGAGCTCACCTGCATGAAGCTTTTTAAACATGGTGTATGGCATCAGGTTGATGCTCGCTCCTAGATCGCAGAGACCGTATCCGCAATCCATGTCTCCAATTGAACAGGGGATGATGGGCTGACCAGGATCACCACGCTTTGGAGGCAGCATCTGTCGGAGAGCTGCTGAACAAGTTTCGGTCAGCTGGATGGTGTCCTTCTCTTTATATTTCCTCTTATTCGAAATCAGATCCTTTACAAATTTAGCATAATTCGGCATTGCTTAATCGCATCAATAAGAGGGATATTAATAGTCAGCTTTCTAAAAACATCTAAAAATCTTCCAAATTGTTCATCGAGCTCTCGCTCTTTGAGTCGGTTTGGAAATGGAAGTTCCTTTGCAGATATTTTCCCCTTTTTATTTTTAACAGCAGTAGAAAGAGAGGAAGAAGGAATAGGAGCCTGGGTCTCCTCAGAAACTACCTCAGGAGGGGCGGGATGCCCTGATGGTGCACCGGCGGTGTTAGAAAGAGGCTCGGTCTCTTCATCAGTACGGCTTCCTGCCACTTGGTCTTTTAAATTCCTCCCACTTCTCAGGGTAACTGCTGCTGCTTCAGAATCCTCGCAGTCTTCGTCTGAGACCGACACTGCCTTCAACTGCTCTTTTGGATTGGTTTCTGGTTGGGAAGGCAATGATCCAGAAGGTCTCTGCTGCATGAGGAATTGAGTCAACTGACTCATTGTTCCTTGCATCTCCACCATGGCGTTCTCTAGTTTCTGGTTGATTACCGTTGCTGTTCTTGAGAAGCCATCAGCTTATCCACCATCTCCTTTAATTTGCATTGTTTGAGCTCAAAGATGGTTGCTGAGCTTGAGGTTGCTGTGGCCGGAATTGATTATATTGAGGCCTTGAAAAACCGGGTGGTCCCCCCTGATTCGTCCTCTGAGGCTGCAATTGATGTGAATTAAGTGCATTGTTAGGATTTCCATACCTCAGATTTTGGTGCTGATTCTGCACCCAGGGTTGCCTGTTGTTGAA
Organism: Limonium bicolor; assembly: GCA_023374045.1. Taxonomy (NCBI): domain Eukaryota; kingdom Viridiplantae; phylum Streptophyta; class Magnoliopsida; order Caryophyllales; family Plumbaginaceae; genus Limonium; species Limonium bicolor. Next base: position 37,073,582 of record CM041781.1, read on the forward strand.
CTGGCCTATTACATTGGCCTCCTCGGTTTGCCTCATCTCGGCTACTTGTGGGCAGTCCTCATAGTCGTGTGCATCCCCACATTGAGAGCAGCAAGCTTCGTTTGTAGAGATTTTCTTGGCGGATTGCCTGGTGGTTGGCCCCATGGTGAGCTGTTCGAGCATCTTCGCCATGCTTCCCATCGTGGTCCTCATCTGTGCTTGCTCAGCGGCTAGCTGTTCCATCATTGGGTCTGGAGCTCGGGAAGAACTCTGACCTATTGAAAATACTCGTCCTCCACTGCTGCTCCATTGACGAAGCTCCTCACAGTAGGACTCCATAGCTGCCATGAACTCCTCCCCACTTTTTGCTAGCAGGTTTCCTCCTATGCCGGATCTTATCTCGCCTCTGTGTTCGTCTTTCAACCCCTGGAAGAATCCCTGAGCTAGTGAAGTGATGTCCTGACCATGATGAGGGCACTGTCGGAGTAGCTCCTTGAATCGGTCCCACGCCTCACAGACTGTCTCATTACCCTTCTGTTTGAATGCCATCAGGTCGGCAATCATTTGTCGTGTCCGGGAGATGGGAATGTACTTCTCGTAGAATTTGTCCATCATCTGCTCCCAGGTGGTAATGATGCCTGGCGGTAGTCTGTGGAACCATTTCGAGGCTTCTCCTGACAAGCTGTGCTGGAACAGGCTCAATCTGGCGTACTCCTCCAATCCTTGAGATAAACCAAGAGAGTCCAAGTGTACAAGAAAGCGATGTACATGGTCCAATGTATCTGATGGGTCTGCACCTGAAAAAGTACCTGCAGGGTGATTTCTAACTGCATTGGATTGGTGAGAAGGTTTTACCTTTTGCCAATCGGCTATGAGTTCTGCAGTTAGATTGGGTAGAACCACTGGCCCTCGTCTTGGTGTGGCTGGTGGTCTGTTTATCCTTCCCATTGTGTACTGAGTCACTGCACCTCCTCCAATTTGGTCATGATTTGCCGCCATGTTGAAGTCAAGCTGCCTTCTTGCTCTCAGAGCTTGGAGGTAGACTCTTTCGATTTCAGGATCGAAGTTTGGTCTGGGGGACCAGTTGAGCGCGTTCTGCGCATCCACTAGGCGCTTATAATCAGCCCGAGAAAAAGGAACAAAATGAGTGAGTTTTAAAGTAATGAAAATGGCACACAAAATAAATTAAAATCAAAATATATTACAAAACAAATGATTATAAACAGTGTGTTGTGATAAAAAACAAATTAACCAAGGCTAGGGACTAGACAAAAGTCAAGTCCCCGGCAACGGCGCCATTTTGCAAACGATTATTTGGTGTATTAAATACTAAGAATAATCCTAGAATTCAATAGTTTAATATATCGTCAGGTTGCAAAAATCCCGGTCGAAATAGTATAGTAATTAAAGAAGCGACCGGGGTGTCAATCCACGGGACTCGATGAGTAAGTCTAGCCTTAGGTATTGGTTAACTCGAAAGGGGGTTTTTGTTTTGGTTTTGGGTTGCAAATAAATAACAGGAAAGTAAATAGCAGATAAAGTAAAGTGATAGTTTTGGGAGTGTGAACGGTACTCTAGGTTCAGGGAGTTGTTTCACTAGCTAGGTTCTGCATATTCTACTGCTTAAGTGGAGACTTGGATCGGCTTGTAATTCTCAATTATCTATTCTGTATTAAGTCATAATTCCAGATAGCTCATCTAGACAGGGCATGTAGTTCTAGTCTAGACCTAGCAAGTATATCTAGATGGCTTTAATGCACAGAATTACTAGTCTGGTTGGTTCAATCCGGACTAAAGCTCCTAGTGACTAAAGTAATCTATCCGATTGCAATTATCACAGGTAACAGGTTAATAGGACCGTCAATGCTAATCACCTTATCTGATCATAACATGATTCGAGGGCTTATAATAACTTAGCAACGTTTATTAAAAGCACTTAAAAGCATTAACCTGAACAATCCAAATTGTCTCAACAAGCAGCAAAATAATGCAGAGTTTAACTAATTACAACATCCCTTCCCCTAGAGTAAATCCTTTTAGCTAGACATAGCAGTTATAATCATAAATAAGAGAGAGTTAGAAGAACATCTGTTACGAAGATCTTCTTGCTCGCTCCGTCCTTTGTTCTTGCTCCGTGCTAGCTTGAAGGTTGATCTCGGTGATAATGGAGTGGATTGGGTGAAATGGGGCGAAAGTGGAAGTTTTGGTGATTTTTGTGAGGTGTCCGGCTGACTAGGGTCGGACAGGGGTCGGACGTGAGATGTCCGGATCTGTCTGGGTCGGACGTGATCCGGACGTGGGTGGAAGGAGCTTGTCCGGATCCGGACAAGGGTCGGAAGGCTAAATGGTGTGTATGGATACGGGGTATGTGTGTGAATGAAAGCGAGTGGTTACGGGGGATTTTAGCGAGGATGATGAACTAAGCTGAGATATGGAGGAGATAGAAGAATGAATGGAGATGGAGCGTAAGGTGAGTGAGAGAGTTAGAGAGGGGGAGGACTGTGAAGTCAGGTGCGAATTGAAATGAAAGCAGAGAGGGGTTTATATAGGATTAGGGAGTTAGACATGGTTTAGTGGAGGTTTTGACGTTTGTGTGGGTGGAGACTCTGATTGAGGATGGAGCTGTATTAATCAATCTTCAGTGCGCCGCTCCCTTGTTTCATGCCGACTGTCTGTTGCGTGCATTTTTATTTTTCAATTCTGTGTGACGTCCGGATCGTGTCCGGATTGCGTCCGGATCCGGACGTCTCACAGAGTTTCAGATCTGGATCGCGAATTCTCGGATCTGGAATTTTAGTCATGTCCGGATTGCGTCCGGCCCATTTAGATCCGGACAAGAGATGTCCGGCTTTGTGTCCGGCCAAACTGATCCGGACAAGACCAGTTTTTCTGTCTCTTCTCCTGATTTGTTCCCCGTTTGTTGTGTTGTAATCCTTATGATGTATAATCTTTATTTCCTGGGTTTTTCCTGCATTTAATATATATAACACATCAGTTCTTATCAAAGCAACAATCTTTAGGAAAAACACATAATAAGTGGGAAACATTGCCTGAATTGTTACAAATTATAAGGTATTTAAACCCTAAAAAGCCTATATGTTTCACACTTATCAATAAGACAGGCAGAAATATTCATTCCTATCACATAAGTGACTTACTGCCAAGCGTTTACGCCTCTGCACTCTGTATGACTGAGTGTTTTGGTATTGCACTGGTGCAGCTAATGATCTAGTGGGATAGTTAGGAATATGGAAAATGTAAACCGTAATAAATCTTTCTTTTCACCAACGAACATGGCATAAGCCAGTTAAGCAAGCTTAGCAACAAACCGTGCGGCCTAAGGCCAAAGAAGCACGAAGAGTGTAAAACACACTAACCATCACAAGATGTGAATTCCATTGGAATAAAAGGCGAAAGGAGACTTAAGAAAGTCACTAGGACCAACGCATAGAAAATGCAAGGTCATACAAGTAAAGAACACTTGTATTGAACCAGAGAACAGGTATAATTCAGAAGCTATTGACAACAGAGGAAGCACTACAACTAAGTAGTGACTTAACCTCGCCCGACAATAAGTTGGAGGAACTTAGCGAATATTCATGGGAGTACGAGTAGTATATATAATAGATTGCCAGAGAACTGGACATAAATCTAAAACTCATCGAGTTCAAACACGGTAAAAGAATACCACATTTGTTTAATAAACCTTATTCCCATAGAGGGATAAAAAGGTGATGTATAGCACATTAAGGATAACATGAAGGGTGAGTAACCCAAGTTATCAGGGTCGTGCAGCAGAAGCTAGTGGGCCCTAGCTAGGAATACCTAGTAAGTATAATAGAATGGTTATCAATGTCTTGAAGCCTGATAGGCTAGAACTGAATTAATTATGAGTTATATAAACTCATATAGGAATTCTTGGTGCAAAGACTAAACCATTGGAATGGTTAAGACCCTTTGACCAGAGTACATTATGTAATAGACCGTAGTGAAGCTAAATGCTTCAGAGTGCCCGAATTGAGTGAACCAATGTTCAATTATAACATATGGTAGATTACGTGGGCGTAATCCCTTTTAAGGAAAAACCGCTTAATGTATGTATCACTTATAAAACACATAAACTACAATGTGCATAGCACAAATGATAACCGATTTAATGATTGGTACTTATGTTAAATAAACATACATATTCATTCATATTGTAATTGTGGTAATTAGGCACGAGAGATGCAAATACCATAGCATGAGTCGGTATAAAACCGATGTATAACCTAGAGGAAATTGAGTCCCTAGGTGAATGTCTTAAGGAATTGAGAATGAATAGTGGACGAAGCTCCACAAGTATTGTAACCCCTAAGAAATAGTAAAAATGATCGAGAGTAGTAGATGAATGAAGTCTAAGAGTAGTGTATACCTAGGTAAGTTATTGGAAGTAAATTGAGGACAACTAAATTCTACAAGTATGGTAATCCCTAGTTAGAATATTTGAAACGATGGAGAGTTATAATGGATGAAAGTAGCGAAGGTTGATGAAATAACTTAGGTATTGAATCTCGGAGAAAAGTATTTGGAAGTAGAGTGAGGATGATTGATAGACTGAATTCCATCCTTTGGAGTTGTATGAATTTATAATTATGACTAGGAAGAGTAAGAAGATAGAAAATGGAAATAATTGAATTATTTGATTGTTTGAAATTGATGTGGGAAGTCGAACTTGATCCTGATCAGATCAAGGGAAACCAAACACAAATTGGAGTGGAAAGATAGTTCAACACTGATGCTGATCACATTAGGGTCGAATGATTCTCGAAGCTCCCCTCGAGTGGTCACAAGAATCACACATAGGATAGAAGCAATGAATATAAATTGGATCTTGGAGTTGTGTGTTTTAGAAAATCTTCTAATTAGTAATAGTGAAGTATTTCCCATAGACTGGAGAATAAGGATTTGTTGGAAGCATGTACCGGAGAATGACAGTAGGTATCATATTATGTTATTCCAAGGGCAGCAGGACATAGAGGAGTCCTGTGTCTAGATGACCTGAGTGCCTGCGGGATTGTATGTGTATTGCATTGCTTTGGGGATAGCTTTGCACTGTATGTATGTGTAAATTATGTAATGAGGAACTGGATGGTTGGTAGTAATGCGGATTCGAGTAGTTATTGTACATTGGTATGGTATGGAAAGTAGAAACCTTGAGTAATGGATTTGGGAATTAGTAAGGAGGAAGAATGTATGACTTTTGGCATTAGACGAGTAAGAATGAGTAAGTATAGTAATCCTATAACCTCGAACAACTTTGAGGACAAAGTTCTTAAGGGGGGTAGATTGAAATACCCCGAACTTAAATATAGAGATTAAGATTATTCTAATCCGTATTTAAGAGCCTAATAATGCTTAAGTACTATTGGTAAGGAAAAATAAATCCAAAAGAAATAAAGAAACGCTTAAAAAGCAAAAAAACGCTAAATAAGCGTTAAATAACCATAGGAGGTATGAGACCTAGGTTAGCATATTATATGGATTCTGGAGGCTTAATAAGGCCTAAATAATATATGGGAACAACTCCCGAAAAAAACGGATCCAAATAATGCACTAAAACGCTAATAGAGCTTTAGCGCACGTTTTTCGAGAAAACCCGAAAACGTGATTTTAAGTGGTCAAATGAACCCGTAAAAATTATAAATCACTAAATAACAACAATTAAGCATTAATAGAAGCTTAATAACCAATAAAATTAAAGAAACGAGAAAATTCCAGAAAGCGGGCCCGGATAGTGAATAGTACCAAAACCGGGTAAAATAACGAGCGTTTTCTGTAAAAAGACGAAAAAAAACGCTCCAACTAGTATTAATGTGTGGGACCGATTTTAATAAGTCAAATAACTCCCTCACACACACAATAAACAAGTAAAGAAAGAAAAGAAAAGAAAGAGAAAAGCAAAAGTACAAAAGTACTTTAACACACTCTCTCTCCCATTCCTAACCTCTCACCCACGTAAATTTTTCCCCCCACCAGACTTCTCCTTCCTCCTTGTTCTGCTGGGGACGATTTTTAGAAGCTCCTCAAGCCTCCATGGCTTCTTCAACCTTCCAAGCTTGTCCAAGCTTCATTTAAGCCCCAAATCGAAAATAAATTGTATATTCTTCTTCCTCTCATCAAGCTCTACATTTCTATCTTTTCAAAATCTCAAAATGAGGAAGTTCATCTCCATGGGTTTTCCCCATTCAAAGAGAAAATAGCATCAATGGGTAGCTTGGAGTCTCTTCTCTCTATTAAGGTAAAAATCTATATGAAAAACTCATGTTTTCTCCATCTTTCTTCATAACCAATTTCTACCCCTTTGTAATGCCTTGTTTTCTACCTCTTTTGAGCATCAATTCAACCTTGCAATGGTGGTGGATTCACCTTCTTGAACCAAGGGCTAAAACCCCTCCTAAAACACTTCAAAGGTAAACCCTAGAAATCTTGCTTTAAGCATTTCAATGAACTAGCATTAATCTAAGGGCTAGCATGTTAATTGCACTTGTTTTGTGTGCATTGGGTGATAAGAATGGAGTTTGGCAACTCCATTCCCCATGTGATCGATTTTGTGCAAGAAAGAGAGGACGAGGAGAATTGGAAAAGAAAGAAGGAAATTAAGGGCTTAAGGTAAGAGCTCATTCCTAATGTTAAATAGTTATTGTATTAGAGTAATGGGAATGGGTAAACTACTAAAAGAACCTAAACTATTGTATTAGTATTGTAGTTGTGGAAGTTTTAGTATTTGTGAGCAAGTATGTGAATTGTAGGCCTTGAAGCCAAGTAAATTGTGTATGAGTATTGGTATTGTTGTTTGATGGAGTATTGATGTATTGAGATGGATTTGTATTGCTTTGATTGCTGGTAGGACCCTTGTAAGGGTGTGGCTAGAGTAGGAATGAATTTGATGAGAAAGTATGTGTATGGCTAAGTAAGAAAAGTAGGTGAACTATGGCAAAATTTTGGTAGGAATTGTGCATTATTGGATGACTTGGTGAATGGGAGAACCAAGGTGTGTATTGGTGTTAGTAGGGATGTTTAGTAACTATGGAATGGTAGTTGTGGTATGAGGATATAGGAGTGTAAAATCTGTAGCAAAGTGTATTGAAATGCATTGTAGAAACTAGGAAAAAAATTAGTGTGCAAGATTTGGTAGAAATGGAGTTGGACTTGGGTATAAATAGTGTAGTTTATTGGAAAGGAATTGGAATGGCAAAATGAAGTTAGGACAAGATGCAAAATGCAAAGAGAAGTGTAGGAATGCACAAGTGTGCAAAGTGAGAAAATGGAAATGGAAATTTGTAGGATTTGAGCAAGAAGTTGAGTAAGTGTTGGACCATGGATTTAAGGAGTTTTAGTGAGTGTTTAAGTGTGTTTAAACATGTATAAAACATGTGGAAAGATTATGGAATGATTGGAGGTGGATTAAGGGTTGATTAGGGATTGAAAAATCATCCTAATAGCAGTTTTTAGCAGGGTCCGGGACTTAGGATATGTACCGAGTCCCAGAACGCTTCAAAAAAAGGCCCGAGAGTGAATGCAGGTTGGTCCGGGACTTAGGTCCAGGACCAAGTCCAGGACCAGGTATAAAAATGAGCCAAAAGTACACAGAAGTATTGGTCCGAGACTTAGGGTCCGGACCAAGTCCCGGACCACCCCCAAAAATGCCCAGAAAGTGTTTTAAAGTGTCTAAACATGGGGGATTGATGGGTAATGGTTTTAGAAGTTGTTAAGGCCTTGTTTGGTGACCTTTAAAGGCCCTAAGAAGTGTAAATAAGTTTGAGAAGTAATTAAGAAAGTTGTAAGTTTAAGAACATTAAGTTAAACCGAAACAACGGGATAACGGGGTAAGTACGGAGTAGTGATCATGTATGTAGTGTAATGCTTAGTATTAATGGAACCATTTGGCATGTAGCCGGAGGTTCAAGAATAAGACTCGAGGAACGAGAGTGGACCAAAGGAACAAGGGAACACCCGGTAAAGTAATTTCCGGAAAAAGGTATGATTTCTTTATGCTCTGTATCCTAACCTGGTTACCCCGATTTGTGTGCTTATTTGATCACCTAATAAGATAAATGCATGAATCGGACTATATTGCACTTACTTGTGCTTGTTGATATTGTTCTTGGTATATTTCTCTTGAACAATAGTTTGTATAATTCATGAAATGAATGAATGATGATGAAGTGAATTTGTATCTTGTATTGTACTTGCGTATTGTATTGTATTTTGTATGGATGTGTATAAGAGCAATGTATTTGTGTATGTGGCTTGGATGTGTGACTTCTACTAATTCCTAACTACCTAACTCCTAACGTAAGTATTGAGTAAATTGGAATGAGTAGAAGTCCGATATAGTTTCAGCCACGCGTGAGGATGAGGAGACACAAGAGGTTGGATCCGATTCCTGGTTCTTTAACTGGTCCACAACCCAAACCCCTTAAATGGGTAGCATCCTGGATTGGTGAACCAAGTAAATCCCGGTGGTGGGACAGAGTAGTCCCCGGACCGGAGGTCCTGACGACTTGACTTGAGTAAGTAGTAAAGTAAAGTAAAGTATTGTATGTGTAATGGTCTTGGCTGGTGTAAGTCATTGACCCCGAGTAAAAGAATAATCTCCACCCGATTAACCCGGGTGGACAAATGAAGCTAACAAGTATTGTGTATTGAGTATGTATTGTGTATGTATCGTGTATGTGTAATGCTGAAGAAGGTAAGTGAGTATTGTTGGCGTATATTGTTTCCTTGTATGTATTTTACTGTGTGATTGTATGTATTCCTTGCGTAAAGTATTGTAGTATTGTGTATAAGAGCATGTATGCATGTATGTATGAATAAAAAGAATCGCATATATTCGACCAAGTGGTCGGTGTACCCTCGCTAGTACGCGGGGTATGCAGAAGTCATATTCAGCGTAAGCTGAGCCCCTAGGGGCAACGTTTTTAGTGTGCAGGTACCCGAAGCGGACATGACCACCGTAAGAGACCGGCGACTACGCTCGGATAGTTAGGATGGTTTGTAGTTAGTAGAGAATCATAAAAAGGCTTGGAGCCTTGTATGTAGATGTGAGGAAAGGGTAGATGTAGACTCTTAGTGAGTATGTATGAACTTGGAAGAAGTATTGTAATTGTATAAGGATCTTAGTAAACTCGGTGTATTATCATGTATTGAACTTATGGAGTATTGTATTGAATGGGAAATTGTAATACCTAATTGGTAATTGTAGTGAAGATTGTATTTGTGTAGCACTCGGATATTCTAGTCCATCAGACCGATGCTGTATGTAGTAGTAATAGTAGCCTTGTTAGTCACGTGGGTGGCTAACGGCATTGTATCACCCGCCACTGTGTAAGTAAGTAACCGCTGCGTGAATCTGAATGTATAAGGAGATTGGACGGTAATGACGGTATTAGCGGTAGGGGTGTTACAAAATACTACATCAAGTCAGCCATGAGTACCTGCGATCATAAAACAATATACAGAAGCACGAAGGGATCACGCAAATCAGCAAAACTGAGTAAACATTGCCTCAACTTGTAAAATACATTTTGAAACTCATTTTACATTTGCAAAACATTAACTCACACCAGAGCGTTAACCAGTTTCACCAACACCAAACCACCATTAGTAAAACATTTCGGGGGAGAACATTCCAAGAATCAAATCAATGGTTTACATGGACGACCCCCAAATTGGGTCGCAACAATCAGAATTCCACCTCACTCTACGTCCTTAAGTGTGCACACCCCCCAGAAGGTAACTTATGACCCAAAGGAGTAGATCATTAGAGCTTAACTACAAGTAATGTCTGCAAGCCAAAGGTAATAAGAATATCTACGGGGTACATAGTACCAATAATTACACGGAGCGCCACAAAGACATCAACAATTTACACGGAGCACCAAGAGGTACCAACAATCCAATAACCAATTCAAAGAAAGTCTCCTAAAACATTTATTCAAACCCTTTCGCAAAACATCTCACCAGACTACACAGGGGAAGATAATTCCCAAACTTTCACAACCTCAAAACCACAGAAAATCCAAACCATCGATAATCGTAAAACACAGAGGTATAGAATGTTGAGCACAACATTTACCTGGATACGCTCACAGCCACAGAATCACTCAGCAGAATTAGTAGTAGCGTCCGTCAGAGAATTCGGTGTCTAGAATTGTAAGTAGAAGCACAATCAGGAACTACTCAAATACCAAAGAATTAACTATCTAACCTTACCAATGGATTCCCTTACCCTTCTACCAGATCCGGCACCAGAGAAGGAGCCTAACGGCGACGGGGAAACAAGAACGAGAATTGAGAGAGGTTGGGAGCTTGAAGAAAGAGAGGAGCGTAGAGACGGCGTATTGAAGATGAAGAAGATCGTGATAACGATCGTGTTATTAAATAGAAAATGATGTGAAAATAGTTAAGGAATCAGTAATTAACTAATAAATATACCTAGTTTAGTGGAAGGAGAATTTATAAACAATACTTGTAAAATAACTTGGAATGAGTTTATAAATCAGATTTCAATTTAAAAGTAAATGAATAACGTTAAAATCATGGAAGGATCTAGATTCAAGATTTAGAGAGATAAATAAATATTATTTGGTTAAAGTAAAAATAAAAGAAGGGCTAACTGATCGCTAGTAAAGGATGAGAAGAATGATTTAAATAAATAGATAAAAGAATAAATACATAGTAGCTGAATAAATAAGTTAGGAAGAAAAAAATATTTTAGGAAGAAGTAAAATCAAATTTATATCCTTGAACATAATAAAGTTGTTTGAGACGAACGTAAATATTTTAGGAATAAGTAAAATCAAAGTTGTTCTCTGGGCCTTTATTAATTCTATTAATAACATTCCCGACTATATGCTAATCTTATCCTACGCCAAACTTCGCGGGTATTTCAATACCCCTATATTCTGCGTGTCACCAACGGCAGTAGCCACTCCAACGGTATAGTATCCGACCGACGAACCATCTTAGTTTGTTGGAATTTTATTGAGTAGAGGACCTGTACGCGGACATCCTCGCATCATGTCTGTGATCACAGCGCGCACCGAAAGTCACATCCCCTTGGATTTCTACTAAAACTTCCTTCATACATATATAGGCCACCGAAAATTAAGGTCTCTTAATCTCTAACTCTAAGGGGGCATTTAATGGGTGCATCCTAAACGCACGTATACCTGCTTTTAGTTTAAGGTCCCTCTAGTTAACATATAATGTGTTGACACATCTGCATTTAGTTAAACTTTTACTAATAAAAAACTAACACATGGTAGTGAGAGAAATATAAAATGAGATTAATCTCCAGAAAGCTATCAACAAACGGGACCAAAGTTCAACTTAGGTCTTAGTGTAACATTTTGAATGTGTGCCATCAAGGTCTTATACCTAGGATATCTTGGTGATTTATACCATTCAAATGTTATTGTAACGACCCCAAACACCACCCTAGGAGTTAGGGACGTTACACGCCGCGTATCTATTACCTAATAACGCAAGGCTCTAACATACGATACCCAAAACAAAACAAAGTACACTTTTATTAACTGAAAATAGATTACAAGGTCTATCTGACATTACATACAGAAGCCAAACTACATTACGTCACATAATCAATTTACAAAGGGCCTTAAGCCACAACTACAAATACAAAGCGAAGGACGATGCAGAAAGCAGAGTGGAGTCTTCAAAGGAAACTTAAACCTGCAAATCAGATGGAAATAGGGGTGAGCCAAACTATAGCTCAGCAGGTGATAAACTTCATCAGCTGAGCATGCTCAAAACATATACTGAACATAATCATATACTAATACATAAGCTTAGCAAATCAGACTGGAAGTTGTAACATAAATCAGATAGAGAATGAAGCTTTCTCAAATCAGAGAAGTGACAAGCCAGAACCGAAATAGAAGTTTGTCAAATCAGAGCAAAGAAGCAGGAACTGAGCAAACCGAACAGAGTCTTAAATCAGAACAAAGCGAACCACAAACTCAGAAGTTCATAACAGAAGCTCAATCAAAAAGAGGTGGGACACTAGACACCAGTTGACACATCAGAAGGACTCACATAACGTCCTATGGATCCGAAGATCCCACAACAGAAGCCGTAGAGACAGTTATGGACCCGTCGGTCACTAAACATCCAAGGGACCCTGAGAGATAGAACAGAAGGGAACCCAAGGGAATAACAGAAGGAATTCCTGTGCAGCATGCTACGGGACAGCCAGACCCGACTATCCAAGGCTCAAAGCTAAACATCTAGGTCCCAAAACAGAAGCTTTACAAAACGAAGCAGAAGCCTTAACAGAACAGAGCGGAGGGACGAAGCACATCAAACGGATCATAATCCTTATCAAAACAAAGGTCATATACTGACTAGCAAACACGAAAACTAAACAGAAGCGTTGAAGCTCAAACACTCTTTTAGAGCAAATCAGAGTTCAAAGGCTTATCTAAGACTTTCAAATTAAAGTACACATATACATGTGCTAAAATGTATTAGATCAGATAGTACTCGAAAAGAGGAATCCAACGCCGCAAACGGCACTCAAAACGGAGCTCAAACGAAGAAGTTATGCTAAAACAAAGGCCGGTCAAACATGCATCCGACCTTGAATGTTCGGACCTAATTCGAGAGTCTGAAAAATCCTCCGGCGTATGATGTCCGAACTTCAATGTTCGGACACATGTTAGGACATACCGAAAACTACAAAATCACTTACGGAAATCAGCCAGAACCAAGCCACAAATCCCCCACAAAACATACATAACTCATTGTAGCAAATTAACCAATCGAAAACACATTTCCATGGGGTTTTAACGCATCAAACGCACATCAAAATCAACCAAAAACATCACCAAATCAAAGAGTTAAAACAATCATATACGAAGAACAAACAAAATCAGAAATCCCCATGGACGAACACACACAACCGAATCCATTCACCACCTACCTCACATCCGACGCAAAGCCATCTCTGCGGACCCGACAACAATCTCTACTCGAATTCCATCACGAAATCACATACACTCGCACAAATCGAAAAGGACCAACACCGAAGGGAGAAGCAAGGAACTTGACTGATGAACAGCAACGCACACTCCGACTCTACGGATTGGAATCCTCGATGCTGAACTTAGCCACCAGACTAATTAATTTGCAGGATGGAAGAATTGTGAAGAAGAGAGGAATTGAGGAAGAGGAAGAGGAAAACTTTGCAGAGCGGAAGTTTCTTCTTTGGGTGAGAAGAAACTGACGTGAAATGTCGTCAGGAAAGAAGGAGAGAGGAAATTAAATTAGATTTGGAATTTCCTTCCTTTATGAATAATAGCATAACGTAAAAAGAAGGAAAAGGAAGATTAGTAGTCCTTTTACTAACCAAAGAATAAATAACAAAAAGGAATAAAGAGTTATTAATAACTATCCTCTCTTACTAATAATTAAGTAACGAAAGGAAGAAAAGAACAGTGTAAATCTCCTTTCTCAAAATGAATACTAAAGACCGGAATAAATCATAGACGAATCAACTCAAGATTCAAAACATGATTAGTCTCCCTTTGCAAAACCGAAACAAAATAGAAGCAGGATGAAATAAAAGAAAAAAAACTGGGGCATAACAGTTATAATAATAAGAGCGACTTTTAAACGAGCCGTTGCTCTACATCTAAGTAAATTCTTAGAAGTCTTGGATAATATATCTTGTTATTACCCTATCTTATGCTATGATTTTATATCATTAATATGTAAAAACTACTATTTTTAACTTTTTAAATAATAGGTTAACCATTTACGATTGACAGGTTAACCATTTATGATTGACAAGTTAACCATTTATGATTGACAAGTTAATCATTTATGATTGACAGGTTAAAAAATTTCAAGTGACAGGTTAGCCATTTATTACTTACATGTTAACCATTTGTGATTGACAAGTTAACCGTTTAAGCTTGACATGTTAACCATTTAAGCTTGATAGCTAACCATTTAAGATTGATAGGTTAACCATTTAAGCTTGACAGATTAACCATTTAAGCTTAAGAGGTTAACCATTTACTAGCGTCAGGTTAATAGTTTTCAAGTGACAGGTTAATGATTTTCAAGCCACAGGTTAACCATATACCACCGACAGGTTAACCATTTACCAGCGACAGGTTAACAGTTTCATGTGAATGGTTAACACTTTTCAAGTGATAGGTTAACGCTTTTCAAGCCACGGGTTAACCATTTACCAGCGATAGGTTAACGATTTTCAAGCCACAGATTAACCATTACCAGCGACAGGTTAACCATTTACCAGCAACAGGTTAACAATTTTCAAGCGACAGGTTAACAATTTTCAAGCCACAGGTTAACCATTACCAACGACAGGTTAACTATTTACCAGTGACATGTTAACAGTTTTTGGACCCTTAATTCTTGTCTTCTGCATCTTCCCTTTTCTTGAATGTAATGTAATGCCTTCTCTGTCAGTTATTCTGTAAATTAGTTAAGATCCCCATCTTGATATAGCAAACGTTGGCAATACGCTTTCTGTAGAAATCCCTAAACTTCTTGTTGGTAATATCCTCAGTCACTTTATCACTTTGTCCTTCACCATATAACATATCCATTCTTCATCTCTAATGTGTGGGGAGTAAAACTGTGACATATAAAAATTTAAAATGTCAATACATCAAATGTGTAAAGTTGATAATTATTTGTTACTTATCAAATAAATATTTTTACCAATTTGCATTTTAAGAGATCAAGGTCACAAGCCCCATAGAAAGCATCATGTTCAATGAAATCCTTGATAATATTTGCATTTGTCTGACAACTTCCAACAACTCTACATTGTTTACTCGTACATGTCAATATATTAGATTTTACTTTAATTAGTAGTAAAGTTGATAGCATTTCAATCAAATGTAATGATTTATAACTTACAGCCATTGACGACGGAAATCTAAAATTTTCAAGTGCGTTGTTGTCTTGTGCGATAGACATATCATTTCGATTAAGCATGTTAAAGACATCTAGTAACTCTATACTCATTTGACATTTAACACTTTTTAATTTTAGGAGATGCTCTGTCATCAACCGTGCATCCCCATCAAAGACCAGTAACTCATTTCTGAAATTCATTTGCAATAATTCAATAATCAAACCATTTATATAGTTAATCACTAAATATTAACTTTGTTGTAAAAAAATTGTAACAATTCTTTATCTCCCCAAACTTTCATCCCATGCATATCAAGCAAAGCTTTTTCTTCATCCAGCAACTTGTAATTTGCAAATTATGTGGAAGTTTTCTTCTTTGTAGTTGTCTTTCTTCTAGTTGAAATATTTGCTTTCTGCTTCTCACTACTGCTAGCATAGTCATATGCCAGTTTTTTTATTATTTTTGTGGTTTTGTTTGTCTCTGAATCAGGACATAGCAGTTGAGCAACGATCGAGTTTCCGCATGCAATACTTATTTTGAAGCAAAATTTAAACTAGTTTTTACATAAAATAAATTTGATTTTATTATTATTATTATTTTAATTTCATATAATTTCACAATTATTTTGGGGTTATAATTTTTGATGTAATTTTATTTAAAAGTTTATTTGACATTATATTCAACATTTATGAAAATATTATTTTATATTTAGATAAATATGTATGCTTTTCATACATATATGTAAATTGTTTTAAGTTTTATACAAAATGTATATTCTTTTAGTATATTATTCTAAATTGTTTGACACATACTATTGACCTGTTTTAAAACATTTAGAGCCTAAAAAAATGCTCCAATCATGCTACTACTTTATTTAAACATAAGAAAAAACAAATAATTATAAGATTACCACCAAAACAATGAAAACAAAAATATAGAAAAACATAGAACGATGAATGTTAGGTTAAGAAATTAATTTGGAAAAGTCAAGTGGACGCATGTTAAAAAAAGAAGAAATTGATAATATGAGATAAATTATTAAAAATTATGCACTAACTCTGGCCGTAGAGTAGTATATGTTACTTTTCTTCTTGACGTGATAACCAGTAGATTCGACCGACCTACCTTTCAGTTGAAAAATTATTTTCTTTTGTCGTTCACATGCAGGAGTGCTGCGTATAATTTCTGCAGCATATGAGCTGCTCTCATGTTCCTACACACCAGTAAAAACGTTTATAAATTATCATGGCTACAAAAAACCATGGTTAATAAGTACGTAAAATTGACTCCACAACTTAGTTTATCATTTCCAAACGTTAATAATCAGCCAAGCTCGGTAAACTAATAAATGTTAAATATTCTTATACACAATTATTTGACACAATAATAGTGTCATCCTTTTTAAAATAGTGATGGAAACAATTATAGAAGACTATGTACATACTCTTAATCATTAATGAAAATGTTTATAATTTATCACGGATACGTAAAAACCATGATTGACAATAAATACGTAAAATTGACTCCAACAACTCAATTTATTGTTTTTGAACTTTTATAACCTTTTGGTTTATCAATCAGTCAAGCTTTGTAAACTAATAAATGCTAAGAAAATATTCTTATATGTTATGATTTGATAAGAACGGCCAGAAAAAGATATATACTACAATAGTTAGTATCATCTTTTCTTTTCTATAACAATGATGGTAACGATTATATGTAAAATCTAAAGTTAATGATATAATATAATTAAATTGTAGAAGGTTTATTTTAGGGTTTGAAATCAAAATTTTGAAAAACCCTAAAAACATGCATAAAAATTAAAACGTTGAAAAGGTATAAAAATAAATAAAAAAGATAACCTATTACTCCAAGCATACTAATCGGAAGACTTTTTAACTATAAAATATAATATGGTGACAAGTTTGATTTTTAATTGAGAAAGATGGTGACATGGTTTACATAGCAAATTGATTGCTTGACAACTAACGTGGCTATTCCACACTTTCAATTTTCTATACGTATACACAATACCGATTGATGTTTACACCCACTACCTGCAGTTTATTACTACTAATCTCTTTTTAGTTGTTTTGTCGTTTCCGTTTTCATGAGGAACAGAAGTAATATTTGGCCCGTTCACTCGGGTGACCTCCTATTTAATCACAGTCATCCATTTTATGTTATACTTAGTTTTAAAATCAATGGCTAACACAATCAAATCCTGCGGCAGTCAAACGAAAAAAATGAGATAATCATATAAATTTGTTCTTTTAAAAAAAAATAAGGATTTGAGATCTTCCCGAAAAGAATCCGGAATTTCCTTTTAACAGTGGCAAAAATCGGATTCTCTTTTATCTCAACTAAAATCAGATCATTAAGTTAACAACAGGCACTATTAGGCTTTCATCCTCTCGCGCGCAAGCGATTAAGTCAGAGCCTACGAATTGTCCCCTAGGCCCTAGTTTGCGAAGAGAGACTCTGTGGCTCTAAAGTCGAACATGGCTCTCTGCAACAAACCCCCAGCTCTTTCTTCCTCTTCCCGGATCTCAAAGCTCTCTGCTTTAGACTTGCGATCGGGTCTACAAAGCTATGTTCGCATAGCCAAGAATTCGTCGCTCGTTACTCGGTCCTTGTCGTCGAGAATCTTTCGACTTCAATGTACCGCCAGTTTGGTTCCTATGGTGATAGAATCCAGTCCAAGAGGAGAGAGGGCTTATGATATCTTTTCTCGCCTACTCAAGGAGCGAATTGTATGCATCAACGGTCCTATTATCGACGAAATGGCGAACGTCGTCATCGCTCAGCTTCTGCATCTCGAATCGGAAAATCCTACCAAGCCCATCCATATGTACATCAATTCTGTAGGCGGCTCTGTGACTGCTGGTCTGATTCGATCTTCAATCTAGGCTAAGTTATTTGCTACATTGGGCTTTTGTATTGCATTTGAACCTTTGCTTATTTTTGCTATGGCTTTGTTTTTATGATTGAGAGAAAAGGTGCATGCTTTGTTTTGACTATGTGAGTCTGATTGTTACCAGTTTTGCTTATTTCATAGACTCTGCTGAAGGAGCCTAGATTAAACTTGTGTCTGTTGTTTTTTTTTCACCTTGATTTGAAAGGGTAACTTTTGTGCATGCCGTCTGCCTCATAAGGTCTGGTATCAGTTCTACGCCGTTTGAGGGTCTTATCAGTTAGGTGGAAGTTCAGTACAAATTCTGTTTTACCTTCATTATATAATTGATTGATCTAAGAACTTTTTCTCCACAATCGAGTGCTGGTATTGGTTTTACTGATTACAAAGGGATGTTTTATAGTCAATCTTTATACAGAAAAATGACTTGTCTTCCTTGATCATTTGTGCATTTCCATGGAAAGATGATATTTTATATTGAGGTTGATTTATGTCGATATTGCAGGTCTTGCT
Source organism: Limonium bicolor (assembly GCA_023374045.1). Classification (NCBI taxonomy): domain Eukaryota; kingdom Viridiplantae; phylum Streptophyta; class Magnoliopsida; order Caryophyllales; family Plumbaginaceae; genus Limonium; species Limonium bicolor. The sequence continues at coordinate 37,091,947 of CM041781.1, forward strand.
ATTCATGACACTATGCAGTACATAAGGTGTCCAGTTTATACGATGTGCTTAGGTCAAGCTGCATCCATGGGCTCCCTCCTTTTGGCTGCTGGTGCCAAGGGTGAGAGAAGGTCTCTTCCAAATGCAACAATTATGATCCATCAACCTTCTGGTGGGTACCAAGGGCAAGCAAGAGACATGACCATTCACACTCTGCATATCATACGAGTTTGGAACACTTTGAATGACTTATATGTGAAATATACCGGCCAATCACTTGAAACGATAAAGAAGAACATGGACAGAGATAATTTTATGAACCCGATAGAAGCAAAAGAGTTTGGTCTAATCGATGAGGTCATTGCTCGGAGGCCTACTGGAGATGATCTCGTGACTTCAGTGTTGAATGAAAATAGAAACTAAGACAAAGGCCCTAATCAGTGACCTTTGTATCTCTTTTTGGTTCTTCTCTTGATTCGTTGTAGTTTATGTTTTTCCTTCAACCATTTTTTTTATTTAGCACTTAATTTAAATTATTTTCCAGTGCATAATATTTATTCTCGCCTCATTCTGGCGTTTTTGTTCTATTAGTTGACAATGGCATCCAATGTTCGCTTGCGTTGGTAGTTGATGATGTGTCTTTTATTCTAGGTGTCGCTAGATTTGAAAAAAATCTGATAGTCCGTTCTCATTTATTTCAATAGCAGAAAACCATTTAAATTGTGTTGCTTGTAAATTTATCTACTCTGTAGTAAGCGTGCATGTTTTATTGTTCTATAACTATTTTCATGCACTGTTTTCCCTGTCAATACTTATTCTACTTTTTGCTTACTAAACAGAAGTGAAATCGTGGAATATGAAGTTGGAAACATGTAGATGAATAATCAGAAAAGGGGAAACAAGCCCACTCATCAAATTGTTCGTCTTTTTCTAAAGCAAATCAGGGTTTTCCTTACAGGAGAGATTACTATAATTGATACGGAACACACAAAAGAATAAGAATAGGGGGTGATAGATCATGAATAGGTACAAACTCCAAACCATCAAGATAATGATAAAAAGAGGTTCGATCTAAAGGCCAGAGCCAAGATAGAGAGGGTTAGTTCTCCTTCAAGAGATTGGCACTAAACTTCTTCATAAACTTGTAGGATCGTATTAAACACTGATCAAAGAGAATTAATGGGTCGTGTGGTATCGGGGAATAGCATTGTAATTCTCTGAATTCTAGCTATAATCCCATCTTTGATATTAGAAACCAATTCCAAGAATTTTAGCTTGTTTCAAATCTACTAGAAACTCCCGGGGAATAGTAATCTGTGCTAAAACAATGGGAATTACTATTATAAGGGAGTGACCAGCTTACCGTAATACTTGATAACTTATTATATATTATATATATATATATATTATTCAGTTATAGTCTATTTGTTATCTTTAGTTATAGTCTAGTTACTACAGAATAGCTCAAGTATTATTCTTGGAGGTTGAGACAATCTTTCTTCCTAAATGATCTCAGCGTGATTCATTCACTAGTACAAAAAACACCTATTTCGTCGCCCCTATTTCGGCGGTTCCGAGTTAAGAACTGCCAAAATAAGTGTCTTTGTTTAGACAATAGAAATCTCAGAGCCCTATTTCAGCGGTTGTAGACGGGATTTTTTCTGAAAATTTTGAAATGTCGCTTAAACTTTAGTCTTTTTCGGCGATTGTTACTAACAACCGCCGAAATAGACTTATTTCATTACATATTTGCTCGCCGACCTCATCTCTTCATCCTCTCTTCTCTCAATGTAATTTCGCATCCCTAACTGTCGAATACATATGGTCTGGTCCACTCTTCGTCACTCTTCTCTCAGACGATTTCACAACCCAAACTGGTGAATAAACTTGTTCGGCGCTCCTCTCTTCATCCCCTTCTCTCACGGTAAATTCGCAACCCTAACTGGCGAACAAACATGTTATGTGCACCTCTCTTCATTCTCTTATCTCACGGTAATTTTGCAGGCTAACATATGCTCTGCGCATGTGTTCATTATCTACTCTCACGGTAGTTTCGCAACCCTAACTAACGAACCGGTAATATACTCAAACTGAAGCAGTTCATTGTGAACCAGTAATATACTCAAACTTATCTTATTCTTTCTTACGAACAAGGAACATTTTGTGCCTCATCAATCTCTTCACTCATGGTAATTTTGCAAGGTGAACAAGAAGCATACACTCTCTGCGCCTCTATTCATTCTTGTGTTTGTGCCTCTGTGTCGAAAATCACTGGAACTGCTGCCTAGGTTGAAGATGACGCGAAAATCGAATTTTTATTTTAAAAAAAGACCTATTTCAGCGGTTGTTAGATAACAACTGCCAAAATAGGTAACAACCACCGAAATAGGTGTGTGTTTTTTTGTTCTAAAACGGGCCTATCTCGACGGTTTTTAGCTAACAACTGGCGAATTAGAGTGTCTATTTTGGTGGTTGTACAACCGCCAAAATAGAGTGTTTATTTTGACGGTTGTACAACCGCCGAGATAGGTTTTCAGACCTATTTCGACGGTCTCCATTTCGGCGGTTGAACAACCGCCAAAATAGGTCCAAAAGAACCGCCGAAATAGGCCTGTTTTGTACTAGTGATTCTTCACTCTGATGTCGTGGATCCCACACACCAAAGACTTGAATGATATTTTTTCGTCCCTGCACTCTCGTACTAGGGATGTAACTCGCTCATCCGTTGTAAGATGGTTACCCCAACTACTATAAGATCGTTACCCTACCCTAACTGTTATAAGATCGTTACCCATGGCTGGAGGGACCACTTAATTCGCCTTTTGATAGTTGGGTGGTAACCCCTGTCCAATCTTTCTCTTTCTCAACCAGTAATCTCAGTTTTTGGCATTGCTAAAGTACGGTTGACAACACTAGAAGCTACATTTCTTCTAGGAGTTTGGAGTAGAGAGAGAAAAAATGATCATTTGAGCGGACAAGTTGATTACCATAGACTTGAAAGATAGAATGTCATTTGTAAGAACCTTTGGAATTAATATTTACAACCTTAGCTAAATGAAAGCACCAAAAATTCACATCCCAAAAGCAAAAATGGAAAGATAAGCAAAATAAAAGGGGTTATCACTTGTCTGTCTCTAAGGGCGTTCATTTCACGCAAAGGAAACAAAATGGAATCAGGAAAGGAAATACAAAGGAAAGGAAAGAGATTCCCCAAATCAAGAAGTTTGTTTGGTTCCAACTCAGAAACGGAATAGAATTCCCAATTATTCCCTTTATTGTTGTATGACTTTGATATATACTAAATTTAATTTTATGTAGTATTTATTAATATTATATATAATATATATGTTTATTTATATAAATAATAATATGTGTAAATTGTGTTAAATTATATATTATGTATATTAATATTTATATGAATTATCTATAATATATATTTATATTTATATAACTTATATAGTGTTTGTGTTAATATTAATTTAAACTATTAAAAATATATATAAATATTTACAAAAATTATAATATTAATAATTATACAAAATATAGTAAGTATATTAGTATTATTTATTTTATAAATGATAATATCATATATAAAATATACAATAATATATTTAAATTATATAAATATATTATTTATTTAAATTTACATAGTATTATTATACTAATTATAACTATATGTTACTAATTATATCAATAATATATTATATATTAACATTTATTTGTATTATTAATGATATGTCAATATTTATTAAAATTAAGTATAGTATATGTTAATATTTATTTAAAATGTAAATAGTGTTTATTATTATAAACAATTTATATATTATTTATTAGTATTTATATAAATTATATAATATATGTATTATTATTCATATTATTAATGATATGTTAATATTTATTTAAATTTAATTAGTATTTATTATTATTTATAGAAATTATATATAATATATATTAGTATTTATATAAATATATAGTTTACATATTAATATTTATATATATTATAAATGATATATATATTATACTTATATTTATAGGTATATATATATATATATTAATATTTATCTAATTATATGTGATATTTATTAATATTTATTCAAATTATTGTTATAGACGTAATTGACATACTTCTTATCATTCCAATGTACATCCTTATATAGTATACGTTACTGAACCTTTGAGTGGTAGAAAAGCAAAAGATCAAAGGTCTACTACTGAAGACTTTGGAGAGGTTACGGAAGTGATACGACGAAAGGTCTAAGATAGACCAAAGAATGATTGTATGTAAATCCACTAATAGTATTATTTATAACACTCCCGCTTGAATGTACATCCTACTGCCTCATTAACAACCTTGCGAGGAAAAACTCATTGGGACAAAAATCATGGTCAAGGGAAAAAGTATAATTTAAATGTTTATCTCCCCCTCAATTTAACAGAATGTCTCTTCAATGTCGCATACCAATATCACGAACAAGCTTCTTAAAACTCTTTTAGGAAGTTACTTGGTAAATAAATCATCTCGATTATCATCGGACCGAATCTTGCAAACATCAAGAATACCCTTTGTCTGAAGCTGATGGGTTGAGAAGAATTTTGGTGATATATGCTTTATTCGATCACCTTTGATGCATCATTCCCTTATTAGTGTAATGCAGACAACATTATCTTCATATATCATTGTTGGCGTCTCTAGATCAGGCTGAAAACCACAAGAACTTAATAGATGATAGATGACTGCAAACAAGGCAAATTGATATACTAAAAACTATGAAATTAAACCTAGAAAATAATAAATCAAAGTCCTGTCGGGTTGCAAAAATCCCGGTCACTATAGTATAGGAAATTAAGTAACCAGGTATTGAATCCACGGGACTTGAAGAAATAAGCCTAATCCTAAGAAAACTGGAAATTCAGGGGGGTTGTTAACTGTTTTTGTGATTGAATTGAAATAACGTAAATCAAGAATTTAAATAACAATTAATGAAAGCCAATGACAAGTTTGATCAAATGAATGGAACTCTGGGTTTGGGTTGTTCTTTACTGAATATAGTTAGCAATTTCTACAATTTTCTTATGAGATTCGGATTGGCCAATTCTTTTTACTCTCTTCAATGCTAAATCTTAGTTCATTAAAGAGCTCACCTATCAGAACATGTCATCCCTAATCCAGTATCTGACAAAACACATATAGGCGGAATAAGTGCGAAGAATTATCAGCAATTGCAGGGAGAACTCATCTATCCAACTAGTTCTCCACAAATTTTCAGAGTAACACGAACTTCTTGTTAATCACCTGATCTGATCATAACAAGATTCACAAAACAACTCTAAAAACTCATGATATTAATATAGAAGGTGAATGATTAACATTAATCTAAAAACAATCCAATACAATCTCATATTCAAATTGCAGAAATACTAGCTAATTCGTATCCATTATGAACAATCCTCCCCCAGAGCAATCCTTACTAGCCAGACTTATCAATGAAACACATAAATACAACTGGAAAGGAATTCATCAAGACAAAGAAGAACTCCTAAATTCGTTTGTAATCCAGATACGAAGACTGCTGGCGCAAGGTTGAAGACGATGGTTGACTCACTTCTGATGATTCTGATGAGTGGGAAATATGAATGGTTTTAGTGGTCTTTAATGCTTATTTTTCTTACGCGCATGGATAATATTCCACACTTGTCATACGTTTTCCTTTGGTTTGTTGTTTGTTAAGGGTTGATACCTTTTTCTATGTTAAAATGCAGAGAAAAGCCAAGGAAACAGTAGATTAACTCACAAGGGAGATGATGCAACAAACGGGGGTCGAATTGGAGTCAGAACGATGAATTTAGAGGATTTTGAAGGTATGTCCAAGCTTGAGTCCGAACTTCCAAGCTCGGACGCAAGTCGAGAGTTCGTGTGCTGTGCCTGATGAAATGTCCGAACTTCAGTCCGGACATCGAAGTTCAGACATGGTTCGAGATTTTCAATGAGAAAAGTCGGAAGTCTGACCTACGGTGCATGTCCGAACTTGTGTCCGAACATCCAAGTTCGGACACAAGTCGAGACTTTTGGATTTGGAGCCCTCAAAGCAATGTGTCCGAACATTGAAGGTCGGACCAATGTTCGGATATGACTAAAATTTCAGCAGAAGTTCGGCGTTTTGAAGGGAGAAAGAGGAAGAAAACTCTATTTAATGACCTAATCAGATGAGAGGAAGGGCATTCATTACATATCACTACATCACAACACTCTCACGTTGAAAAACAACGCTCCTTCCACTCATCCTCACCATCAGCATCAGCTTCACCTTCATCCCCATTCATCAAGCATATTATCATCATTGAGGAGGAGCATCGTCAGAAGGGAGTCAGTCCATCATCTTCAACCTTGCGCCTGCAGCCATTGATTCTGGATAATCGTTCAACTCGAGGGTTTTTCTTCCTTTAGATGAATTCTATGTTGATTGTATTTATCTGCTTCTTTGTAATGTCTGGCTAGTAGGGATTAACTCTGGGGTAGGGTTGTTCGTAATGGATACAATGTAGTTAAGAATTCTGCAATTTGATTATGAGACTGTAATGGATTGTTTCTAGGTTAATGATTATCATTCATCTTCTCTATTAAATTTGCACATTTATAGAGTTGTTCTGCGAAACCTATTAGGATCAGACAAGGTGATTAATAGGGAGTTCGAATTAACCTGGAGATTTGGGGAAAGATTAGTCGGATAGATAATCTCTTCTACAAACGCTAATAATTATTTGCACTTATTCCACCTATATGTGTTTTGCCAACTGCTAGATTAGAGTTGACATGTTCTGATAGGTGAGCTCTTCAATGAACTAGGATTTAGCATTGAAGAGATAGAAAGAATTGGCCTTTCCGTTTCTCATAATTGAATTGTAGATTTGGTTAGATTATCCAGTAAGAACAACCTGAACCGGAGTTCCACTCACTTATCACAACTCATCATTTACTTTCGTTGTTTGTTCATTTAAACCTTGATTTGCATTTATTCAATTCAATCACAAAACAATTCACAACCCCCTGAATTTCCAGTTTTCTTAGGACTTAGGCTTATTTATTCAAGTCCCGTGGTTCGATATTGGTTGCTTAACTTTCTATACTATAGTGACCGGGATTTTTGCAACCCGACAGGAATTTGATTTATTATTTTCTAGGTTTAATTTCATAGTTTTAGTATATCATTTTACCTGTTTGCAAAATGGCGCCGTTGCCGGGACTTGACTTTGTCAAGTCCTTTGCCTTGGTTGTCGATTGTTTTTATTTTATTTTATTTGTGTACTGTGCAGGTGTTTGGTGAATGCACGATACCCGATCTCGAGGGCCACCAAGATTCAATCTAGACCCAGAGATCAACTGTACAGCTCGTAGGGCAAGAAGAGCACTTCCCTTCACCATGGCTGCCAACGGACCAGTAAATAATGAGCAAGCCACATTGGGAAGAATTAATCGCCCGCCGGCTGCTCCTAGAAGAGGGCATGTGACTCTACCAAACCTCACAGCAGAGTTAACAACAGAATGGCAAAAGCTAAAACCAAGCCATCAAACAAACGCTGTCAGGAATCATCCAGCAGGGACCTTCTCAGGCGCAGACCCGGCTGATGCGCTCGACCATGTCCATCGTTTCTTAGTTCATCTGGATTCGTTGGGGATGTCTCAGGGCTAGAGGAGTATGCTCGGTGTGTTATTTCAGCACAGTCTATCAGGGGAAGCATCGAAGTGGTTCCACCGTTTACCACCAGTATCATCACTACCTGGGAGCTGATGAGAGGTTTTATGAGAAGTATATCCCCATCCCGTACCAGACAGATGATCGCTGACCTGACCGCCTTCAGACAGTCCGGCAGTGAGACAATCTGCGAAGCGTGGGATAGATTCAAGGAGAGTGCTCGCCAGTGTCCTCATGGTCAGACCACGATATTTGGCTCAGGGTTCTTCCAAGGCTGAAGAGCTGAGCTAGAGGCGAGGTCGAGCTGCACTGGGTTGGAATTTGTCTGGCTAAAAGTGGAGAAGAGTTTATGTAGCCAGGGAGTCCTACTGCGAGGAGCTCCGCCAGTGGAGCAACAGTGGTGGAAGAGTTTTCACAGTTGGGCAGACTTCCTCTCGGACTCCAGATCCTATGATGGAGCAGATTGCTGCTGAGCAGGCCCATTTAAGTACCACAGTGGGTAACATGGCGAAGATGCTCGAGCAACTCACTATGGGACAGACATCTGTGCAATCTGTCAAGAGGGTGTCTACTGGTCCAAATGAGTATGCTGTTCTCAGTGCGGAGACAGCCATGATTATGAGGACTGCCCGATGGTTGCTGAGATGAGGCAGACTGAAGAGGCACATGCAATGGCCAGTACAACAGGCAGCCTTGGATGCAGAACCAGCATCCAAACCTGAGGTACGGGAATCCAAATAACGCCCTCAACTCACAGCAGCAGCCTCAGAGGGCAAGTCAGGGAGGACCACCCGGTTTCATTAGGCCCCCATACAATCAGTTTAGGCCACCAATCTCAAGCTCAGCAATCACCACTGAGCTCAAATAATGCTAATCTTAAGGAGATGATGGATAAACTGATGGCTTCTCAAGAGCAACAGACAGTAATAAATCAGAATCTGGCAGCTGGTCAGCAAAAACTCGAGAACGCCATGGTGGAAATGCAGGGAACGATGAGTCAGTTGACTCAGTTCCTCCTACAGCAGAGGCCTTCTGGATCACTGCCTTCCCAACCAGACCCCAATCCAAAGCTCAGTTGAAGGCAGTGACGGTCTCAGAAACCGTGGTAGTTGAGAACTGTTCAGATTCTGAAGAGGTGGCCGCAGTTACCTTAAGAAGTGAGAAGCAGTTGATGAATAGAAATCAAGTGGCTGAGGATCAAGCTGACGAGGAGACCGGTCGCCCTTCTTCTAGCACTGGTGCACCGTCAGGGCCCTCAGCCCCTCCTGAGGTAGTTGTTGAGGAGACCCAGGCTCCTATTTCTTCCCCTTCTCATATTTTAAATGCTAAAAACTCCAAGGGTAAGGTGGTTCCTAAGGAACTTCCTTTCCCTAATAGATTGAAAGAAAAAGAACTTGATGATCAATTTGGGAAATTTTTGAGTGTGTTTTCAAAGCTTACTATTAACATTCCCTTGATTGATGCTATCAAGCAGATGCCTAACTATGCTCGCTTTGTGAAGGATTTGATTTCTAACAAGTGAAAGTTCAAGGAAAGTGAGATTGTTCAGCTGACAGAGACGTGCTCTGCAGCCATCCAGCAGAAGCTTCCTCCAAAGTGTGGAGATCCAGGGCAGCCCATCATCCCTTGCACCATTGGAGACATGGACTGTGGGTATGGACTCTGCGACCTTGGAGCGAGTATAAACTTGATGTCGTATTCAATGTTTAGAAGCTTCATGCTGGTGAGCTTATCCCGATCAATTTCAATTTGCAATTAGCTGATCGTTCCTCAATCAAACCTCGTGGTATGGTTGAGAACGTTGTGGTAGGTGTTGGTAACTTCTTCTTCCCTGCTGATTTTGTTATTCTTGATATGGATGAGGATGTTGAAGTCCATTAATTTTGGGTAGACCGTTCCTACGAACTGCTAAAACTGTCATTGATGTTGACAAAGGAAAGATCACCCTTAAATTTAATAATGAGGAACTTAGTTTTGATATACTAAGATGATGAGAACAAATGCTTCTTCTCATGCTGTGCTTTCATTGATGTGACTATACTGATGACTATGATTCGTTTGTCGTTAAAGATACTGATGACTCTTCTTTCTGCTTGAGATTCTGTTGCTAGAGCAGGTGTTATGCCACTCGATTGAGGATGACAAGGAGAGCACTGAGGTAGCTACTGTTGTCCAGCAGCTTAATCAGGGACGAACTATTTTCGCCCTTATGCTCCTCCTGTGGAGCCACTGGACAGGCCTACTCAGAGGGTTCCTTCAGTAGAGAAGCCCCCTACTCTTGAATTAAAAACTCTCCCTTCAAATCTTAAATATGCTTTCTTGGCAGAGGGTAGCGCCCTGCCTGTTATTATTTCTTCGTCTTTGTCTGTTTTGCAGGAAAGCAGACTTTGGAAGTGTTAAGAAGGCATAAGGGAGCTTTGGGGTGGTCAGTGGCAGATATTAAAGGGATTAGTCCAGGGTTCTGCACTCATCGAATTTACATGGAAGACAGTATCAAGCCAGTGAGGCAGCTCCAGAGGAGATTAAACCCAAACTTGAAGGAAGTAGTGAAAGCTGAGGTGTTGAAGCTCTTGGATGCAGGCATCATTACCCTATCTCTGATAGCCGCTGGGTTTCTCCTGTGCAAGTCGTTCCCAAGAAAGGAGGAATAGTGGCGGTACCCAATGATAAAGGAGAATTGGTGCCTCAAAGACAGACCACTGGCTGGAGGATGTGAATCGACTACCGGCGGTTGAACGAAGCCACAAGGAAGGACCACTTCCCGCTGCCGTTTATCGATCAAATGTTGGAGCGGCTAGCTGGGCAAGAGTACTACTGCTTCCTTGATGGGTACAGCGGTTACTTCCAGATTCCCATCGCGCCAGAGGATCAGGAGAAGACCACTTTCACCTGCCCTTATGGCACTTTGCTTATAGGAGGATGCCATTTGGTCTTTGCAACGCTCCAGCCACATTTCAGCGATGCATGATGGCATTTTCAACGAGTTTATTGAGAAAAGCATAGAAGTCTTCATGGACGACTTCTCGGTATATGGCCAGAGTTTTGATGTGTGTCTTGATCAGCTGGATCAGATACTAGGCAGATGTGAGGAGACCCACCTGGTTTTAAATTGGGAGAAGTGCCATTTCATGGTACATGAGGGTATAGTGCTCGGTCACAGGGTCTCAAAAGACGGTATTCAAGTGGACAAGGCGAAGGTGGAAGTCATTGAGGGGTTACCTCCTCCCACTTCAGTCAGAGGAGTTAGATCTTTTCTGGGTCACGCAGGGTTCTATCGAAGGTTCATCCAGGACTTTTCAAAAATTGCGAAGCCCTTGTCTGATCTTCTGCAGAAAGATGTAAAATTTCACTTCTCGAAGAATGCTTGAAGGCCTTTCAAACTATCAAGAGTAAACTCATCTCTGCCCCATTGTGGTTCCCCCTGACTGGTCCCTTCCTTTTGAGGTCATGACAGATGCTAGTGACTTTGCTGTTGGTGCTGCACTCTGTCAAAGGAAGGATAAAATTTGAGGGTTATCACGTATGCGAGTAAGACTCTGTCGGAGCCTCAAAAGAACTACACCACCACTGAAAAGGAGCTACTTGCTGTGGTGTTCGCTCTTGACAAGTTCAGGCCTTATTTGCTGGGAAGTAAGGTAATTGCTCACACCGACCACTCTGCCTTGAAATACCTATTCCAAAAGAATGATTCTAAGCCTAGACTCCTAAGATGGATCCTGCTTCTCCAAGAGTTCGACTTGGAAGTTGTTGATAAGCAAGGAAGCAGAATGGGGTTGCAGATCATTTATCTAGGCTTGAGACTCCAGATGACGGGGTTCCCATAAATGAATTCTTTCCTGACGAAACAGTCTTTGTAATTGGGAAAGTTAAAGAGCCATGGTACGCTGACCTGGCTAACTATCTTGCCTCTGGTTTGATTCCCCATGATCTAAGTTACAACCAGAGGAAGAAGTTTCTTTCTGAAGCCCGTCATTATGTTTGGGAGGACCCCTATCTTTCAGAGTGTGTGCTGATGGTTAATCAGAAGATGTCTCCCTGACGAAGAGGTAACAGTGTGATTGAGTTCTGCCATTCCCGAGAGGCAGGTGGTCACCACGGTCCTACTAGGACAGCTGCTAAGGTGTTAGAGTGTGGTTTTTACTGGCCCACTCTACACAAAGATGTCCACCGCTTCTGTGCTCACTGTGATAACTGCCAAGGATGGGGAACACTTCAAGAAGGCATGAGATGCCTCAAAAGGGAATCCTTGAAGTTGAACTGTTTGATGTCTGGGGTATTGACTTCACTGGCCCATTTCCTTCTTCTCACGGAAACCACTACATCCTCGTTGCTGTAGATTATGTTTCCAAATGGGTCGAAGCAATCCCCTGCTCTTCTGCTGATGCTAGAACTGTGGTGAAATTCTTGAAGAAGAACATCTTTACCAGATTTGGTGTGCCAAGAGCTATCATCAGTGACGGAGGTTCTCACTTTTGCAACAAGGCTTTTGATTCTCTGATGACTAAGTACGGGGTGACTCATAAGGTTGCTTTACCTTATCATCCCCAAACTAATGGGCAAGCAGAAGTGAGTAACCGAGAGCTAAAATGGATTCTCCAGAAGACAGTCAACTCCTCCAGGAAGGATTGGTCTATCAAGCTTGACGATGCTCTGTGGGCTTATAGAACTGCATTCAAGACTCCCATTGGGATGTCTCCGTTTAAACTAATGTACGGGAAGGCTTGTCATCTCCCAGTTGAGCTAGAGCACAGAGCTTATTGGGCTTTAAAGGCTCTCAACTTTGATTTACGGGATGCTGGAGAGAAGCGGCGGTTTCAGCTTTCTGAGTTGGAGGAACTAAGAGACCAGGCGTACGATAGCTCAAGGATCTATAAAGAGCGCACCAAAAGGATCCACGACCGGATGATACAAAAAGAGACTTCAAAGTGGGGGATCTGGTGCTGCTCTTTAACTCTAGGCTACGTCTCTTCCCTGGGAAGCTAAAATCACATTGGTCAGGCCCCTTCAGAGTTGTGGGAGTTACATCCTATGGAGCATACGAGCTGGAGAATAAGGCTGGTGAAACCTTTAAGGTAAATGGTGCTCGATTAAAAGGCTATCTTGGTACTGATTATAAGTTTTTCCCCTTGCAGGCAATATTCTTTTTGGAGAGTGAATTCAATCCTACAACAAAGATGTTTCTCAAGAGACGAGCTCGAACGTGAAGAAGAAGTTCTCTTGGCAAATGCGGAAAGAATTGAGAAAGTTGAAGGAATTCGTGTAGGCTGTTGTAGAGCTGCCCACCACACTTGCTCTGATTGATCAAGCAGGAATTGTCTAGCTAAAGACATTAAAGAAGAGCAGCTGACTAGGAGGCAACCCACTGTTTTTCGGTACTTTAATTCTGTGTTACTATGTTGTTTATAGTTTTGTTTTTGGATAATGGTTTTGTTTACAGTAGTTTGAGAGCAGAAAGAAACAAATTGGTGCATTTTGGGTGTTGTCCGAACTTCAGTCCGGACATTGAAGTTCGGACCTGATTCGAGAGTCTGAGGGTTGTGCAAAACGACATGTCCAAACTTAGGTCCGGACATCGAAGTTTGGACCCGACACGAGAGTCTGGCGGAACGAAAACACGAGATGTCCGAACTTCAGTCCGAGCGTCGAAGTTCGGACACGATGCGAAGCACAATCCAGGTACGTATGTCCGAACTTCGGTCCGAACATTGAAGTTCGGACACCCCAAAAATTCTGAATTAAAGGGGCGCGGGCGGACATAAAAATTCCAAAAACCTTTCTTCAACCTCGCGACAACGCAGCGCCCCCAACTCCCCTCCTCTTAAATCTGCCACAACTCCCTAAAAACTCCACCAAATCTCTCAATCTTGGTACCAATCTGCTCGGTTTTTGATTCTCCACCACTCTAGCAACCAAAATCGGCCTGCAAATCCCTACACCAGTCCAAATCTGACCCTGTTCAACTTCAAACGTCCGGACGCGACTAAAATTTCAGCAGAAGTTCGGCGTTTTGAAGGGAGAAAGAGGAAGAAAACTCTATTTAATGACCTAATCAGATGAGATGAAGGGCATTCATTACATATCACTACATCACAACACTCTCACATTGAAAAACAACGCTCCTTCCACTCATCCTCACCATCAGCATCAGCTTCACCGTCATCCCCATTCATCAAGTATATTATAATCATTGAGGAGTGTAGACACCAAAAATTCTCACCCCATAAAGCAAATTCCGAGATAATGAATAAAATAAGGGGGATCGTCGCCTTTCTTTCTCAATACGTATTAGCGTGCGTGCCAAAACAAAACCATTGTTTTATAATCTTTTCCAAAGCATTTCATAAAAACAAGATTCTTCAAAATGAATTTCCGACGACAGTCCGGTTTCAAAATCATCCCTCTTTGTTTATTCACTTATTTTACTATTTTATTTTTGTTCATGTTCCTTTTGTTTATTTATTCATCTATCCGCTTTTTTATATTTTATTTTATTCTACTATTAACATTAGTATTTTCATTTCTATTTATACACACTCATTTTCATCTTACAAACCCAATCCACACTTGGTTGAAGTTTGGCCTAGCCCAATTCCTTAAACCCACACTATTTTCAGCCCATGGCCCCATGAAGCCCGCCCAAACCCTACCATCTAAACCCTAAGGGGCGACCTTGACTTTTTTTTAACGGCTTCTTCGTTCTTTCACCGGCCTGGATTCTCTTCCAAAAAAAAATCTAGCACCCACAGGAGCAAAAAAATACGGTAGCCGCTCTCGAGTCTCGACGATTGGCTCTCGATTGTTTTCTTCTTCAACGGACGCAATGTCATTCACCCCTCTTTTCTCACTACTCCACGCCCGAAACACCATTCACCCATTCTTCTCATACTGAAAATCAACCACCAACACCATTCCATCGACGGGAACTTGCACTGCTCTGAATCCCTCATTCTCTCAACTCCCTCCTTTGTTCTTCCTCAAAACTCGAAAGTCAAGCCAGAGCCACGGCTTCACTCGTGCATTATGAACTCGAATTCCCTACCCTCTCTCTGAGATTTCCTGCTCTCCCTCAACCCCAAATACTTTCGAGCTTAAAAACAGAAGAAATCGGCCTCGATCTTCTTCTACTTTGGCGACTTCACTTCACCCCCTTCGTCTTCAAAAATGGAGAACAAGGAACAATATGCTCAGACCTCTCTTCACTCTTCTCGACCCGTTAATTTTGCTCGCCCAACTGACGATAAGGAACAATCAGTCGAATCGTGTTTTTCGTTGTTCCGCGATGGTGAAGCCTTGCGGCCTTGGGAAATCGCCATCGCCTCCTTATCGGAGTACCGGCCTTCTCCGATTCTTGAAGCTAAGTTCGCTTTCGGTCCATTTCAATTCTTACTGACTGGTTTTTTTTACTGATTATTGCCTATTTGGTTTCGAAGTAAAAAGGGGTTTTCAGTTTATCATCTTAACGCCTCTTTCAATTGCTTGTTGATTATGAGGAAATGCGGGCGATTCACTCCTTTGTTACTCTCTTCTCGCGATGAATTTGGTCCCGCGTCGGCGATGCCCCTTTCCGGCCTTTAGGTGTCATTGTCGCAGCCAGATCATGTGGAGATTTGTATATTTCCTTATCGGTAATCTCAAATTTGAGGTGTCCAGGTTGTCTTCCTTCTCCCTTTTTCTGTGCTTTGACCTGGTGAGCTTTACTGCCATTTCTGGTTCACGCACGGGGCTTGCTAAATTTGGTGAGTTTGGAGATTGGTTCACCTCTGTTAACTTGGCCCTTGCGTTGGGATCTGATTGCCTGAAAATGCTTACGTTGAGAGTTACTCAATTCGTTTCGCCTCTTGCGCGCTATATATATGTTTGAGTTTGGGAATCCCACCTGATGGCTTTTATTTAATCTGTTGATTGTCGATTAATCTTGCTTAAGTTGGTGGTTACTTCGGTGTTATAGAGGAATTCGCCAGTCCCGTAATGACTGATTCTTGTTGAGGCTATTCGACTCTGTTTGAGGCTGAGATTCATGCCGATATTGGGTTTTGTTGTTGGGCCTCGATAATTTGTTAATATACTGATTTGGCCCCATCACTCTTTCCGGCCTTTTGGTGAATTGAGGCCCACGTATCTCCTTTGGCTGAAGAGTTTGGGTTTGGTTATGGATTTCTTTGATTTGGGCCGCGCTTGCTGGATCGGTACTCTGGCTTTGGACCATGCAAAGTGACTATACCATCGGCGCTTTGGGGCTTGACTTCTATGGGTTTGGGAAATTCAATCCTTCACCTTTTACTATAATTTAAGCGCCTTTCATATTTAATTGTCCCTTGCGCATTGATACCGGTTTGGAAATTAGATTAAAACTAGCATTACTTGACCCTCAGCGTTTAGATAAGAGCATGAATTGAGTTATAGTTGCCCCATGCTATAATTGTTAAGACAAATCACTCATTGGTTGGATGGTAACTTATTAATTTTTCATCTTAGAGGGAAATGATATAAACCCTTCTAGGTATGATCCCACATGACTCACAACCCCTATTTTGGATACTACACTTTGGTTGAGTCATAATCTAAGATGACGAATTAATTTGAGTAGCAACCCCAATGCTTGATTTATCTTACAATCCTTAGCATTTGTTGGCAGCTTGAAACTCTTTTCTATGTTCTCGGTTGGGGTGTGGGAGATGATTAGATTGCCCCCTTTCCTCCCATTGAGAGGGGCCGTATGATCCCATTGCACACATCCCAACCCTCTTCCGTTCTTTGACTAATGCATTTTGCCTCTTTTGGTTGTGTTTTTGACATGTGCATAATGCTCGTGAAACGGGAAACTACTCTAAGACTAAGGAACGGGATTTTGGCTTGGACTACCGGGGTCTCCGCTTCAAACATATGTAACGGTTGGTGCACCTTTTGCTGATCCTGTCAACTCAAGTGAGGTGGCGTCGATGTGACCCCCCATAGCAGCTCTTTAATTAAGATTGTTATCTATGTTTGTATTAATTTGTAATTTGTTTATTGTTCTTATTTTTGGTTGTCTTTGGATTTATTTATTTTCGTAATTTAATTCATTCTCTGCATGCGAACAATTTTAGCATGTTATCTTTATTTCATTTGTTATTGCAATCTCTTTATTGATATTTATTTAACTAAGCCGTAGTTATCACCCTCTAGGACCCTTTCATTGACAGAAAAGCTTCGGATGCATTGTTGCTCCACACCTAACGGGTCTCTCATTCGTTTCGTGGGGCAGTAATCTCCTATAGCTTCAGAAAACATCAAAACCACCGTTACATGTATATAAGATAAAAAACTTAAAAAAACAAGCCCTTAAGGCTATTTCAGGAGGGCTTAGGATGCGAAACCACCCCATGCCTAGCGGATCTCTCATCCGTTTTATGTGGGTGGAATCCTCCTTTGCCTTTGACACACCCCTAATCAGGAGTTAATAAACAAACCAATAAATCAATTCCTCTCACTTGTTAATATCTCACAAATAAGTCCAAAAACAAATTTTCAGCCCAAAAGCAATAAGACCCAAATCAGGCCCAAAAATCCAAATCAAGTATAAGGCCTAATTTTCAGCCCGATCTTAAATAAGACCCATTTGGCACAAAATCTTAAAGCCTAATTCGGCCCACACTTCAAAAGCCCATTTTGGCCCAAATTTCTAGACGCATTTCGGCTCACACCTCTAAGGCCCATGAGTTCAATTTTGACCTGACCCAAACCCATTTCAGGGCCCAAACCCATTTCAGGGCCCAAATCCAATTTAGGGCCCAAATCCATTTCAGGGCCCAAATCCATTTCAGGGCCCAAACCCATTTCAGGGCCCAAACCCACTTCAGGGCCCAAATCCACTTCAGGGCCCAAACCCATTTCAGGGCCCATACCCATTTCAAGGCCCAAACCCATTTCGAGGCCCAAGCCCATTTTGGCCCAAAAGCCCAAACAAAGTCCAAGTTTGACCAAACCCAAACTTTGACCAACCAAATGTTGACCTTGACCCAAGCGTTGACCTTGACCCAACTTTGACCTGGTCCGTTTTCCAAGCCCGATTCAATTCCATCCAATTCAAACCCAATTCATTCGAACCAAATTCAATTCAACCCAAATCCATTTCATCCAATCCACACCCAATTTGTAAATTTCATTCAAACCCAATTCCATTCTAACCCAATTCAACTCAAACTCAATTCATTCAGCCCAATTCAAATCAGTCCAGTTCCATTCAATTTCAAATTCATTTTATCCATTTCACACTCAACTCGTAATTTCCTTTCAAAATCCAAAAACCAAAAAAGAATTTCAAACCATCACTTTATTCAAAAGGAAACTATTTTGTGGATTTTTAATGGAAAAAACTCTTCTCACATCACAGAAAACTCTTCTCAAATGCAGAAAGTTCTTCTCACGTATACAGAAAGTTTTCTCCTAAAACATTTCTCAAAATCAGTGTTTCTTCATCGAGAATTCCGAACAACTTTCAAAGTTTTCTAACTTAGTTTTCAAATCCAAATAATTTGTTTTCGGGGAGCAAGAAATGTCTAACCCCTTCAAAACACTTTCTTCCTGGTTAGACATTGCTTGTCTCTCTTCCAAAATAAAAATCCGAGGCGGGGCACTGGGGTCGTAATCTCCCTTGTCGCAGTCTGGATCTCTTTAGGCGGGGCATTAGGGTGACAAGCCTCCCCTAATTGCAGCTTAGATTTTTACAAGGCGGGGTGCTAGGGAAGTAACGACCCTCCTAGTTGCAGCCGGGATTTTAGAATCGTCTAACTCCCTTCCGCTCGATTTCAATGTTTTCGGTTTTTAATGTTTTAAAACCCGGGAGTTAGAGACGTTATTAGGGTTCGACCGGGAACATCTCATTCATGGTGTTTCTCTCTAAATCCTATTCTTCGACATAAATTCATTGCCCCATCTTTCGAGCCTCGGCACTTACCATTAATTAAGTGTCGTGTTCGAGGGGGTACATAGGGTAATCCCTCGGGATTATCCGCCCTTTTACAATAAAAATGATTTTTCGGTCTTAAAAATTTAAAGAGAGACAATTCTGAATAAACCAATCTAACATTTCCATTAGAGCACTAGGACCCATAAGCACTTCTCAATCCTCCTTTGAACCAACTCTAAGTCACATAGGACTTCCAATTCTTGAAACTCCCAGAAACCTGAAACATCTTCAAAATCCGAACACCTGTAAACCAAGCATCCTCCTCCATACTCGATCGTTTTGAAAACCCGAGTTTTTCTTCAACACTTTCAACTTCCCAAAACACTTCAAAAACCCGACCATTTCAAGATCCGAACTTCGCAAACACAAAACTCCTCAAATCAGCCAAGTGATCCAAATACCCTTAACTCCACCAAGAATGACCAAAATGCCCTTTTACTCCGCAAAACTCCCATCATCCTCTTAATTCCTTGAAGGCCCGAAACAACCTCAAATCTTTCAGAACAAGTAGAACCTCTCCAACACTTCAACCAAGCCAACTCCAAGACCAGCCTATTCTTTAACTCTTCGAAATCATCCTTTCCTCACCCCTCTCCTAATCCTATCTTTGGCTTTTAAATGAATCTCTCTAAAAAGGTTTTGAAAGAAGGTAATCCCGACAATTGGAGACCGAGGTTTCCTCGGGCACCAATCCAAGGTTGTGGTCATCGCCACTTCCAAGGGGTGTAACCCAGTGCGAACCCACACAGAACCTCTAGTATGATCAGATAAGTCCTATCCATAGGTAATAATCTCAGAGTCAATTAACGGTTCTTAGAACCCGATCTTCCTTCCTAGTTATCATAGGTCAAACTAGGTGGCGACTCTAGTCAATTTCCGCCCTTAGGGCATAAGTCCGCGTGGAGCCCATCGAGAGCGGGTGTAGTGCACACTTGCACTTTCCTTTATGCTTACTGGGAAAGACGGACGATAGAGTAGGTATTTGAGGGCTGCCATGAATAACGGGTTTTCACCCTCCACAGAATGGCATTTCATAGGATCTAGGCTTCTTAGTCAGACCATATTTAGATAGACCCCCCCTCATACCGAAAAATCACCCTCCACAGAATGGCGACTCTGCTGGGGAAAACTTGAGTACGTTTTTCTCAAACTCAAGGAAGACTGAACTCCATTCAAAATTGTCGGGACTTCCCCACTTCTTTCAAACCTTCAAGAGATTCTTTCAAAGCCTTTAGGATTATTCTACTCCACACTTAGAGTGTGTACCTGATGAGGACAGTTAGGACTTGATAGATCCTCAACAAACATGACAACAATTGGGTTAATGATTAGCTCACGATTAGAAAGAGACACTTAGGACTAAATGAAGCTAACTTCCCTTTAGGTTAATAACAACCAATTTGGAATCATTAATCTCAAGATAAAACACTTAGTACATAGGTTGGTGCTAACTTCATTTGGTTTATTTACTGCTTTCATATTTATATTGCGATTGTGGGGTGCATGGGTGGGTAGCTTAGGACATGCATTCCTCTGTGTCACCCGATTTACCCACGATGTCACGGGATCCCGACCGGTCCACGGTTGATTCCCCATGAGCTAGGGTCACTCTCTCAGTGAACAAACCCACGAGGCGGTACGGTCTCCGACCAACGCTTTGAGCTCATGATCCAAAAATATCCTCCATTATCCGAGTCGAAGCCAGCATATAGTGAACTTTGAGCCTTCAGTGTCCAGCTACCTGGTCCGGTGTCTAAGACGGGTTTATGGAAGTCACACCCTTGTATGCCGCCTGTCTGACCGCCCTTCTGTCTTACCCTGAAGATTGCATGGGCTCAGCTCTCCATTGCTCCTCTGCACCACATGTGTCTCTAAAGCCCAATGTCACGCTATACGTCCATAGAGGATCCCGTATTTACCGGATACCCATACATGGCACAACGTAGTCAGTGAATAATTTGGACTTTAGACACACCTGACCGTGCAGGTGACGAGAGACCCGTTCCCATGCAGTACTTCTCCGAGTTTCCCGAAAAGTGGGGTGTTGTCGGATCATCACTGGCCGTGGCGTATGTTTCCTTATCATCTCGGGTGTCCTGACCTTTCGAACTTAAGCACTCCGGACTTTCTTGATAACGTGCCCCGCAAAGGCATAACAGAGAAAAAACCCGAGAGATGAACAGTGAAGGAACGATGGTTCCC
This sequence comes from Limonium bicolor, assembly GCA_023374045.1. Taxonomy (NCBI): domain Eukaryota; kingdom Viridiplantae; phylum Streptophyta; class Magnoliopsida; order Caryophyllales; family Plumbaginaceae; genus Limonium; species Limonium bicolor. The sequence goes on from CM041781.1 coordinate 37,112,767, forward strand.
CCGGTGAAACGGAATCATAATTGACCTGGAAAGTGATTATCCCAACATTAACACTTACAACTCCACATCAAATATAGCCACGATTTACTTTATGCTATACATGTGTGCAAACCACTTTTTCAAACCAGTCTGTTTTAAAACGTTCAGAATTCTCTTTCACATATCTTTTAAAGAGGTTTTACTAGCTCGTTCAATTTAGAGTCTCACCTTAGTTTTGCTCCCAAACATTTGGGGTTTTAAAACCAGTCACTTCATCCTTTAAAACCTTGTAATTTCCAAAACGATTTTCAGAAATAGATTCCGAAAAACCTACTTTCTACAAACGAATTTCAAACATCATTCTTCACCAACATTATTTCTTAATGGTTTTCGAAAACAGTTTTCAAAGTGGATTTTCGCAAATGTATTTCAAAATAAATGATTTAGTCCCCATGTCGTGACCCGCTATTTTTGAAGTTCTGCCCACCTTCAAGAGCAGCGGTCATTACCGTGGAGCGTACTAGTCATTTCGTGTTTTTACAAAAGTGGTGGATTTTCACATAAAATTTTGTGTTCGATCATTCATCTTTCTTTTCTGAAAAACATCCCCCATTCCTCTAGTCGGAGCAAGTGAAGCAGCATGAAGATCGACTACGTGGATCGAGCTGAAGGCCAGAGGCGTACCAACCTGTGGAGCTAACCGAGCGACATGAAGACTAACACCAACCATTTAAATACAAAATCAGAGGTGTACCAACCCGAGTCAAGCGACATGAAGTACCGCTCCGCTGCAAGAGCCTTAAAATGAACAAGCAGCCGGTCAAGAGCCGAAGATGAGCGAGCAGCCGGTCAAGAACCCGAAGACGAGCGAGCAGCCAACCAGGAGCCCGAGCGCGAGCAGCCTTCCAGAATCCCAAAGACGAACCAGAAGAGTTCAGTAGAAGCCCAGCTCAACACTTCCCCATTTTAATGACTTTTTTAGGATTGATGATGTATAGGTCTTCTTCCCCTATGATTCTTTTCTCTCTCGTCCATTTCTGAATAGATTACATGTATAGGTTTATACATCCCTTTGAATGTTTTTAGATCGATGTGTATAGGGTTCCCCACTCCCTGTTTCATTTGCGAATGACCGAGCGTCAAAGTTTATATTGAGAAAATCCACCACTTTGAAAACACGCGTTTTCAAAAGTTGTTTTCTAAAACTTGGTTTCTTTTGGCATGCACATATAGTAAAAAGAACGAATAAGGGACGACCCCTCACATCTATATATCATTCGTCAACTTTGCTTTATGGGGTGAAAATTCACGGTATCTACAGGAGGCATCCCCTAAGTAAACAACGCCAAGAATGCAACCGAGCAAAAAACAAAACACATGCATTGCATTCATGACACAAAAGTCACTTGCACTTCCAGTCATTTCAAGTCCATCAATCATTCACGAGTATTGTCCACCTCAAAGTCTGCACAATCATGTGTTTCATTGTCACCACGCTATACACCAGCTTTCATCCCAAATACCCAGACCGCCAAAGCCCAATCTCAGAGGGATAGGAAAGAAAACCGGGAAGTTCAAACCTCTCCCAATCAGAATCACCATGCACGCCAGTGACGAAAAAGGAAAGAGTATGTCATATCATGGGGCCACCATGCGGGAGTTGTCACTCCCTAAAAAGTCCTAAAATCCAGGAGCTAGTCACCAACCCGACAGCAACCCCGACAGCTACACCTTCTTCAAGGCCGACATTGAAAGGATGAGCTTCATGGACCATCAACTAGAACCGACTCAAGCGAGACTAGGTGTAGCCTTACCACGCATGCGTTGCATCCAAAAAGAAAAAAAACATAAAAAAAAACAAACGTTCAGTCAAAACTTGAAATCAACCATCTCCATTCATCATTTTCAGCATTTCATGCATCCTATACATAGTAATTCCATATTATCACAACACATTGCATGGTAGATCGTTGCACTTGCATACTCCCGTATCGAAACAACGTCTTTGGCGAAAACCTTGATTGATTGTTTGAATAGAGCGCGTGAACCGCTAAACTCTCGTCCCGTCAACGAACACAAGGGTCTCATCAAAATCAGCACCACAAACCAAGTGAGTAGTGTGCGAAGAGCGGTATTTTCTCTTGAATTCCAAAAGAGGGTATTGGACCATCCACCGAGCGATGAGGGAAGATAGAGCGAGTCCATAGAGGTAAAACCATGAGCGACTTGTGCATTCCTTCAGCACATGGAGAGGCACAATTCATAGCGAGATCAATGTTGATAACAAGACACGAACTGTGATTCATGCAAAGATTCGAGAAGTAGTAAGAAAACAATCATTGACTAATGAGAATGACGAGGCACTTAGGAATAAAAACCTCCACAAAACCAAAAAGCTTTGACTGCCCTGTACATAATCCCTTAGTGAGCCCCGCTGAGCCTTTCATGAAAAACTCTTTCTGCAAAAAAAAAAAAAAGAAAACTCCACAACATGCCAACTCACACATACACTTACTTTCCCCTGCAATAGAGGATCTCGAAGGAGCCGGAGCCATGGCCTCTCCCCACCATCTTTCACAAAAACAACAAATGAAATGTTCAAAGGAATCGGTGAGTCAATGCAACTCCAAAGTCAAACACCAAAAAAGAACACCGAAAATGTTCAAGAAGATCGACGAGTCAATGCAACTCCAAAGCCGAAAGCCAAAATTCAAAGCAGAAAACGTTTGAGAAAGTTGATGAGCCAAATGCAATTTCAGAAAACAAAATGAGAAGAAAGTTCAAACCGTGCGCCAGAAAAGGCAAGAAGGAGAATTCAAATCCAAAGGACCAATGATGTCCCGTAGAAATCAATAAAGGTTATCAAAACCCGTCTAATCATACCACCCATGGCAAAGGCGAAACATATCCTCTATTGCACAAAAGCTCCACTACTCCCAAATTGATCCTCCAATCCCATGTGACATACATCATACCCCATCCCCGTTACAACCCAATAAAGACCTCTGACTCATAAGTCGATGAGCGTTAACTGAAAGTATCGGATCTGAAACATGAATCATAAGTTTCGTACTTGTTATCAACATGTCCCTTCATACCAAAGGGACCATGAGCAAATGAGTGTGACCTACACCACAAGGTCTTATGAGTGCGAGTGAATCTTCATTCTAAACACCAAGACATAAACAGCCTACCCCGTTGCAGGTGAGAAATTTGTGAGGATCGGAAGGTCCAGAACCTCAAAAGGAATTCTAAGGAAAATACTGCTCCGACCATCGAGAGTATCATCACACCATTAGCACACACAGCTATACTCACGAGAGATTGACCCGCATCCCTCCATGAGAAGAAAGTGATTCACACATTCCAATTCAACAATCACTCAAGATCGAGCCGAAGATGTTTTATATTCGTAAACCTTGTATTAATAGAGATAGGGACATACCTTTTCTCTAAAAATTGCATATGCATTTTGCATCGTACCTAGCATTTAATACCTGCATGCATCATAAGCACTCCATCATCAACACCTGACTAGTAAGAACTCTACCTAGTCTCTGAAAGTCGACTTCAGTTGCAGTTGTTGAAGCGTAATTTTTGATCAAAAGATGTCAACTGGAGCCATCCCAGACCATCATCAAGCTACCTCGAACCATCTCGGAGCCACCCTGGGCTATCCTCGAGCTACATCGAACCAAACTAAAGCCATCCGAGGTCGTATAAAGACAATTATGGAGCCATCCAGTGTCATGCTCAAGCCTCATCAACACCATATCCAGAACCAAACTGGAGCCATGCGGGCCATCATCCGACATTGAAACCATCTTTGGAACTCTACAAGGGGCATCCTAACAGTCCGAGAACAATATGGGAGCCACCTCAAATCCACGTCAAAGCTATTTCGTCACCAAGGTCTTGCCTACAGAATTTCGAACTACGTATGGTCTGATCTCAATACGAAATTGAGTACGTAGGCAGCCCGCCCAGGGTGCGACCACCTCAAAGGAAAAATTCCCCTTTGTTCCCCACTATCATCAAACGGAGCCATCTCGTAGTCTCCCGAGGCCACCCCCAGCTATCCCGGAGCCATCTCAAGGAATCTGAAGTCGTAATTGACCATACCGAGCCATTAATCCGCAACCAAAAAACTGTCAACCACACCAATCACATCGACCCACCATTCGACTCAAAATCCAAACCAAAGCAAAACCCACTAACCACCCAGAAAATCTTTAACCAGATCGAAACACACCGACCATCTCGAAAATCTCAATCCAAATTGAAACCCACCAACCATCCCAGAGTCATTGCTCACAATGGAGTCTTGAATCATGTCAAATCCATCCGACCACACTAGAGCCACCCGACCGCTCCGGAGCCATCCGATCATATTGGATCAAAACCATCGAGTTCCCAAAGTCACTCATTCACAAAAAACCATCCATACGAAAAACCAATCAACAAATCACAAAAATCAAAACAAAAACTCAAGAGCCATACCGGAGCCATCTCGAAACTCTGGAGCCAAAAGTCCTACCAAATCCCGAAACTATAGTGCACATCGGGTGAGACTGTCAAAACAAAACCGAAACACAATTCCCACACTGGCAAAGCCAAGGGCAACATCTATCACATCCCTCATAGGAGGACCCGAAAAGCATCCAATCCCAAATCAATCCACAATCAAAGTCATCCTCAAATCAACCACTCAAAGCAGCGGGTTTCGTACAACCCCACAAAGTATCATAGGCTCGTCATAAGTCCTATGACTAGATGTCAAGAGGTCTAGTTGAGGCTCGTCATAAGTCCTCGTACTTTCAATTGCATTATAGGCTCGTCATAAGTCCTATAGCTAGATGTCAAGAGGTCTAGTTGAGGCTCGTCATAAGTCCTCGTGCACCCTAAACAACCCTATTGTTAGTATTCTAGGCTCGTCATAAGTCCTATGGTTAGATGTCAAGAGGTCTAATGAGGCTCGTCATAAGTCCTCGTACTTTCAATTGCATTATAGGCTCGTCATAAGTCCTATAGCTAGATGTCAAGAGGTCTAGTTGAGGCTCGTCATAAGTCCTCGTGCACCCTAAACAACCCTATTGTTAGTATTCTAGGCTCGTCATAAGTCCTAGGGTTAGATGTCAAGAGGTCTAACTGAGGCTCGTCATAAGTCCTCGTACTTTCAATTGCATTATAGGCTCGTCATAAGTCCTATAGCTAGATGTCAAGAGGTCTAGTTGAGGCTCGTCATAAGTCCTCGTGCACCCTAAACAACCCTGTTGTTAGTATTCTAGGCTCGTCATAAGTCCTAGGGTTAGATGTCAAGAGGTCTAGAGGCTCGTCATAAGTCCTCGTACTTTCAATTGCATTATAGGCTCGTCATAAGTCCTATAGCTAGATGTCAAGAGGTCTAGTTGAGGCTCGTCATAAGTCCTCGTGCACCCTAAACAAACCTATTGTTAGTATTCTAGGCTCGTCATAAGTCCTAGGGTTAGATGTCAAGAGGTCTAACTGAGGCTCGTCATAAGTCCTCGTACTTTCAATTGCATTATAGGCTCGTCATAAGTCCTATAGCTAGATGTCAAGAGGTCTAGTTGAGGCTCGTCATAAGTCCTCGTGCACCCTAAACAACCCTGTTGTTAGTATTCTAGGCTCGTCATAAGTCCTAGGGTTAGATGTCAAGAGGTCTAACTGAGGCTCGTCATAAGTCCTCGTACTTTCAATCACATTCTAGGCCCGTCATAAGTCCTAGAGCTAGATATCAAAAGGTCTAGTTGGGGCCCGTCATAAGTCCCCGTGCACCCGCACCCATAAGAACAAATCATAAATCACAGTGAGAATTTTTGGCGCCCCGTCAACCTTAATCCAATTCTGCAAGGGCTTGCAAAATTGAATCAAGGGGAGCCATCTGTAGACACCAAAAATTCTCACCCCATAAAGCAAATTCCGAGATAATGAATAAAATAAGGGGGGTCGTCGCCTTTCTTTCTCAATACGTATTAGCGTGCGTGCCAAAACAAAACCATTGTTTTATAATCTTTTCCAAAGCATTTCATAAAAACAAGATTCTTCAAAATGAATTTCCGACGACAGTCCGGTTTCAAAATCATCCCTCTTTGTTTATTCACTTATTTTACTATTTTATTTTTGTTCATGTTCCTTTTGTTTATTTATTCATCTATCCGTTTTTTTATATTTTATTTTATTCTACTATTAACATTAGTATTTTCATTTCTATTTATACACACTCATTTTCATCTTACAAACCCAATCCACACTTGGTTGAAGTTTGGCCTAGCCCAATTCCTTAAACCCACACTATTTTCAGCCCATGGCCCCATGAAGCCCGCCCAAACCCTACCATCTAAACCCTAAGGGGCGACCTTGACCTTTTTTTTAACGGCTTCTTCGTTCTTTCACCGGCCTGGATTCTCTTCCAAAAAAAACCTAGCACCCACAGGAGCAAAAAAATACGGTAGCCGCTCTCGAGTCTCGACGATTGGCTCTCGATTGTTTTCTTCTTCAACGAACGCAATGTCATTCACCCCTCTTTTCTCACTACTCCATGCTCGAAACACCATTCACCCATTCTTCTCATACTGAAAATCAACCACCAACACCATTCCATCGACGGGAACTTGCACTTCTCTGAATCCCTCATTCTCTCAACCCCCTCCTTTGTTCTTCCTCAAAACTCGAAAGTCAAGCCAGAGCCACGGCTTCACTCGTGCATTATGAACTCGAATTCCCTACCCTCTCTCCGAGATTTCCTGCTCTCCCTCAACCCCAAATACTTTCGAGCTTAAAAACAGAAGAAATCGGCCTCGATCTTCTTCTACTTTGGTGACTTCACTTCACCCCCTTCGTCTTCAAAAATGGAGAACAAGGAAAAATATGCTCAGACCTCTCTTCACTCTTCTCGACCCGTTAATTTTGCTCGCCCAACTGACGATAAGGAACAATCAGTCGAATCGTGTTTTTCGTTGTTCCGCGATGGTGAAGCCTTGCGGCCTTGGGAAATCGCCATCGCCTCCTTATCGGAGTACCGGCCTTCTCCGATTCTTGAAGCTAAGTTCGCTTTCGGTCCATTTCAATTCTTACTGACTGGTTTTTTTTTACTGATTATTGCCTATTTGGTTTCGAAGTAAAAAGGGGTTTTCAGTTTATCATCTTAACGCCTCTTTCAATTGCTTGTTGATTATGAGGAAATGTGGGCGATTCACTCCTTTGTTACTCTCTTCTCGCGATGAATTTGGTCCCGCGTCGGCGATGCCCCTTTCCGGCCTTTAGGTGTCATTGTCGCAGCCAGATCATGTGGAGATTTGTATATTTCCTTATCGGTAATCTCAATTTGAGGTGTCCAGGTTGTCTTCCTCTCCCTTTTTCTGTGCTTTGACCTGGTGAGCTTTACTGCCATTTCTGGTTCACGCACGGGGCTTGCTAAATTTGGTGAGTTTGGAGATTGGTTCACCTCTGTTAACTTGGCCCTTGCGTTGGGATCTGATTGCCTGAAATGCTTACGTTGAGAGTTACTCAATTCGTTTCGCCTCTTGCGCGCTATATATATGTTTGAGTTTGGGAATCCCACCTGATGGCTTTTATTTAATCTGTTGATTGTCGATTAATCTTGCTTAAGTTGGTGGTTACTTCGGTGTTATAGAGGAATTCGCCAGTCCCGTAATGACTGATTCTTGTTGAGGCTATTCGACTCTGTTTGAGGCTGAGATTCATGATATTGGGTTTTGTTGTTGGGCCTCGATAATTTGTTAATATACTGATTTGGCCCCATCACTCTTTCCGGCCTTTTGGTGAATTGAGGCCCACGTATCTCCTTTGGCTGAAGAGTTTGGGTTTGGTTATGGATTTCTTTGTTTTGGGCCGCGCTTGCTGGATCGGTACTCTGGCTTTGGACCATGCAAAGTGACTATACCATTGGCGCTTTGGGGCTTGACTTCTATGGGTTTGGGAAGTTCAATCCTTCACCTTTTACTATAATTTAAGCGCCTTTCATATTTAATTGTCCCTTGTGCATTGATACCGGTTTGGAAATTAGATTAAAACTACTAGCATTACTTGACCCTCAGCGTTTAGATAAGAGCATGAATTGAGTTATAGTTGCCCCATGCTATAATTGTTAAGACAAATCACTCATTGGTTGGATGGTAACTTATTAATTTTTCATCTTAGAGGGAAATGATATAAACCCTTCTAGGTATGATCCCACATGACTCACAACCCTATTTTGGATACTACACTTTGGTTGAGTCATAATCTAAGATGACGAATTAATTTGAGTAGCAACCTCAATGCTTGATTTATCTTACAATCCTTAGAATTTGTTGGCTGCTTGAAACTCTTTTCTATGTTCTCGGTTGGGGTGTGGGAGATGATTAGATTGCCCCCTTTCCTCCCATTGAGAGGGGCCGTATGATCCCATTGCACACATCCCAACCCTCTTCCGTTCTTTGACTAATGCATTTTGCCTCTTTTGGTTGTGTTTTTGACATGTGCATAATGCTCGTGAAACGGGAAACTACTCTAAGACTAAGGAACGGGATTTTGGCTTGGACTACCGGGGTCTCCGCTTCAAACATATGTAACGGTTGGTGCACCTTTTGCTGATCCTGTCAACTCAAGTGAGGTGGCGTCGATGTGACCCCCATAGCAGCTCTTTAATTAAGATTGTTATCTATGTTTGTATTAATTTGTAATTTGTTTATTGTTCTTATTTTTGGTTGTCTTTGGATTTATTTTTTCGTAATTTAATTCATTCTCTGCATGCGAACAATTTTAGCATGTTATCTTTATTTCATTTGTTATTGCAATCTCTTTATTGATATTTATTTAACTAAGCGTAGTTATCACCCTCTAGGACCCTTTCATTGACAGAAAAGCTTCGGATGCATTGTTGCTCCACACCTAACGGGTCTCTCATTCGTTTCGTGGGGCAGTAATCTCCTATAGCTTCAGAAAACATCAAAACCACCGTTACATGTATATAAGATAAAAAACTTTAAAAAACAAGCCCTTAAGGCTATTTCAGGAGGGCTTAGGATGCGAAACCACCCCATGCCTAGCGGATCTCTCATCCGTTTTATGTGGGTGGAATCCTCCTTTGCCTTTGACACACCCCTAATCAGGAGTTAATAAACAAACCAATAAATCAATTCCTCTCACTTGTTAATATCTCACAAATAAGTCCAAAAACAAATTTTCAGCCCAAAAGCAATAAGGCCCAAATCAGGCCCAAAAATCCAAATCAAGCATAAGGCCTAATTTTCAGCCCGATCTTAAATAAGACCCATTTGGCATAAAATCTTAAAGCCTAATTCGGCCCACACTTCAAAAGCCCATTTTGGCCCAAATTTCTAGACCCATTTCGGCTCACACCTCTAAGGCCCATGAGTTCAATTTTGACCTGACCCAAACCCATTTCAGGGCCCAAACCCATTTCAGGGCCCAAATCCATTTTAGGGCCCAAATCCATTTCAGGGCCCAAATTCATTTCAGGGCCCAAACCCATTTCAGGGCCCAAACCCACTTCAGGGCCCAAATCCATTTCAGGGCCCAAACCCATTTCAGGGCCCATACCCATTTCAAGGCCCAAACCCATTTCAAGGCCCAAACCCATTTCGAGGCCCAAGCCCATTTTGGCCCAAAAGCCCAAACAAAGTCCAAGTTTGACCAAACCCAAACTTTGACCAACCAAATGTTGACCTTGACCCAAGCGTTGACCTTGACCCAACTTTGACCTGGTCCGTTTTCCAAGCCCGATTCAATTCCATCCAATTCAAACCCAATTCATTCGAACCAAATTCAATTCAAACCCAAATCCATTTCATCCAATCCACACCCAATTTGTAAATTTCATTCAAACCCAATTCCATTCTAACCCAATTCAACTCAAACTCAATTCATTCAGCCCAATTCAAATCAGTCCAGTTCCATTCAATTTCAAATTCATTTTATCCATTTCACACTCAACTCGTAATTTCCTTTCAAAATCCAAAAACCAAAAAAGAATTTCAAACCATCACTTTATTCAAAAGGAAACTATTTTGTGGATTTTTAATGGAAAAAACTCTTCTCACATCACAGAAAACTCTTCTCACTTATACAGAAAGTTTTCTCCTAAAACATTTCTCAAAATCAGTGTTTCTTCATCGAGAATTCCGAACAACTTTCAAAGTTTTCTAACTTAGTTTTCAAATCCAAATAATTTGTTTTCGGGGAGCAAGAAATGTCTAACCCCTTCAAAACACTTTCTTCCTGGTTAGACATTGCTTGTCTCTCTTCCAAAATAAAAATCCGAGGCGGGGCACTGGGGTCGTAATCTCCCTTGTCGCAGTCTGGATCTCTTTAGGCGGGGCATTAGGGTGACAAGCCTCCCCTAATTGCAGCTTAGATTTTTACAAGGCGGGGTGCTAGGGAAGTAACGACCCTCCTAGTTGTAGCCGGGATTTTAGAATCGTCTAACTCCCTTCCGCTCGATTTCAATGTTTTCGGTTTTTAATGTTTTAAAACCCGGGAGTTAGAGACGTTATTAGGGTTCGACCGGGAACATCTCATTCATGGTGTTTCTCTCTAAATCCTATTCTTCGACATAAATTCATTGCCCCATCTTTCGAGCCTCGGCACTTACCATTAATTAAGTGTCGTGTTCGAGGGGGTACATAGGGTAATCCCTCGGGATTATCCGCCCTTTTACAATAAAAATGATTTTTCGGTCTTAAAAATTTAAAGAGAGACAATTCTGAATAAACCAATCTAACATTTCCATTAGAGCACTAGGACCCATAAGCACTTCTCAATCCTCCTTTGAACCAACTCTAAGTCACATAGGACTTCCAATTCTTGAAACTCCCAGAAACCTGAAACATCTTCAAAATCCGAACACCTGTAAACCAAGCATCCTCCTCCATACTCGATCGTTTTGAAAACCCGAGTTTTTCTTCAACACTTTCAACTTCCCAAAACACTTCAAAAACCCGACCATTTCAAGATCCGAACTTCGCAAACACAAAACTCCTCAAATCAGCCAAGTGATCCAAATACCCCTTAACTCCACCAAGAATGACCAAAATGCCCTTTTACTCCGCAAAACTCCCATCATCCTCTTAATTCCTTGAAGGCCCGAAACAACCTCAAATCTTTCAGAACAAGTAGAACCTCTCCAACACTTCAACCAAGCCAACTCCAAGACCAGCCTATTCTTTAACTCTTCGAAATCATCCTTTCCTCACCCCTCTCCTAATCCTATCTTTGGATTTTAAATGAATCTCTCTAAAAAGGTTTTGAAAGAAGGTAATCCCGACAATTGGAGACCGAGGTTTCCTCGGGCACCAATCCAAGGTTGTGGTCATCGCCACTTCCAAGGGGTGTAACCCAGTGCGAACCCACACAGAACCTCTAGTATGATCAGATAAGTCCTATCCATAGGTAATAATCTCAGAGTCAATTAACGGTTCTTAGAACCCGATCTTCCTTCCTAGTTATCATAGGTCAAACTAGGTGGCGACTCTAGTCAATTTCCGCCCTTAGGGCATAAGTCCGTGTGGAGCCCATCGAGAGCGGGTGTAGTGCACACTTGCACTTTCCTTTATGCTTACTGGGAAAGACGGACGATAGAGTAGGTATTTGAGGGCTGCCATGAATAACGGGTTTTCACCCTCCACAGAATGGCATTTCATAGCATCTAGGCTTCTTAGTCAGACCATATTTAGATAGACCCCCCCCCCTCATACCGAAAAATCACCCTCCACAAGGAGGAGCATCGTCAGAAGGGAGTCAGTCCATCATCTTCAACCTTGCGCCTGCAGCCATTGATTCTGGATAATCGTTCAACTCGAGGGTTTTTCTTCCTTTAGATGAATTCTATGTTGATTGTATTTATCTGCTTCTTTGTAATGTCTGGCTAGTAGGGATTAACACTGGGGTAGGGTTGTTTGTAATGGATACAATGTAGTTAAGAATTCTGCAATTTGATTATGAGACTGTAATGGATTGTTTCTAGGTTAATGATTATCATTCATCTTCTCTATTGAATTTGCGCATTTATAGAGTTGTTCTGCGAAACCTATTAGGATCAGACAAGGTGATTAATAGGGAGTTCGAATTAACCTGGAGATTTGGGGAAAGATTAGTCGGATAGATAATCTCTTCTACAAACACTAATAATTATTTGCACTTATTCCACCTATATGTGTTTTGCCAACTGCTAGATTAGAGTTGACATGTTCTGATAGGTGAGCTCTTCAATGAACTAGGATTTAGCATTGAAGAGATAGAAAGAATTGGCCTTTCCGTTTCTCATAATTGAATTGTAGATTTGGTTAGATTTATCCAGTAAAGAACAACCTGAAGCCGGAGTTCCACTCACTTTATCAAACTCATCATTTACTTTCGTTGTTTGTTCATTTAAACCTTGATTTGCATTTATTCAATTCAATCACAAAAACAATTCACAACCCCCTGAATTTCCAGTTTTCTTAGGACTTAGGCTTATTTATTCAAGTCCCGTGGTTCGATATCTGGTTGCTTAACTTTCTATACTATAGTGACCGGGATTTTTGCAACCCGACAGGAATTTGATTTATTATTTTCTAGGTTTAATTTCATAGTTTTTAGTATATCATTTTACCTGTTTGCAGATTCTCCTCGACGACAATGATGATTTGTGTGATTAAATGGAATTGAGGATGTTGGTGCTGATGATGAAGAGTTTTAGAACTTGATTCGATGAAGAGCGTTGTTTCCCGTCCAGAATAACATAGTAAGAGTCGTGATGTACTGAGATGTCTTTTCTTCACTGATTAGGCTACTTTTATAAGCATTTTTCCCACCTTTCTCTTCAAAACGTGGCACTTCTGTTCAGACACTTCTGTGAAGTACTTCCATATTCCGCAGTACCTTTCAACACCACGCACTCATGATCTAGTTAAGGAATTTGCAATAAACATGAAGCTTTAAAGAGCTTCCTTTTTGTTCCTTTGCATAAATATTCAATTGTTCGGACAATTATTTCATGTAACACCCCCGAATAACAATCACTAATAAACGCCGAGCCTAACGGTAATACGAGATGTCTACGCAGCGGTTTCCAACTTCATCCGGGTGTCACAGATGTCAACCACCCATGTGGTTGACCGACCACAATACCAACTCCAAGTTACGGTCTGAATGACTGGAAACAACCCTCTATCAAAACCCATATACAACATATAGTACAATTCCCAAGTTCCGAGTGTCTACAACCAAATTACCAAATCATATACTAAGAATTACATCTCGGGTTTTATAACAACCCATATATTACACATGCCACTACAACTTAAAAGTCATGCCCTGATGGACTACCCCCCATGGTAGCCATCCCACCTACGCTCCGTTATTGTCTGGCACAATACCTGAAAAAAATTGGGTGTAAAGGACTCAGCAAACTACGCTGAGTATGAACGTGTGAAGCCCGTATGTTGCCGGGCCACAGGACTACTTGGTCGAACATTATTAAGTCAATTTACATGCTATAATAAAGCAGTAAAGCACACATCAGCACATCATGATATCATACACACTCATCGGTAGCATAACAATATCAGTAAGCAACCAAGCACAACTTGCAAGTAGCATAGCAATGTCAATAAGCAACCAAGCACAACTTGCAAGCACGCAACTCAGCACAATAAGCTGCTAACGTAGCAACAACAATCAAGTAATTCATAGGATGTGTGCGCAGGTATATTATACCGTCGATCCTCACTATGGGATCATTCAAGAGATTACGTATTGTTTTCTTGTTCTCATTACACATGTTTTTCCTTTCTTCTCTTGCACCGAGTCAGGGGATATAGATTAGATCCCGGGACTTTATTATGTAGGTGCTAATCATTCCTTGTTTCTTCAAGGGTTACTTGTGAATTCTTTTATCACCGCACGTTGGAGGACGTCTCCTCCATAGCTAGTCCCTCATTCCCGGCGTCATGCGCCGAGAAAGCGGAGTCGCCTCTTGACTCCAGGATAAGCTCCCCCAATTTGTCACTCCCCCATTCCCGATGTCATGCGTCGAGAAAGTGGAGTCGCCTCTAGACTCCAGGATGTGCTCCACACAGAAGGGTGAAGGATCTGATGCAGATACCAACTCCCGAATATTCCATACCGCGCGGCTCGAGATGTCGTCTTCCCGGGTTATCCTCATGTTCCACCAGTTGGTACTTTTCATTTCATTATCATTATAATCTCGACACCATAGTGGGTGTCATTAGCGGTCCTCTATAGTTAGAGAGGAGTTTTTCTCTTTGTATAGTTCTTTCGTTTGTCCACGTGGTTCGTCATGTCCCACCAATTGAGATTTGCTCTTCATTATCATTAATGAATAGACACCATAGTGGGTGTCATGGTAGTCCTCAATGGTTTAGAGAGGAGTTCCCCTTATAGCGTTTTTCTTTGTTATCATAGTTCGTTGTGGTTCATCTCGAATTACATAAACGCGAAGGGACTAAACTACTGTGTGCGCGCAATGATACACAACAATGATATAAAAATCATACAACATAATAAACAAGCAATCCAATTTCATGCTTTAATCTTATGGTCATTTTCACACACAAGGCACACAGCACACAAGCCGTGTAACACGGCAACATACGAACCACACATGTCCATACCTTATTCAGAGGCAAATGTCGTCTCATACCCGGGTTCCTGGCCGGCGTTCGTTACGACCCTGACGCTGATTAAAAACAATGTGTCAGTCCATGATTTCATGTGACGACATTTTATTCTAGTTTATCTTATTTATACCAGGTGTTATTCCCTAGGTGAGTCGTTGAATGTACAGTTATTTTTAAACCTTAGAACTTCCCAAGTACCCACCTTAGATTATTATCTAACTCCTAAGATGTTTACATCATCGTTAGATGAGTTAAATAAGTACTCCCCCTAGCCATTATTCTAGGGGATTTTAAACGCTAAATTGTAACAAGTTTAACTAGGGTAGCTTTAACTTGCTTAGAGTGTATTCCCTCCTTAGCTAAATAGGTTAACAATGTTTTAGACCTATTATCAAGGTAATATAATCTTTAGAATACTCCTCAAACCCATTTACACAGAAGCCCCCAAGGTCATAGAATTACAACATAGTTTTGGTATTTTATCTTACTTAACCTCTCTTCTAATGTACCAACCATTGTTTACACTGCTCAAACTTTTCATCACACATAATCAGATGGGTTAGGTCTGTTTTAGGTTCGTTATTAAGCCAGCATCATACTCATAATGCTACTGTAAACAGTTGTACAGAACCGCGACATCATTGCAACCTGAGGTAACAACCTCTATCTATCTTGTGATTCTTGTTTCTCGTTACTTTAGCTGAGGCTTATTCTTTCCCCATAGTATTTACTCCACTGAATATGGATGTTAATCATGTTTTAAACCCAAGACTAAACCACTAAGGCACTCACTAGCTTCAGTACTTAGTAACACAACCAGCAGCTACTGAAATCTGAATCCAAAATCAGAAAACAGAATACAGAAAACCAAACCTATGCATAACCTCTTCCATCTTTTATGTCTGTTTGACGGTCTCCTATCCTCCCCCATGAATATCCCAATCTATCTGAGTGTATTAGCAATGTTTTGGATGGATTATTAAACAAACACCACACTCTTAACCCGTCTGTAATTCAGTTGTACAGAGAACAATCACAATAGAAAACTGAAATATGAACGGGTATATCCTCATCTGTCTCCTTTTTCTTTGTTCCCAGGTTTGACATCTAGATTCTCCCACCCATTTAATCACGTGGTTGAGTGTGTTATAAAGCTTTTTGAATTTGAGAACAAGGCCAAAAACCTAGACAATGTCCATGAAAACTCTATACTCAGAACACTAAAATCATAACCCAACATCTGTTTTGGTTTCACTTTTATTTTCCTCTTCTGTTGCCTATCCTGTTTTTCAATTCTCCTCAAATTGTTTAGCTTCTTAGATAATGGTCCACAAGATTTTTCACTGAGGGTCAAGTCGAAACAACACTGTGGTCACACCTGAAAACCCATTACACAGCGAATGATACACTGTAAGAAAACTAAAGATAATTACTTTCTGTACCTCCTCTTTAGCCATTCTGTTCAGTGGTTAATTGGTCTTCCTTCCTGCCCCAAGGTATGTGGCAACCTAGTTAGGTGTTCTAACGAGGTTTTAAGTTTATTTTCAGACCAATTCAACACTCCTACACTATCTGTATTTCAGTTATACAGAAACCTCATTTACTGAAAAACAAACTGAACACATCATCTGTGTATCACCTCTTCTACCTTTCATTTAATCAGTTAAGCTCACTTCTAATTCTTTTCAGGTGGTTGTTTGGATTCCCTAGTACCCCTATGTCACACTCATATAACTCCTGTAACTCAGTTATACAGAAGACAGAAATCAGAAGAAAACCAACTAAAAGCATGGACTGGTTTATTCTTCTTCTCTATTTTTCTTTCATTTACAGACCCATCTTTCAGTTTCCTTTTTCCTCAACCTGGGTTAGTCATTGATTTAAGTATCTTAGTAAGTCTTTTAAGCTCAAGCTTCGACCTACACAGCATTCACACAGAAATCAGAAGAAAACCAACTAAAAGCCTGGTCTAGTTTCTTTTTTTTTGTTCACAATCAGATTTCCAGTTTCCCTTGAATTGTCTGGTTACTTAGTTACTTAGCTCACTATGGTTTCAACCTTTAAACAGACCCAACACCCTATGAATCTCCCTGGTAAGTGTTTATACCGAAACAGGAAACTGCAGAAACCAGGATTCCTAAACTGATATACAATTTTCTGTTGATGTTTTACTTTCTGCTCCCAAACCTGTTTAGCCACTCTGTCATGTGTTCTAATACAGTTTAAGGACGTTACTAAGCCAACACTAAGCTTATTCTGCTTTTGCGAAGTCAGTGTACAGAAGCACACTATTTCTGAAACTGAAACTAGCAAAACTGAAGGTATGAACCTGCTAGCTCTCCTTGGCTTTCTTCTGTTGTTCGAACTCTGCCTTTCAGATCTCACCCAAAGGGTTTGCACTCTTAGTCACATGAATTAAAGGGGTTCTAAGTCCATTCTCAACCCAATAAAACACTTATATAGCTTCTGTACCTAATTACATAGAACAACATACTAATAAAATTCTGAAACAGAAACTGTAACCATAGCACTGATAACTTTCTTCCATTTTCTGTTTGTTCAGAAATTGAATTTCGTTTCTCCCAAATTACTGACTCAATTACTCTAGTGTCCTCTCGAGGTTCTTAACCAAAAACAACCCATCACAATCATGGTTTATGTCACATATATGCCATCAACCTGAAACTAAACTGCAATTGAATCTAAAGATGTGCAGCTGATACACTCTTGTCTTGTTTTCTTTCTGTTCATTGATCAGGGGTTTATTTTCCTCAACTTGTTTAGCTCCTTAGGTAAGTGTCCTAATATAGTTTTCACCTCAGCCAACCCAACACAGTTTTAACTCAAAACAGTTTTAACTCTCAAAACAGTTTTAACTCTCAAAACAGTTTTAACTCTCAAAACAGTTTTACTATCAAAACAGTTTTATTCTCAAAACAGTTTCACTCTCAAAACTGCTCCAAGACTCTTTTGTTATTACCGTTGAAAATTTCTGTACTGAAACATAACCTGTAACCTTAACCATGAAACTGATATAATTTTTTTTTTTCTTCTGTTTTAGTATATCAAATGACTCCAACCCATCCCAACACCACTTTGTTAATCTTACAGGAACTGCTTGTACCAAGGCACAGAAAAAAAAAGATCCAAAACTGTAAACCTGGACTGAAACGAGATGAAAACCGCAAGCTGTATAGAAGTGAAGTTTTCTGTTTTTGTTGGTTTCTGTTCTTTTAATCTAATTTCAGCTCTCTCTCAACCTGCTCACTCACTTGATCCTGTAGTCTACCCAGTCTTTGACTCAAAGCACCCCCAAGACAACACAAGGCTGTATTTTCGGTAAATCTGTTGCACAGCTAAGAGAACAGAAACTGAAATCAAGGTATCTTTTCTGTTGTCGAATTCTTCTGTTCTTTTAACTGGTTGTCTGGTTTTCCCAGGTTATTTTTCCTGCTCAATTTAGTGGTTCACCCCGATATCACTAAGGAAAGACCTGAAAACAGCATGGTTAACCTACTGAGTTTGTACAGAAGCAGGTATAGACTGTTACTTTATTTTTCGTTCTTTTGAGAGGAAGTCTGTTTCTGTTTTCTTTTCCTTCTACACTCTCACATATAAACCACAGTCAGGTGCATTCACAGGGTTATCAATGTATTAACAATTTGAAACCACCCCAGGATATCTAGTGCACTAAGACTCCATGCTACAGATTCGATATGACTATCAGGTTTGGTCTCTTTTTTTTTTGTTTTCTGATCAAGAACTTAGTTTAGATGTAACTCACCACTCAAGTAGCTTAGCAGGTTTCCCTTGGTTGCTCTTGGCACAAAATGAGACTTCCAGTCCCTGAACTCTCGGCCTCAACTTCTGATTATGCTTCAGTGGGGTGTTGAGTAGCTTCTGATCCAGATGGCTTCGATTACGCCTAGAAGTTTGCATGCGAGGTTGATGCATGACAAGAAACAAGAGGGGGTGGGTTGAGTAATCTTTAACTGACTTGAATGTAGGAGAATAGAAAAAGTACGGGCTGTTATGTTTTACCTGTAGTTGGTATCCAACCTAGTGCCGGTTTTTTTTTATCAGTTTTCCTCTTTCTTCGTAGGAGGATACAGTGGAGTGTAAGCAGGCTCCTGCTTTACTGAAAGAATGGAGTTTTTTTTTCTTTTGCTCAGTGAAGGAAGAAATCAGGAAGAAACAGAAGCAGGGAGTTTTTGAATGGCAACACTTCCTGATCTTACCTTGAGCTGCTATCCTACCCAGTCAATTTGTTGGTTCGAACTTGACACCAGGCATCGACCATGCACGGAGGGAAGCAAGGGTACTTGAGTCACTGATCATGTGGCAGAAAGGAGGGAGATTAGTATCAACCGACTGGTTCTCGGACAGGGAGGAGAAGAAGAGTTTGGAGAGAAACCAGAGAGGGAGTAAGCTTACCTTGCGCCGGGGGCCAGAGGGGAATGAAAAGTTCTGGTCATGCAAGGAGGTATGTAAAAGCTTGCGTACCAGATACATGTATAAGGAATGGATGGGCAACAGATTAAATAATCTCCACTGGCTGTAGGTTCCAAGGGAATTTGTGGATGTTTGAGACAACACAGAATCTGATGCGTGTGTTTCTGTTTTGGGTTCCCCTTAATTACTTTTACAGAACCCAACCTCCTCACTTCACTCCATTCTTGTCACGCCAACAGCAGAGACAGGGAAATCTGTCTGTGTTTTTTTTTTATATTTTGTGTTCGATCAGGAGTAATGCCGAGTGAGAACAAGGGAATAAGTGGCACAAGTGAAAGTGGGTTTGGTACGTGGTTCAATCTCTCTTTTTTTTTTGTTACAGTACTAGACTCGACACTAGTATTAAGCGGTTGGTATAGATTACCGAAATCGAGCATAGCTCAACCGGTTAAGGCATTCAGGAAAGGTACGGGAGGTCTCGGGTTCAAACTCTGGTGGGAGCGTACTAGCTCTTCTTTTTTTGACATATGCATGCCCATTAGTATATATGTGCAACTACATAATACGTCGTGTTAATAATTCCTTACGCGACTACTTTATTTTGTGACGTTATTAGTCATATGTATGTATATGTATATATATAGATATACACCCCTTTTATTTGTCACGTTTCAGTCATATATATATAACGATGCGATGGTACTATTTATTATGTACGACGTTATAGTATGATAACGTTTCGTATATGTATTTTTTTATAAACGTACATGTATAAGTACGTGACCTACATAGAATATAACGTTGCCATGTTTTCGGACATGTATATATGCCCGCACTAAATTTAATTTGTCATACGTTATCATATGTCCGAATTATAAAACGCGTTATGATTTTTATGCGTTTAATATTTAGGGGTATTTCAGCTTACCCCCCTTAAAAGAGACTTCGTCCCGAAGTCTTATTTCCTAAACTTATATTTTCTACTCCTGACAATCTTAGGGATCCAGTCCCGCATTCATTATCGATACCCAAAGGATTAAGTCCATAATCATACTGCTCGGTGCTCCTAAGCACCGTGCCACATCAGTGGCATCACACAAGTTCTCATAGTAGCCCAAGAGGCTAGCAATGTGTATAACATGCTAAAGTGCAAACCAAGGGACACGACATTCATTCATACATAACGTACATAACATTTTCACACACGATCCAAACACACAAACCTACCAACCAACCACGAGTGGTTGTAGGAATACATCATACTAAATCAATACACAACCAAAACAAAACGCGCTTACCCCCCTTAAAAGAGGGGTACGCCCCCGTACCCTACACTAAGCCGAAACATCGACGAAAAGATAGGGGTACTTAGTTTTCCTTACCGGATTGATGATATGCCATTGTGTAAACGCCAGATCGGGTTTTCCCGAGTGTGAGGAGGCTTTCTACCTCTCCAGCGTATTCCTACGGATTGAAATGGACCCTAGCTAACGAGCCTCACAAACTAACCCGTAACCCCGTTTCTCAAATTTAGGTTTTCCTATACTCGGCACTCCTCTGTTCCAGTCATCAGAGCGCAACTACGCTCTGATACCACTTTCTGTAACACCCCCGAATAACAATCACTAATAAACGCCGAGCCTAACGGTAATACGAGATGTCTACGCAGCGGTTTCCAACTTCATCCGGGTGTCACAGATGTCAACCACCCATGTGGTTGACCGACCACAATACCAACTCCAAGTTACGGTTTGAATGACTGGAAACAACCCTCTATCAAAACCCATATACAACATATAGTACAATTCCCAAGTTCCGAGTGTCTACAACCAAATTACCAAATCATATACTAAGAATTACATCTCGGGTTTTATAACAACCCATATATTACACATGCCACTACAACTTAAAAGTCATGCCCTGATGGACTACCCCCCATGGTAGCCATCCCACCTACGCTCCGTTATTGTCTGGCACAATAACTGAAAAAAATTGGGTGTAAAGGACTCAGCAAACTACGCTGAGTATGAACGTGTGAAGCCCGTATGTTGCCAGGCCACAGGACTACTTGGTCGAACATTATTAAGTCAATTTACATGCTATAATAAAGCAGTAAAGCACACATCAGCACATCATGATATCATACACACTCATCGGTAGCATAACAATATCAGTAAGCAACCAAGCACAACTTGCAAGTAGCATAGCAATGTCAATAAGCAACCAAGCACAACTTGCAAGCACGCAACTCAGCACAATAAGCTGCTAACGTAGCAACAACAATCAAGTAATTCATAGGATGTGTGCGCAGGTATATTATACCGTCGATCCTCACTATGGGATCATTCAAGAGATTACGTATTGTTTTCTTGTTCTCATTACACATGTTTTTCCTTTCTTCTCTTGCACCGAGTCAGGGGATATAGATTAGATCCCGGGACTTTATTATGTAGGTGCTAATCATTCCTTGTTTCTTCAAGGGTTACTTGTGAATTCTTTTATCACCGCACGTTGGAGGACGTCTCCTCCATAGCTAGTCCCTCATTCCCGGCGTCATGCGCCGAGAAAGCGGAGTCGCCTCTTGACTCCAGGATAAGCTCCCCCAATTTGTCACTCCCCCATTCCCGACGTCATGCGTCGAGAAAGCGGAGTCGCCTCTAGACTCCAGGATGTGCTCCACACAGAAGGGCGAAGGATCTGATGCAGATACCAACTCCCGAATATTCCATACCGCGCGGCTCGAGATGTCGTCTTCCTGGGTATAGTTTATAAGTTAATATGAAACTTATATAAGGTTTTGGGATTAAAATGTAAATATAAGGAAAGTGTATGTCAAGACCGAAAATTAAATGTGGTCATTTGGTAAGTTATAAAAAAATAGAATGTTCATTTTATAATTATCGAAAGTTAATAAGGATAATTAGTAAATTATAAAAGTTATATGGTTATTTACTAATTTATAAAAGTTAGAGTATTTGAATTGTAATTACCGAAAAGATATATGTGGTTATTTGGGAAATTACAAAAGTTAATGTGTCCAAAGGTAAATACCGAATTTATAAGGTTATTTGGTAGCTTATAAAAAGTCATTGTGTCCAACTTATAATTACAGGAATTAATAAGTTTGGTTTTATAATTTAATAAAGAAAGGAATTAAGGTTAAGTAATGTGATATATTATTAGGAATAATATAAGGTTCATAAATTAAATTGTGGTTATGATAAGAATAACCAAAAGAATATAATATAGAGTTTATGAAATAATTATGGATATAATTAAGGTAACCAAACTATATTGGTATATGAAATAAGAGGAAATAATTATGGATATTCAATCACAGAGATGAAGAAATATCATAATATGGGAATTCATTATCACATGTGGGAATCACATAAAATAATGAACTGATGAACTACCTAGGACCACTGTTAAATAACAGGGGAAAATAAAGAACATACAAAGTTATTATACAACGAGTATAAACACCACAGTGACTGTACTGTAATATTTTGTGAATAGTTATATTAATATTACCCGGTATTGCATGTTTATATAACAGCGTACAGGAAGGAACTACTGGACAGGAATTTGTCAAGCTAGCAGTTACTTGGTGAACGGTATGTTAATTGTGTGGTCTGAATGTCCTAAGGATTATCCTAAGGTCCAGACATTATGTGTTAATTGTTTAAGAGCGATATCTGTGATTTTATGTATATGATATTGTATACTGTACTGCTCAAACTGTTGCGTTGTATTTTATACGCGAACGTCTTATGACTGGAAGTTTATACATCTAAACTGGAACAAGACTAACTGACCTTTAGGTATTATTGAACCTAACTGATGGTCAACTGTTATAGTCTTAATTCAAGTGTTGGTCATTGTACCACTGACAAAAGGGCTAACTTATAAAGAGAGGAATCCAGATTGTTTCGACTTTATGGTTATGCATCGTGATCACTACGAGAGACTTCAATGGGGAGTCACTCAAGGGAATCCTTCAGCCACATTCGGGGATGGCGGAGGGCACTGCTGTTGGTGCACAGGTTTGACCGGATCGGTCTTATAATTATCCAGGGCCATAAGGTCAGCTGGTAACGGTTCCATTGGAACCCAGGGGACTATCGTCCATTAACAAGTTATTAAGGGTTGTCTTGACATGACGCCTGAGGTGGAAATTAATTGGAAAAGGTTAAGTGATTGGTTTAAAGGATAAGGGCCAGGTGGCCAACTATCAAGTACAGTTTAATACGCGTATCTTGTTTGGTTATTGTGATGGATTATTGATATGTTATTATTGGTTATTGATGTGTGTTTATTGGTTGCTATGGATTATCGATGTGTGGTTATTGGTGTTGTGTACTAGTGTACATTGATGGTTACAGGTGAATGGTTATGTGAGTGTTTATTGTTTATAGTTATTACTGTTATTATTGTAAACCGGAATATCTTGTAATGAATCTAATATCAAGATGGCTAAAACGACTTAAGGAATCTAGATGACTTAGGACTACATTTAGCATACCAGCATTTCGATTGCTGAGCCCTTCAATGGGCCAAACATTCCAGGTTATTGAAGAAGACTCAAGCCGGAGTGCGGGACACGGGGGTAGCTGATGTGTTTTCAACAAACACCTTTGGTTATATTTTGTATTGTATTAAGGAGGTTGTTGTATTCTGTTAGTTGCTCATTTAGTTGGATTTGGTTGTAATAATTAGAGTGCTCAGTATTTGTTCATCACAGTGTGAGAGGTTGTATTGTTGGAAAGCGTAAGGATGCCTTGTTACTCACAAGGGTGAGTAACGGCGTGTAACACCAAGGTAGTTAATTTTATTTTCCGCTGCGATTTATTATTTATTATGCTACGATTCGCGACGTTATTACAGGTTTAGGATTATGGGTGTTACAAAAAGTGGTATCAGAGCGTAGTAACGCTCTGATGAAAGATACTGAGTCAAGAATATGAGCATAGGATATTTGGGAATACGAGGAAACGTCTGTGAGGATTCGGGACCTAGAAAATCTAGGGATATCCTTATTGCTAGTGGTTAACTTTCTTATATGTTTGTGATTGTGTATGTAAAACGGTGTAGCAACCGAGTAGTAATAATAATATACTATAGATATCGACAAGAGGAAGACCACGGGGAGACAGCAGTGGACGCGGTGACGAGACACCAGCGGATGTTCCAGAGGTACCAGGCCTAGCAGCAGCCATGGCGGCCTTCGCGCAGCAACTAGGAACTCAACTTACGGGAGCCATACCCCACCCGCCGCAGCCCAGGGAAACCAACTGGTTGAAAAGCGTTGCAGACGCGAGAGAACCGACTTATTCAGGGGAACCGGACCCCACCGCACTGGAGAAGTTCATTGAAGAGCACCAGAAGGCGTTCAAGGCTGTCGGAGTTCCAGAAGACCAGAGAGTCGACATCGCCGCGTACAACCTGAAGGACGCAACTGACATTTGGTGACGGTCTGTGGAGGGCCACCGTAGAGCTACACCGGACTTTGGATGGATAGCGTTTGTAGAAGTGTTGCGGGAGAAGTTCTACCCCGAACACCTAAAGCAGAGAAAAAGGCAAGAGATCGAGACCTTAATCCAAGGGAGTTAAACAGTTGACCAGTACTATGCACGGTTCACCATCTTGTTGGACTACATACCAGAAGTCGACCACTCCGACACTGTGAGGATTCAAAAGTTTAAGGGAAGAGGCACAGGAAGAAAGCAGAGAAAGAGTACTGAAGGAGATGATGATGGAGCAACCTCTAGCGGTCACTACAAGAAGGGGAAGAAATTCTTTGATGCGAAGAAGGGGCGGAAGGTTTTCCATGGTCAGAAGACAAAGGAGCATGTTCCTCGTCTGACCGGCCCAGCCATTGATGCACAACCACGGAAATCAGCACCACCTAGGAGCAATAAGCCAACCCAGCGCCACTACTACTGTAGCGCTGTGGAGATGATCACCCAGGAGTAGATTGTTCAGGAAGGAAGGTGAAGTGTCGTTATTGCGAGAAAGAAGGTCACAGGGAGTATGAATGTTTTTCCAATCCAGGAAGCCGAGTTTACAAGGGAGCTAAAGGTTCACAGAGAACACCAGCTATGGAAGCGGGCGGACCCGGAGGAGGTCAAGCGCTGCAGACTAATACCTATACTAGAGGACCAGCAGGACAGCCATCCTCATCCGGGAGTCAGAAGGGAAAGGAGATAGTTCCGGGAAGAAACACCTAGTACATAGTGGGAACTTCAGGCGTTGAGGCTAGCGCTCAGCGCGAAATCGGTAAGCCTAGAACTTAAACCAAATGCATTATGCTTAAATGTGTATTTATAATTATCAGTCGATGAGACTTGTATGTGTTAGTAAGTATCAAAATATAGAGAGACCTAACTTAGGTAACCTCTCACCTAATAGGATACTTCGACATTTGTTTCCTTACCTATGAAACCGAGGTCACCTGAGCCTATGAGCGAAGGTCTGGAATATCCAGAGGCATAATGCCAAGTACTTTGACCCGGCATGATCCTACTCAATAAATACTTAACTATAAATGAACAAATAACTATTGTAAGTGAATGTAGAACTTGGGAATAGACCTTGGAGGATTTTATATTCCAGGATATGGGAGTGGATCAAAACTTAAATTATATATGATATGTATGGGTAAGGATTGGGATACCAGTTGTATCATTCTCCATAAGAGATGATGTTGAATTTTTATACGGTGATGAGAAGAGATAATGAGGCGAACAAGATTGTTTTAAAGTCAGAAGACGCGTTAAGATTTGGTGGAGAATCCAAATTAGTGTACCATGGGATTAAGAGTATTAAACCGAAATTAGCCTTGGGATACATGGTGTGGGATAATACAGTGAGGGATAGTAAACTAGTTTTTGCTTGATCCGCTGAAGGGCGTTATCAACTGTCCAATCTTACAGTAACTACAAATTATGACCTGCCTAAATGACGAGCAGATGTCATGAAGAGGAATACATTAATTAATATAAAAATACTTAAGACTACTTGAATTGTCAAAAGGGTCTGATGAAGACCTGCACGTAAAGAGCAAACACTAAAATTTTATGGGATACCCAGGCACCGAGCTTACCGCTCGGTGCGAGACTAGAAAATCTTACAATTCCTTATTAAACTTCGCAAGAAGATAGTGCGAAACCTTGGAAAATGACAATGGAGAAACAAAATCTCAAAATATAGAACTAAACATCCGTCATGGATAAGCACGGGTTTTAAATACCTGAGCAAATACCAAGGGTCTCAGCTAGTATTATTATACTGACAATGATGGACTCCTAGTTAATAAAGGGGAAAGAACAAACTTTGAATCTATATTTACTAAAGTCGAGAGAACTACCTAATTAGCAATACCAAATGCTACATATATACATATAATTTGGAGGTTGTAAACCTAAAACATTGAGGAGTATTAATACATTTCAGAGGGCTAAGTATCATTAAATATATCTACTCTATTTTGAGGTTCACGTCCTACACTATCCTTATGGTTCTATATGAGCATATGTCTTCTATGACAGCTCAAAATTATGAGTGCGAATAAAGAGCGCAATAAATCAAATGAGGTTAAACCCTATGTAATATAAATTTTAATATAAACATGGTAACGAATAACACTCCTTGACACTTACAATGAAGGTAGTATGAGTTATATTAAGAGTTGGAATTAATATACACACTAAAAGTGAGTGGAAGTTAAATTTAAAAGTAGGAAAACATACCCCTTGGCTTGTAACGGGTATTCTATACGTGAACTTTCCTAACGTTATATACTAATTCCTGTGATTTTAGATCCTCTATTTATTACACCTAATCGTCATGTTTTTGGAAGCCATTGAGCTTGTGGATTAACCATGTTTCTAAGAGATAGAAACAAACAATAAGCTTTGATTGTCCTGTTATCAAACCGTAGGATTCAAACTGGAAACCCTTAGTTTGAGATGGTACTAATATTAAGAGATACTTAACCTAGGCTGAACATATGGTTCACCTGATTCATGGAGTTTAGATGGAATAAGAAAAAGCCAAGCTTTAAGGTGGAGGAAATAATACCTTATGGAACTGTAATTGTCGATCGAGTTATAAAACTTTTCCTTGGAAGCCTAACGGTGACTGTCTTTGTTCCATGTGATGATAATCAAAGTATAGGCAATAATCAAACCCTGATAAGTGAGATATTAGATAAGCCTTTTAAAGAGGAGAGTGTACTCTAAGGTATCCAAGACCATAACTGAATTTATTGGTTGTAAGATGGGTTTAAGAGCCAAATGATTGTCGAATATAATTATTAGACAGTTTGTGCCTAGATGTTTTAGTAGGAATTTATCTTCTATGCCAAGAGGAAAAACTGGCTTCCCCGCTTGATGATTTGATCAAAGGAACTTAGTTCCGGGGATTAAGGAATACACTAGATTCAAGTATAGGTCATAACAGTTATTGGAATAGTTGTATATAATAGTCAAGGAAAATGTACATGTAGTAATCACCACGTCACAAAGTTCGATAAGATAAAATCTGGAAAATGGTAATTATGTGGTTGTTTGATATTTGACGTGGGAGGTCGAACTTGATCCTGGTCAGATCAAGGGAAAACCAAACACAAAATGGAGTGGAAGGATAGTTCAACATTGACGCTGACCCCGTCAGGGTTGAATGATTCCTGAGACTCCTTACAAGTGGTCACAAATATTTCTGTGATACGTGAGTATTTATTCTTAAATCTAATATTAAAATTTGACTAATAAGTATATGAGATGTAGAAAGTGTAAATTAGGAGTTAAGTTGTCCAAGTTACCCTGAGGAGATTAAATAGCTAAAACAACTCCGCGTATGTCGGGAAAATAGTCAATTGTGAGGGAAATACAAACTATTATTATTCCATGAACCATGTTAATAAATATGAGATCAAGAGACAATTACCTATAATAAAAGTATTTTCAAGCTACCTTCTAAGTGATGGCCAAATTGCCATCTGGAACGAAAGATTGACTTCCATGTCTTCCTTTACGAATTCAAACCCAATATATTAAATGGGAACCTACCTATAAACATGGTAGAATATAAATAGTAGAAACATTATACTAATACTCACATGAGTTGATTCACAACCGCAAGAACACGCTCAATTGAAAAAAAACTGTACCTTGTTAGAAACCTTAGCGGGAACCTTACTGTGGTATACCTGATGAATAGACGATAATAATCGTGTATGTACTACCGACAATTGGTGAATCAATAATACCAAGAAATCTTTCTATAATATACATAATATGCACGGCTCAACCATAGCCCATACTTTACATTGAAAATAAAAACCGAATATGGTGACTCTAAACTCAAATACCAGAATCACAAGATGATGACCTAAAGATCAATGAGAGGGATTTTAAGTATGCCCCAATATTAATACAAACCCAAGCGCCAATGATCACAGCTACAATAGGCGATTAATGGAAGTGTCTTACATGAGATAGTATAAACAAGCCATAAGATAATATGGACAACGTACAGGATGGTAGATCACCTCCACCCATACATACGGGATTCAAATATAAAAGCATACTAATGCACTATGGAACATATCAGAGAATGCATAGATTCTTGGGGGCTATACCCCGTAAACAGACGGAAGTCATATACTGATGTCCGTAGGAGAGACCTCGAGTTCACAGTAGGCGATCGAGTCTTCATTAGAGTTTCACCCTTGAAGGGAACCTTTAAATTTGGGCATAAGGGCAAGCTTAGCCGAAGTATGTAGGACCATACCTTATTACGGAGCAAGTGGGCCCATTAGCTTACAGATTAGATTTACCTGTTGAGCTTGGGAGAGTGCACAATGTGTTCCACATTTCACAGCTAAAGCAGTATGTACCTCACCCATCACATATCTTAGAGCCTGAGATACT
This sequence comes from Limonium bicolor, assembly GCA_023374045.1. Lineage (NCBI taxonomy): Eukaryota > Viridiplantae > Streptophyta > Magnoliopsida > Caryophyllales > Plumbaginaceae > Limonium > Limonium bicolor. Next base: position 37,141,796 of record CM041781.1, read on the forward strand.
CGAACAAGATCCTACACTCAGATATAAGGAGACCCCAGTTCGCATTTTAGACTATAAGACTAGGGGGACCAGGAACAAGACCATTAGAATGGTCAAGGTTCTGTGGTCAAACCACGACATTGAGAAGGCGACATGGGAGTTAGAAGACTCCATGCGAGACAAGTATCCAATAATTTTCTCTTAGTTTTGTGTATACTTGTGGGGGTACGTGGGCGTAACCCTTTTTAAGCGGGGTAGAGCACCACATGCGACTTGCATATCTGCAGTCTATATTGGTTTTGTGTATGGTTATTGTGTTTGATTGTTGCGCATGTGTGCAATTGGTTGGTTATTGATATGTCCTATGTGACATTGGTTGGTTATTGACATGTCCTATGTGACACTAGTTGGTTATTGTTGTGTCCTATGTGAAACTTGAATGGTTATGGTTGTGCTCTACGTAACACTTGATATTTATGTGTTATATGTAACACTTGGATGATTAATAAAAGTACACGTATTTACTTTACAGTATATTTATTCCTACAATCACACAAGAGATTCACTGCCAAGGGTTTACGCCTTTGCACTCTGTAGGACTGAGTGTTTTGGTATTGCACTTGTGCAGTGATGACCTAGTGGGATAGCTAGGAAGTTGGGACGCTTATTTGTCTTACAGTAGTTACCAAGTTATTCGTGCTACAATTACATTGAATATCATGAGTAAGGTTATGTAAATGAACAATTACATAGACTTGGATTACAGATGGAACGTAGAAGTGTCAATATAGTATTGACCCAAGAATGATAAGTATACAGGAATAGATATGAGGAACTTGATTCCATAGGATTAATAAGTATAAGTTATGACTTCGGGACGAAGTCCTTTTAAGGGGGGTAGACTGAAATACCCCTAACCTTTATATAATTAAATAATGATAAATAAGTATTAATTAGGGGATTATTAAACCCTAAGAAAGTATATAAACACTTGGGCGTTAAAACGTACCTATACTCCTTAAGGTCAAAAACGAGCGTTAAAGCCCGACCTAAAGATAAACAAGTTATATAAGCTATAAACTTCACATGAAGTTAATCAAGGATCATTATATGACCCTTAGAATACAAGACCTCATCTAAAAGTGAGTAAAAATACCAAAGGCTTGGGAGTTCCCTTAAAGGCCCTTAAGGCCCAAAAGTCCCGAAAATACGTTATAGGATGAAGTAAAGCATTAAACTTCATTCCAAATGCACCATAAAACCTTAATAAACACTTAAGATGAATTACTCACACTAAATTCTCAGTTAAACGCAAAGTGCTAGGAGATGCCTTATGGGGGTCCCATAAACCCCCGGGAATGCCCAGGAGGAGTGCCGAGGTGGCACGAACTCCTATAAAATTCATTCTTAGAGTTCCTAACATCATTATTCAACATTCTAAAGAGAATAGTCAAGCTACTTCCTCAAAAATAAACAAAGTGCTCGGACGAATTTCTTAACGCTCCTTTTTGCCCGGTTAGCCCGGGAATTGTGTTTTGAATTGATATAACCCCATATAACTCAATGTAACACCTTAACATATTATTATTGACTATAAACAATGTCAATAAACACTTGGAACTCATAGCGACTAATTATTTTTCAGAAAATCCTTAAAGCACAAAAACGCACCTTCGGGTGTCACAAAAATGCGTTTTACGCAATTGCCTTGAAGTTTTTGAGGAGCCACGAGTTGATAATCTTAAAAGGGGATAAATTGAAAATCTAAATCAATTAATTCCAGTACTAAATTCATAGTAAAAATGGGGGCTATTTTTGGGTCAAAAGGTACCTAAAATCAGCATTTTTTCCTTAAAACTTTCATCTTTTACCATGATATAAATGTACCAAATATGTTATAACCCGTGTAATTGCAACCTTATATTATGTCCGGTTTATGTAATGAGCTAAGATGGATTACATTTCTTTACTGTCAGTTGGGACGTCAGCGGCATTGTTTTAATTGTCAAGGACGAGGAGGTCATTCGATTAATTAATTAAGGTAATTAATTATCTGATTTATAAGGAGAAGGGTTCCTTGTTTTCCCTTACATTTTCTAATTATTCTAATCACGTCAGATAGATCGTGAGAGCGTCCCTTCATCGTGCTTTGGGAGCGACAGTTTTGGCTCCTTCTTCCCTCTCTGCTCTCTCTCAATTTCTTCCTCCGCTGCGATTGTGTGTCCTTCTGTTGCTGCTTTGGATTGTGTCGCTCATTGCTGCGTGGCTGCTGAGTATTCCCGTGTCACGAATTCAGGTTTGGAGTTACAGATTGTGTATTCCAGCGTAGTTTTTCCCCTCTCCTGTTTTCTGATTTGAGACTTCGGTTTGATGAATTCAGAGGTTGCTGGGTTGTCTTCGATCTGCGAGTTGCACGGGCTGTAGACCGTTTGGACTGTGGGATTTCTGGACTCCCGAATCCAGGTTTGTATTGCAGTTTTCGAGGTTTTGAGTTTGGGGGTTTCCTTCTTCGTTTTCTGATTATAGATTTGACATTGTGGGAATCAGTTGCTGGGCGATCGGTGTCTGGTTGGTGGATTCGTTCGTGTTGCTGTGAACTGCTCAGATCGTCGGATTGTTACTGATTGTTGAGGTAGGTGGTTACTCGATTCAGTTTGGAAGTTCAGCCATGGGGTGCTGCAAGAGTGTTATCTGATTTTGTGTGTGTTTTATTTGCGTTTTGTTGCGATTCTGGAATGGCTAAACCCCCATGGTTTCCTGTTTTAATGTCTGATTTGGTGTGTGTGCTTAATTGGTGATTCGAGGCATCGAATTGTGCTGTTTTTCTGCTCTGTTCGTCTCCTGAAATTTGCAGTTTTCGCACTGTCCGAACTTCTGTCCGAGCTTTGAAGTTCGGACAGTGCGTTTTGCCTTTCTGATTTTCAAGTTCGGGGGTATGTCCGAACATCTGTCCGAACATAGATGTTCGGACACAGCCTCAGGTTTTCTTCTGATTTAAGTTCGACCTGTGTCCGAACTTCGACGTCTGGACACAAGGTCGGACCTTCCGCGTGTTCTTCCGTAAAACCGGTCCAAACATCCGTCCGAACTTGGATGTTCGGACATTCTGAATTTCTCTATCTGATTTCAACTTGACTTGTGTCCGAACATTGATGTCCGGACACAAGTTCGGACATTTGGCATTCTCTGGTTTCTGAGTCTCGACTTGTGTCCGAACTTCGACGTTAGGACACAAGTTCGGACACCCCTCTGTTTTCAGTGTAACTTCATCGTTTGAACTCCGATTTGAGTGCCGTCCGCGGCATTGGATTCCTTATGTCCTATACTACTGATTTATGAGTGTTTTGGCATATTTAAATGCAACTTTGCTTCTGTTCAAGCAATCCTTCTGTTTTGGGACATTGCACATTATTTCTGAGTCGTGAATGGCTAGGTCGAGCTATTCCGTGGTATACCATGTAGACGTCATTCTGAGTGTGGGTCATTCCCTTTCTGTTCTGTGGGGTTGACGAACCCTTTGGCTCTTTCGAGTCATTTCTGCGTTGCCGAGAGACCTGGTATGGTCTATGGGTCTTCGACCCTTCTGAGTGTGTGCACTGTGTTTTGTCCCCTTCTGTTTAAGTGCTCTGACTGTTTCTGATATGGGAACCCCTTGAGTTCCACTCTGTTTCTGTTCTGAAAGCTTCTGGATATTGAGAATTGTGGATAAATGCTTATCTCCTCCTTCTTCTGTTTTCAATTGTTTTGAGCAACCTTACTGATGACGGTCGCTGCTTACTGGGCATAGTTGTGTGCTCATTCCCCTACTTCTAACATTTTTGCAGATTGATCAGCGAGGATCACCTTGAGTTCTGGAGCTATAGTGTTTAGCTTTTATTGTTCATTCAGTTTGATATTTGAGATGTTGTAGCCTTCGGGCCTTACACTTTTTGACTTCCGTTTCTGACTCAGTTACGTAGTTGGGGATTTTGGTATTTGCTTTCGCTGTATTTGAATACATTGGTTTACAATGATTATGTAAACTTTGTTTTGGGCCTTTATTGCGTTTGAGTGTTTTAGAGCCTTGCGCTATTAGGTGGTAATACGCGGTGTGTAGCACCCTTAACTCTTAGGCCGGTTTTAGGGGTGTTTCATTTAGTGGTATCAGAGCCAGGTTCGGCTTTCTTTGGTGTCTGTGGGTGTGTTTGCTTGTGTGAGAGTCAGATGTGACAGTGGTTGACAGTATGAGTTAGTTCTGACAAGTTTTGGATTTGTGTATCTCAGAATGCCTCCTCGTAGGACACCAGTGACCCCTCAGGGAGATGCTGCGGATGCAGTGCAGCAGTTTGTGATGCAGTTGATGCAGACGATGGCTGCAGCTACTGGGGGAGCTGGTGGAGGAGCTGGTGGTGCAGGCCCAGTAGGGGCGAATGTAGTGGGAGGCCGAGTCCGAGCACTCCAGGAGTTCATGAAGCTAAAGCCGCCTTCCTTCGACGGCTGTGGCGATCCTCAGGAGGCGAGCCATTGGATTACTGAGGTCGAGGACCTGCTGAGAGTGATGGGGTCGGAGGACGACCAGAAGGTGGACTTCGCCACGTTCCTCTTTAAGGGGGAGGCGAAGGAGTGGTGGCGCATGGTGGTGGGTAGACATCCCCAGCCTTGGACCTGGGATCAGTTCTGCTTGGAGTTCAACAAGCAGTTCTATCCGGATGTCTACAAGGACCAGAAAATCAATGAGTACAACCGGCTGCGTCAGGGGAGAGATATGACCGTAGAGGAGTACGTGAGGAAGTTCGTGACCCTGTCGAAGTATGCTCCGGAGCCATGAGCATAGGAAGGCTCGTAAGTTCGAGAGCGGTTTGAGGCCAGACATCAGGTTGGCGGTGACACCTCTTCGTCACCGGACCTTCAGAGATGTGGCGGATGTTGCCCTGCTGGTAGAGGCTGACATCAGGGGCAGACAGGCCGGCAAGGACCATAAGGGGAAGAGGCGTGCTGAGGAGCCTCAGAGGAAGGAGGCTGCCCCTCCTCCGAAGAAGCAGACCTATGGAGATCGCCGGGGAGCTTCTTCATCTTCGTCAGCTGGGGCGAAGTGTGGGTCTTGTGGTCGCTCCCATCCTGGTAGGGAGTGCTACAAGAAGACTGGTGCCTGCTTTAAGTGCGGGTCGATGGAGCACCGGATCGCTCAGTGCCCTCAGGCATCCAGTAGAGGCTCAGGAGAGAGAGGCACCGGCTCAGATTCAGGGGCGAGGTCCGATCAGAAGAAGCCTCAGACTCAGGCCCGGGTTTATGCTATGGCTGGAGAGCGTGATCGTGCTGGTGATCGCGTCATCTCAGGTATTCTCCAGATCCATTCTCGAGATGTATTTTGTCTGTTTGACTCGGGCTACGCATTCCTTTGTCTGCTATGATTTATTGGGTGATCTTGGATTGACTGCTGTGTCTAGTGAGGTAGACCTATGTGTGAGTAGTCCGTTAGGTGGGGTTGCCCCTTGTGTGCTGGATTCTGTGTGTAAGGCTTGTCCCATAGTAGTTCGGGACAAGACCTTTTGTGCTGACCTCATCCCGATGCGGATGACCTGTTTTGATGTGATCCTGGGCATGGATTGGCTAGCAGAGCACCATGCCCATATAGATTGTGCAGCGAGGAGAGTAGTGTTCGACTTGCCAGACGGGACTCGCTTTGCTTTCTCTGGGAATGCAGTTCCATGTGCGCCTGTGATTGTGTCGGCGATGCAGGCAGCCAGTTTCTTGAGGAAGGGCTGCCAGGGCTTCTTATGTTATCTGCCAGAGGTGCGTGAGGGATCTAGCTTGGAGAGCATCCCGATTGTCAGAGAGTTTCCTGAGGTCTTCCAGGACGACGTGCCCGGACTTCCACCAGTGCGAGAGGTGGAGTTCACGATCGATTTAGCGCCAGAGACTCAGCCCATCTCTAGGGCCCCGTACCGCATGAGTCCGGCGGAGTTGAAGGAGCTGAAGGTTCAGCTTCAGGAGCTGCTAGATAAGGGCTTCATACGCCCTAGTGTTTCGCCTTGGGGAGCGCCAGTGCTGTTTGTGAAGAAGAAGGATGGGACCTTCCGATTGTGCATCGACTATAGAGAGCTGAACAAGGTGACCATCAAGAACCGTTATCCCCTTCCGCGCATAGATGACCTGTTTGACCAGTTGGCGGGCGCCACAGTGTTCTCGAAGATAGATCTTCGTTCAGGCTACCATCAGTTGAGGATTAAGGCCGAAGATGTGCCTAAGTCCGCTTTTAGGACTCGTTATGGTCATTACGAGTTCCTAGTCATGCCTTTTGGTCTGACTAATGCTCCATCAGTATTCATGGATATGATGAACCGGGTTTTCAAACCCTATCTGGATCAGTTTGTAGTGGTCTTCATAGATGATATCTTGGTGTACTCCAAGAGCGCAGAGGAGCATGAGGAGCATCTGAGGGTTGTTTTGCAGACGTTGAAGGATCGTGAGCTATATGCTAAGTTGAAGAAGTGTGACTTCTGGCTTGATCGCGTGGTATTCTTGGGACATGTGGTCTCGAAGGACGGTATCTCAGTGGATCCTGAGAAGATTAGAGCTGTGATGGAGTGGGCGAGGCCCACGAATGTTGCTGAGATTCGCAGTTTCCTTGGGTTAGCTGGGTACTACAGGAAGTTCGTTGAGGGGTTTTCTAAGATCGTATCCCCGCTGACCCGTCTGTTGAGGAAGGAGATCAAGTATGAGTGGAGCGAGGCTTGCGAGCAGAGTTCCAGGAGATTAAGAAGAGGCTGACGACCGCACCGATTCTGACTTTGCCTCTGGGACCGAGGGATTCGAGGTCTTCTGTGATGCGTCCCATAAGGGACTAGGATGTGTTTGATGCAGCAGGGTAAGGTGGCTTATGGCTCTCGACAGCTTAAGCCCTATGAGAAGAACTACCCTACCCACGATCTGGAGTTGGCAGCTGTAGTGTTCGCGCTGAAGATTTGGAGGCATTATCTGTATGGAGCGTCGTGTAAGGTTTACACGGACCACAAGAGTCTCAAGTATTTGTTCACTCAGAAGGAGCTGAACTTGAGACAGAGGAGGTGGTTGGAGCTACTTCATGACTACGATTTGAGATCCTCTACCACCCGGGTAGAGCGAATGTTGTTGCAGATGCCTTGAGCCGGAGAGGTGCTTCGGGTGTAGCTTGTGCCTGACTGGGTCCAGAGGTCCGCCTTAGAGCTGCAGCGTATGGGTGTTTGGGTAGTCAGACCAGTGCCAGCATGATAGCAGCGCTTCAGGTTCAGTCTTCTTTGGTCGACAGGATCCGGGTTGGTCAGGAGTCGACTCAGCTTTGTGTCGGATCAGAGAGGGGCTGCCTTCTCAGCAGAGTTCAGACTTCAGTGTCTCCAGTGATGGTTGTCTGCGTTTCAGAGGCCGTGTATGTGTGCCAGACGATGCAGTGCTGCGCAGAGAGATCCTTCAGGAGGCTCATGGAGCGCCATATTCAGTTCACCCAGGAGGGGTGAAGATGTATCGAGATCTCAGAGAGTCATTCTGGTGGTCTGGGATGAAGCGTGACATCTCCGAGTTTGTTTCGAAGTGCCAGACCTGTCAGCAGATTAAGGCTGAGCACCAGAGGCCAGCGGGTTTGCTTCAGCCCCTTCCCATTCCTGAGTGGAAGTGGGAGAGTGTGGGGATGGATTTCGTCATGGGTTTGCCCAGGACTCCTTCGGGTTGTGATGCCGTATGGGTGATAGTTGATCGTCTGACGAAGTCTGCTCATTTTCTGCCGGTGAAGAAGACCTTCAGTTTGGAGCGCCTAGCTCGTTTATATCTGGATGAGATAGTGAGGCTGCACGGTGTGCCTACTACTATTGTGTCTGATCGTGACCCACGTTTGTTTCGAGATTTTGGCGCAGTTTGCATAAGGCTTTGGGTACGAATTTAGCGTTCAGTTCAGCTTACCATCCTCAGTCGGATGGCCAGACAGAGAGGACTAATCAGGTTTTGGAGGACATGCTTCGCGCATGTGTCTTGGACTTTGGAGGTAGCTGGGAGCAGCATGTGACTCTGATTGAGTTCGCCTACAACAACAGCTTTCAGGCGAGCATTGGTATGGCTCCGTTTGAAGCGTTGTATGGTAGGGGTGCAGGTCACCCATCTGTTGGGATGACCTGAAGGAGAGGGTCTTGGTTGGACCCGAGCTGGTGCAGGGAGCAGTGGAGAAGATCAGGACGATTCGGGAGCGTTTGCTTGTTGCTCAGAGCAGACAGAAGTGCTATGCAGACCAGAGGCGTAGGCCGCTTGAGTTTGATGTTGGTGATCATGTCTATCTGCGTGTCGCCGGTCAGAGGCGTGGTCCGGTTTGGGAAGCGTGGGAAGCTTAGCCCGAGGTTCGTTGGACCGTTTGAGATTCTGGAGAGGATTGGCCCTGTGGCCTACCGTCTAGCCTTGCCGCCATCTTTGTCAGCTGTGCATAACGTCTTCCATGTGTCTATGTTGAGGAAGTATCTGCATGATCCGTCTCATGTGATCGACTACAGCCAGCTTCAGTTGAGAGAGGACTGCAGTTTCGAGGCGGTGCCTACTCGCATTTTAGCCAGGGATGTCCGTCGGCTTCGTAGTAAGACCCTGCCTATGGTGAAGGTCCAGTGGTCAGATCAGTTAGAAAGTGAAGCGACTTGGGAACTCGAAGATGAGCTGCGTGCCAAGTATCCCTCCCTGTTCGAGCAGTAAGGTGAGTTAATCTCGAGGACGAGATTCTTTTAAGGGGGAGGTGATGTTATAACCCGTGTAATTGCAACCTTATATTATGTCCGGTTTATGTAATGAGCTAAGATGGATTACATTTCTTTACTGTCAGTTGGGACGTCAGCGGCATTGTTTTAATTGTCAAGGACGAGGAGGTCATTCGGTTAATTAATTAAGGTAATTAATTATCTGATTTATAAGGAGAAGGGTTCCTTATTTTCCCTTACATTTTCTAATTATTCTAATCACGTCAGATAGATCGTGAGAGCGTCCCTTCATCGTGCTTTCAGAGCGACAGTTTTGGCTCCTTCTTCCCTCTCTGCTCTCTCTCAATTTCTTCCTCCGCTGCGATTGTGTGTCCTTCTGTTGCTGCTTCGGATTGTGTCGCTCATTGCTGCGTGGCTGCTGAGTATTCCCGTGTCGAATTCAGGTTTGGAGTTACAGATTGTGTATTCCAGCGTAGTTTTTCCCCTCTCCTGTTTTCTGATTTGAGACTTCGGTTTGATGAATTCAGAGGTTGCTGGGTTGTCTTCGATCTGCGAGTTGCACGGGCTGTAGACCGTTTGGACTGTGGGATTTCTGGACTCCCGAATTCAGGTTTGTATTGCAGTTTTCGAGGTTTTGAGTTTGGGGGTTTCCTTCTTCGTTTTCTGATTATAGATTTGACATTGTGGGAATCAGTTGCTGGGCGATCGGTGTCTGGTTGGTGGATTCGTTCGTGTTGCTGTGAACTGCTCAGATCGTCGGATTGTTACTGATTGTTGAGGTAGGTGGTTACTCGATTCAGTTTGGAAGTTCAGCCATGGGGTGCTGCAAGAGTGTTATCTGATTTTGTGTGTTCTATTTGCGTTTTGTTGCGATTTGGAATGGCTAAACCCCCATGGTTTCCTGTTTTAATGTCTGATTTGGTGTGTGTGCTTAATTGGCATTTGAGGCATCGAATTGTGGTTTTTCTGCTCTGTTCGTCTTCTGAAATTTGCAGTTTTCGCACTGTCCGAACTTCTGTCCGAGCTTTGAAGTTCGGACAGTGCGTTTTGCCTTTCTGATTTTCAAGTTCGGGGGTATGTCCGAACATCTGTCCGAACATAGATGTTCGGACACACCCTCAGGTTTTCTTCTGATTTAAGTTCGACCTGTGTCCGAACTTCGACGTCCGGACACAAGGTCGGACCTTCCGCGTGTTCTTCCGTAAAACCGTCCGAACATCCGTCCGAACTTGGATGTTCGGACATTCTGAATTCTCTATCTGATTTCAACTCGACTTGTGTCCGAACATTGATGTCCGGACACAAGTTCGGACATTTGGCATTCTCTGGTTTCTGAGTCTCGACTTGTGTCCGAACTTCGACGTTAGGACACAAGTTCGGACACCCCTCTGTTTTCAGCGTAACTTCTTCGTTTGAACTCCGATTTGAGTGCCGTCTGCGGCATTGGATTCCTTATGTCTGTACTACTGATTTATGAGTGTTTTGGCATATTTAAATGCAACTTTGCTTCTGTTTAAGCAATCCTTCTGTTTTGGGACATTGCACATTGTTTCTGAGCCGTGAATGGCTGGGTCGAGCTATTCCGTGGTATACCATGTAGACGTCATTCTGAGTGTGGGTCATTCCCTTTCTGTTCTGTGGGGTTGACGAACCCTTTGGCTCTTTCGAGTCATTTCTGCGTTGCCGAGAGACCTGGTATGGTCTATGGGTCTTCGACCCTTCTGAGTGTGTGCATTGTGTTTTGTCCCCTTCTGTTTAAGTGCTCTGACTGTTTCTGATATGGGAACCCCTTGAGTTCCACTCTGTTTCTGTTCTGAAAGCTTCTGGATATTGAGAATTGTGGATAAATGCTTATCTCCTCCTTCTTCTGTTTACAATTGTTTTGAGCGACCTTACTGATGACGGTCGCTGCTTACTGGGCATAGTTGTGTGCTCATTCCCCTACTTCTAACATTTTTGCAGATTGATCAGCGAGGATCACTTGAGTTCTGGAGCTATAGTGTTTAGCTTTTATTGTTCATTCAGTTTGATATTTGAGATGTTGTAGCCTTCGGGCCTTACACTTTTTGACTTCGTTTCTGACTCAGTTACGTATTTGGGATTTTGGTATTTGCTTTCGCTGTATTTGAATACATTGGTTTACAATGATTATGTAAACTTTGTTTTGGGCCTTTATTGCGTTTGAGTGTTTTAGAGCCTTGCGTTATTAGGTGGTAATACGCGGCGTGTAGCACCCTTAACTCTTAGGCCGGTTTTAGGGGTGTTACAAAATAAATGCTGGAACCTATTACATGTTATAATATGGTCTTAATACAATATAGTGTGACAAGAATTAAGTCAAAAATCAATCCCAATTAATCCCCATTGCATGCGCCAATTTGGGTAGTATTTGACTAGTTTTAACAAAAAATATGTCTTATGATAAGATGACTCATCCCTATCTATACTATATGATAATGTAACAATTAATTGCAGTCAAAGAAGCCTTCATCTACCGTATGACCTACAAAGAAGACAAGAAGGATTAGTATAAGTTAAAGCAATGAAATAAAATACAAGTTATATCTACCTTTTTTTTCAAGACTATAAACAAAGAAATCAAGTGGTCATATGGCACATGGAGCAGCCAATTTTGATTAGTAAAGAAGGGGATTAATTGCTACAAAAGTATTCAAGAAAGACAACCACCTAACTAGCATGATCTATTGTCTAATATAAATCAAAAATCAATTGTCATCTATAGGCATGTGTGGCCGATTTCAACAAGAAAAAGAAGGCTTGTTTGCCTTAATTAAATCAAGCTAAATTGTCTACCTATCTAGCCATGATATATGGTCTTCAATTATCAAAGAAATAAGTCTCCTAGATGCACATATGGTACCGTAAAAGACATGGGAAAACAAAGACAAAATCAATATAGAAAATCAAAAGGGAAACACATACCTACCATGTCTTGTCTTCTAGTTTCCATTGTCAAACAAGCATCCATTATTTCTTGTCACATGGCCGAAATTATGCAATCAATTAAGGGAATCATTGAGCCAAACAAACAAATAATTAACAAAAGAAAAGATTAGTTAATTTGACAATTATTGTCAAAATAATTCTATCCTTCATTCTTTCCTTATCTCCTTACGTGACTTCTCATTTCATTTGCCCAGCCTTGGCCGATTGAGTAAGCCCTCTCAACTCTCTCTTTTCTTTCTTCATTTGTTAGTTCATTCCTTAGAGTTTCTAAGCTCCATTAATGGTGTTTTAAGTTCTAACATCAATTCTATGTAAATTCCTAGTTAAATCTCCTAAGTCTTGAAGCAAGAAATCATCCTAGCAAGCTTGCTATTTTTGCCAAGGTTAGATGTTCCAAGGAGGTTCCTAAATTCAACAACAACACAAGGAACAACAAGATCAAGTTAAGGTATATTTTCATGTTGGAAATCCTAGCAAAATACCTAAGGTTATTACCGAAAATTTATGAACTTCTAAATATATATTCTCTTCATTATTTCATGAAGGAGATTTAGATCTACAACCATCTCAAGGTCTACCGAAAATTCCTTGAAAATTCCTAAGGTAAGCTCTTGTAAAACTACTCCAAATTTTATTTATAAATCCTTGTTAGAAGTCTAACAAATGGATCTCCTAAATATATACAAGGAGGCCGAATTCTCTTCATTAAGATAGCATTTGGAGAGCTTGGAATTCAAGGAGAAATCAAGTACACGAATTGTCTTGATTTAAGGAGTAAGTTTATATAAATAAGGTTTATTAAGTTTAAGCTTGATTTAAGCTTCAAACTTTGGTATAAAAATTATGTCTAACCTCTAAATAATTCAAGGCCGAAAATACTTTGGGTTATATGGTCAAGAAAATAAATTATAACATATAAGGTAAGATTATTACCTTAAGGTATAAAATTGTGTCACAAAAATTAAATAGGATACACATATTATCAAACCGAATTGTCTAAGAGTTATTTGTTCTATTTTGAGTTTATAATCATTCTAAGTCATTAGCATGATTTTTAGAAGTGTTATATGACTTATAAACAATTACATGTATTTATTATAAGGTTTAAATCAAGTTTTAAAACCATATGGTAAAATAAAATTAAAGCCGAGAGCTTAATGTATTATTTGGGTGATTTTTGAAATATATAAGTATATTAACTCATATTTTAAATTTTGGGAACATTAAAAATAGCTACAAGTATTTATATGGCTAGTTTATAATATTATGTGGCTAAAATGTAAATTTTGAAAAGTTTAGGGTATTATATATGATTGCCAAGAACATAAGGAGTTGTTTGGTATATTTATGTTATAATATAAGGTAGGAATTAATATTATGAATTTTGGTGAATTTAAATAAGTGTTTAAGTGTTAAAATAACATTTTACAAAGTTTTGGGGCTATTTGGTAAATTATGAAAAGTTTGGGTTAAAACTGAAACTTATGTGATTTTATGGGTATATTAAAGTATTAATTATGAAATTAAGTGTTGGTCAAAGTGTTGACCAAAAACTTTGGGTTAAAATGATTTATGACATAAAATATTAAGCTTATAAAAGATTGTGGGGGTGAATATGTAATTTATGAAAGTTTATATGAAAACAGAATTTAATATGGGGCGGAAATGTAAATTGAAGGAAAATATGGGTTCTTTCGGTATTTTAGAAAAATTAAATGTTAAAACTATAGCTTATAAGTTAATATGTAACTTATATAAAGTTTTAGGGTGAAATTGTAAATAAAGGAAGTATATATATTAAAACCGAAATTGATTTGGGGCGAAAGTGTGATTTACGAAAATATATGAGTCACTTGGTTATTTTAAGAAATTAAATATTGAAACTATAGTTTATAAGTTAATATGAAACTTATATAAGGTTTTGGGATTAAAATGTAAATATAAGGAAAGTGTATGTCAAGACCGAAAATTAAATGTGGTCATTTGGTAAGTTATAAAAAAATAGAATGTTCATTTTATAATTACCGAAAGTTAATAAGGATAATTAGTAAATTATAAAAGTTGGAGTATTTGAATTGTAATTACCGAAAAGATATATGTGGTTATTTGGAAAATAACAAAAGTTAATGTGTCCAAAGGTAAATACCGAATTTATAAGGTTATTTGGTAACTTATAAAAAGTCATTGTGTCCAACTTATAATTACAGGAATTAATAAGGTTGGTTTTATAATTTAATAAAGAAAGGAATTAAGGTTAAGTAATGTGATATATTATGAGGAATAATATAAGGTTCATAAATTAAATTGTGGTTATGATAAGAATAACCAAAAGAATATAATATAGAGTTTATGAAATAATTATGGATATAATTAAGGTAACCAAATTATATTGGTATATGGAATAAGAGGAAATAATTATGGATATTCAATCACAGAGATGAAGAAATATCATAATATGGGAATTCATTATCACATGTGGGAATCACATAAAATAATGAACTGATGAACTACCTAGGACCACTGTTAAATAACAGGGGAAAATAAAGAACATACAAAGTTATTATACAATGAGTATAAACACTATAGTGACAGTACTGTAATATTTAGTGAATAGTTATATTAATATTACCCGGTATTGCATGTTTATATAACAGCGTACGGGAAGGAACTACTGGATAGGAATTTGTCAAGCTAGTAGGTACTTGGTGAACAGTATGTTAATTGTGTGGTCTGAATGTCCTAAGGATTATCCTAAGGTCCAGACATTATGTGTTAATTGTTTAAGAACGATATCTGTGATTTTATGTATTGCTCAAACTGTTGTGTTGTATTTTATACGCGAACGTCTTATGACTGGAAGTTTATACATCTAAACTGGAACAAGACTAACTGACCTTTAGGTATTATTGAACCTAACTGATGGTCAACTGTTATAGTCTTAATTCAAGTGTTGGTCATTGTACCACTGACAAAAGGGCTAACTTATAAAGAGAGGAATCCAGATTGTTTCGACTTTCTGGTTGCGCATCGTGATCACTACGAGAGACTTCAATGGGGAGTCACTCAAAGGAATCCATCAGCCACATTCGGGGATGGCGGAGGGCACTGCCGTTGGTGCACAGGTTCGACCGAATCTGAAATACCCCGAACTTAAATATAGGGATTAAAATTAACTCAATACGTATTTAAGGGCCTAATGACGCCTAAGTAATATTGGTAAGGAAAAATAAATCCAAAAGAAATAAATAAACGCTTAAAAAGCGAAAAATGCTAAATAAGCGTTAGACAACTATCGGAGGTGTGAGACCTCGGTTAGCGTATTATATGGATTCTAAAGGCTTAATAAGGCCTAAATAATATATGGGAACAACTCCCGAAGAAAACGGATCCAAATAATGTATTAAAACGCTAATAGAGCTTTAACGCACGTTTTTCGAGAAAACCTGAAAACATGACTTTAAGTGGTCAAACAGACCCGTAAATATTATAAATCGTTAAATAATAATTATTAAGCATTTATGGAAGCTTAATAACCAATAAAAATAATTAAACAAGAAAATTCCGGAAAACGAGCCCGGTTGGTGAATAGTACCTAAACCGGGTAAAATAACGAGCGTTTTCTGTAAAAGATGAAAAACGCTCCAACTAGTGTAACTGTAGGGGGGCCGTTTTTTAATCAGTCAAACAACCCCTCTCACACACATGTAACTAGCTAGTTAAATAAAGAGAATAAAAAAAAGCAAAAGAGTAAAGTAAAAAGCTACTTTACCCTCTTCTCTCACCTCACTCTCTCATTTCCCTCACCTCTCTCCTACCCTCTTCCCCCTCCACCGATCTCTCTCTCTTCTCCCTCCTATGCTGGGCGATTTTGAGAGCTTCAACAACAACAATGGCAACCTCATCTTCTCCTCCATGCTCCACCTTCATTTGAGCTCCAAATGTAAAAATAATTACATATTTGTAATCCCCTCATCACCCTCTACACTTCTCTCTTTTAAAAATCCAAAAATAAGGAAGTTCATCTCCCTGGGTTTTCCCCATTCAAAGAGAAAATAGCACCAAAGAGTAGCTTGGAGTCTCCTCACTCCATTAAGGTAAAAATCTCCATGAAAGAACTCATATTTCTCCATCCTTACTCATAACCGATTTTTACCTCTTTGTAACACTCCATTTTCTCTCTCTCCTTTGAGCATAATATCAACCTTGCAATGGTGGTGGATTCACCTTCCTGAACCAAGGGCTAAAACCCCTTCTAAAACACTTCAAAGGTAAACCCTAGAAATCTTGCTTTAAACATTTCATTGTACAAGCATTAATTTAAGGGTTAGTATATTAATTGTAATTGTTTGTGTTCATTGGGTGATGGGAATGGAGTTGGCAACTCCATTCCCTACATAACCGATTTTGAGGCAAGAAAGGAAGAGAAGAAGTGGAAAAGAAAAGAGGAAATAAGAGCTTAAGGTAAGAGCTCTCTCTTGAATGCTACATTTAATGCATTAGAGTAATGGGGATGGGTAAACCAGTTTAAAGGACCCAAAGTATTGTATTGGTATTGTAGTATTGGAATTTTGGGTATTTGTGAATTAGTATGTGAATTATAGGCCTTAGGGCCAAGTGTATAGTATATGTGTATTGGTATTGTGGATTGAGAAAGTATTGAGGAATTTATATTTGTATGTGTGCTGGTAGGACCCTTGCAAGGGTGTGGCTAGATTAGGAATGAAATAAGTGAGATGGTGTATGTGTGGCTAAGTAAGAAAAGTAGATGAACTATGGCAAAATTTTGGTAGGAAGTATGTATTTTAGAATGACTTGGTGAATGGGAGAACCAAGGTGTGTATTAGAGTTAGTAGAGATATTTAGAAACCATGGAATGGTAGCGTAGTATGAGGATATAAGGATGCAAAATCTGTAGCAAATAGTGCAAGGATGCATTGGAGGAACTAGGAGGAATTAAATGTATTTGGAGAATTTGAGGTGAGTGTTTAATACCTCGGAAACAAATTAAGAAGGATTTAGGTAATGGGAAGAACTAGGATGAAAAGATAATGTAATGAGGATGCTAGTAATGGTATTGGTAGTAGGAGTATTGAATGGTAGAAGTTGGAATGAAAACCTGTAGCATAAGAGGAAAGAAAACTATTGTAAATGTTGAAAAGAAGTGAGGAGAAATTGTGTATGTGGATTTAGAAATGAGTAAGGAATTTGGGGGATGAACTAAGGCAATTTGGAGGGCCTTAGTAGTGTCTAAACATGTAGGAATATTGGGGAAGCAATGGGCAAATTATAGAACTGAAAACAGATTTTAAAACTGAAGTACTGGGCCGGACCGACCTTGGGACCGAACCCGCAAGGTCGGTCGCGCCTTAAAAATACACAGACGGGAAGTCTTCTGACTTCGACCGACCTTGGGGACCGAACTTACAAGGTCGGTCGAGTCGTAAGTTGTGAAGGCCAGAGGTCTACTGGAATGGACCGACCTTGGGACCGAACTTGGGCAAGGTCGGTCGAGTCCAGAAAACTCGAACCCAGAACATACTGGAACAAACCGACCTTGGGGACCGGACTTGCAAGGTCAGTTGGGCCTGAAATTTTCACGTAAGTAACTCACTAGAATGGACTGACCTTGGGACCGGACTTCCAAGGTCGGTCGAGCCTGGAATTTTGCCTTAACGAAACTTACTGACTTCGACCGACCTTGGGTCTGACCCTGGGTAAGGTCGGTCAAGTCAAAACAAAAAATAAAAATAAAAAAATAATATATATATTTTTTTATATGATTATATTAATCATATGTATGTATATATATATATATATATATATATATATATATATATATGCCTATACACATGTATGCATATGTATGTAGTAATACACCATTAATGGAGTAGCAACGGTAAGGAAGTATGTAAATGGGAAACAAGTATGCGGATTAATTATGGAAATTGAAAGTATAAGAACGTTAAGTTAAACCAAATCAATGGGATAGCGGGGTAAGTACAGGAGTAGTAGCTATGAATGTAGTGTAATGCTTAGTATTAATGGAACCATTTGGCATGTAGCCGGAGGTTCGAGAATAAGATTCGAGGAACAAGTATGGACTAAGGAGCAAGGGAACACTCGATAAGTAAATCAACGGTGAAAGGTATGATTTCTTCATGCTCTGTATCCTAACCTGGTTACCCCGATTTGTGTGCCTATGTGATCACCAATAAGATAAATGCATGAATCGGACTTATATTGCACTTAACTGTGTTTGAACTATTTTGTTCTTGAGTATCTCCTTGAACATTTAGTTTGTATAATTCATGAAATGTATGAATGGAAATGAAGAGTATGTGTAAGTATTGTGTACTTGTGTATTGTATGGATGTATGGAAATGAAGTACTGACTTCTACTAATTCCTAACAATCTAACTCCTAACATGAGTAATGAGTAAATGGAATGAGTAGAAGTCCAATATAGTTTCGGCCACGCGTGAGGATAAGGAAACACAAGAGGTTGGATCCGAATCCTGGCTGTAATCTTTTCCATGGACCAAATCCCTTGAATGGGTAGCATCCTAGATTAGTGGGCCACCCTAAATCCCGGTGGTGGGATGTAGTAATCCCTGCCCGGAGGTCATACCGACTTAACATGAGTAAAGTAAGTAAGAAGTAAGTATTGTATGAGTAACGGTCTTGACTATTGTAAGTCATTGACCTTGAGTAATGAGTATTGAACACCCGATTAACCCGAGGGTGTAAAGAAGCTAACAAGCCTTATGTGTGAATTGGAGAAGTGTATCTCCGTATTGTGTATTGAGTATGTAATGAGTATGTATTGTGTATGTGTATTCTGGAAGATGGTAAGTAAGTGTTGGTTGACTTGTATTGTCCTCCAAGTATGTATGTGTACCTTGTGTAGTATTGTAGTATCATGAATGAAAGCATGTATGTATGAATGTATGTATGGTAAATTGAATTGCATGTATTCGACCAAATGGTCGGCGTACCCTCGCTAGTACGCGGGGTATGCGGTTATCATGCTCAGCGAAAGCTGACCCCCTCGGGGGAATGTTTTTAGTGTGCAGGTACCCGAAGAGGATATGGTCAAGGTAAGAGACCGGTGGCCACACTTGGACTGCTAGTAGTAGAATGTAAAGGAGTACTAAGTAGTACTCCCCTTGTACCTAGAAAGTAAGTAGTTTGTGAGGAATGGGTAGTAGTTAGACTCTTAATGAGTACATAGGAACTTGGAAGAATCATGATGTTTGTATTTGGAACTTAGAAAACTCGGTTATGTACATTGTATCGTATGGTATTGTAATGGAGTAATGTGTTGAATGGAGCATAGCAGTACATGATTAGTAAACGGAGTATGTATTGCATATGTGTAGTACTCGGGATTCCGGTCCATCAGACCGATGCTGTATGTAGTAGTAGCCTTGTTAGTCACGTGGGGGGGCTAACGGCATTGTATCACCCACCGTTGAGTAAGTATGTATCCGCTGCGAGAGTACGAATGTATAAGGAGATTGGACGGTAATAACAGTATTAGCGGTAGGGGTGTTACAAAAAGTGGTATCAGAGCGAAGTATCGCTCTGATGACTGGAAATACCGAGTTTAGGAAATACCGAGTTAGGAATTAGAAGCTTAGGGCTATGGGCTGAGTGATAGCATTAGAGAGATGCTAGTTAGGAACTCCCGGTGAGTACCGGATACCTACAACACCAGTCCCGCCCACCGCAAACCCCATTGTATAACTTGGGAAAGGACGCCAGAGCGAAGAAAAGTCTTCTCATACTCGGGAAAAACCCGATTTGGCAATTAAGAAGCAATCACACAGTAACATGAACCGACATATGGTAGATTCCAAGAATTGGGAGTCCCGGAGATGGATCCCGGTTGAACAACAATACCCGCATTTAATAGCGGTAGGATGAGCACTCCAACTACAAGAAGGCTACAACTTACAACAGCATGGGGCGACGTGCTCTGCAGTCACGAAACCTAGCTAACCAACCAGCAGCAGGAAGGAAGCACTAACCGTGCAACAAAATGGGAAAATGAGTAGTAATGGAACCCGCGACACAAGTCTGCGGAGCAGCAGTAGCTAAATAATACCACCAAGGGTATACCAGCTGACTAAGGACATAGTCAAGAGTGGTTAACTCCAAAACTATAACGCCATTAAGGTTACAATACCGGGCCAACATAGCTCAGAAAGCTACAAGAACATTCACAAGAGGTAATCTGATGCAACTACAACCGTAATACCTAAACAACTAAGGCCCAATAACCACAACAGATGCGTGGGAACGAGCCACGAGGAAAAACCCAGAACAAACGAAAGGGAATCTCCAAGGATTGGAGAAGTACCCCGATCAATGACAGCCATGTCCAGATCGCTGAGAAGCCACCTAAAGAATCAAATGTCCCAACCATAGATCAATATGATCAAGGGATGAGTCAATAAGACTATTAAATGCAAGAGGAAACCATATTGTGACTGGTATAGGTTTACCCAAAAACCACCAGTACCACGCACTTGCCACGGCAAGTGCAGTAAGAACAGGAACACGTGGAGGACTTCTAACACACCACAAGTACATAGTAATGTACCGTGACTACAGTGAAGCTACCACAGGATCACACATCCTAAAAACTAGAAGAATGGAACCTTGGAAAGGCCTAACGGCCTGACCATTGTACAAGGGATACACCAGTCAGCGAAAAGCTGGACTTGGTCAAGATTTCGAACATGGCTATGCCATGAAGAACCTCTTTTAACACCGAACTATTATTTTTCAAAACCAAGTTTTCTTTCAAAACCACAAACCTTCTTTTAAACCTTGGATTTTAAAACTAAACCAACAGAAATACGGTGAGTATCATAGAATGATACAAGAGGAGTTGACAATAGAATACTTCACCTAGGCGTGTGACGAGCACTACGAGTGTACCCAATTACGGGATGTGGGACAGCCGCACTCCGAAGGAGCTTGTGGGCCTGACAGATAGTCGGGTAAGTTGTAACGTATGAATGGATAGCAGCTGCCACCGAAGCAACTGACATATCATGACCGAATATCCAAGCTTATGCCGGTCCTTGTGCTCCACGATGTAGCGAAGATGCAGGGATATGACCCATGGCAAGTATGTGATCTCAGCATCCCCAGCAAAATTTGGATTTAGTACAGCTTGAAGAAGAAGACAGTCAGTGTGGTTTAGATCTGAGCTCTATCTGGGGAGAACATTCGCAACCAGCAGTGCAAAGAGGACTCACTCTTGGGGGTCCTGATGCAGATCAGCAGGGATGACTGCTTTGACGGGTCATCACCTCTGCGTCGACGTGGGCCTTGAACCATGGTTGGGGTATAATGATTAACGGCCGCCGCCTGGAAGTCATGGGGATTAAGGTGTTCGGGCAGAGGGGGAGCAGGGTACTGAAGTCCTAGATAGCGAGCAATCTCCATCGTTGAGACTGTGACTTTTTGACCGTCAACACTAGAGTAAATTTTCCCATCCTGACAGACAACATTGGCATAAAACATACGCACCGCTCGCTCAGAGTATGGTCCCCCCATATCCAAGATCTTACCCCATCCGTACGGGTCCAGTAGTTCCTTCAAACCCAGCTGACGCTCCAGCTCAGGTACTACACGACGCTCAGCAATTATATCCACTTCCTTTGCAAACCATTCCCTGGCTGCATCGTTTCTAAAGTCATCACGCAGACCTTGGCGACTCGAACTAGCGCCGGCTCTCCCACATTTCTTGGATCGTCTAGTGATTCTGCTCAACATTTGGGCAGAAGAAGTCAATCAATATCAATTATGGCATATATAAAATAGCTCAATGTATGCACACATTCTATCCAAAATTCGACAGAGCCTCCCCTAAAAATTCATCATTCTCCATAACAAAGGTCAATCAATCTTTCATTTGCAATGGTAATCTTCATCAAACAGTGACCAGCAGAGACTTAACCGACAAAAAGTCACAGTATTCCAAAACATTCAATTTTACTAGTTTAGCCATGCAAAATCAAACCACACACTCAAATATCTACAATATAATCACAATAGTGCAGTTTGAACATCTCTATCCAGCAACTTACAACACAGTAGAAAATAAACTCCACACATGCAAATGAATGTTTAGAAGTATAAAGAATACCTTGCTCGAGTTGAATGAATGTTTAGAAGTATAAAGAACAACAAAATCTGCAAGATCCGACTCAAAATTTCCCAAACTTGACAGTTAGGGTTCGAACAGGGTTGGTTCAAAATCGGACTGATTCGGGGATTTTCTGGTTGATTTCTAGTGCTAGGGTTGTAGAGAATTCGAAAACGAAGATTTTGATACCAAGATTGTAAGATTTGGTGGAAGAATAAGTAAGTTATGAGTGATTGAAGGAGAGGGGAGAATTTTCGTTCACTGTTGTCGCGACTGGAAAATTGGGAGACATATGTTATAATGTTCGGACGCGAGCGTATCTTAAATTCGGACTCTTCAAGGTGTCCGAACTTGCATGTTCGGACGCAAGTTCAGACACACTTACCTGGGTAGCGTCTCACGAAGTGTTCGAACTTAGAAGCTCGGACAAAAGTTTGGACATCCCCGTATTTTCCTTTGTTGAACTCTCGAAACATGTCCGAACTTTGATGTCCGGACAGAAGTTCGGACATCGTCATTTTTTTTTCTGATTCTTCTCGCACTATGTTTGAACTTTGAAGTTCGGACCATTGTTCGGACATTTCGTTCTGCACAGCTCCTTAATCTCTCGAACTGTGTCCGAACATTGACATTCGGACACAAGTTCGGACAATGCTACAGATGCAGAAACCTGTTCTTTCTCAACCAAAAACAATGTGAACAAACCTTAACATAATACAAAGCTAAAATAACCAAAATCAAACTGAAATAAAGTACCAAAAATACTGGGTTGCCTCCCAGTCAGCTGCTCCTCTTTAAAGTCTTTTAGCTAGACATTTCCCAATTCGATTCAATCAAAGGAAGCGTGGTCAGAAGCTCCACAACATCCTACAGCAAGCTTTTTCAACCTTCCCAACTCCTTCCGCATTCGCCAAGAGAATATTTTCTTCATATTTGAATTTGTCTTCTGAGAAACTAGCTTGGCTGCAGAACTGGAGTCATTTTCAACAAAGAACACCGCCTGCATAGGAAGAAGCTTATGATCAGTACCAAGATAACTTTTTAAACGAGCACCATTTACCTTGAAAGTTTCACCAGCTTTGTTCTCAAGCTCGTATGCTCCATAGGATGTGATTCCTACAACTCTGAAGGGGTCTGCCCAATGTGATTTCAAATTTCCAGGAAAAAGATGCAGCCTGGAATTGAAGAGCAACACTAGATCCCCTACTTTGAACTCTCTCTTCTGAATCATTCGGTCATGGATCTTTTTGGTGCGCTCTTTATAATTCCTTGAGCTGTCATATGTTTGTTCCCTCAGTTCTTCAAGTTCAGACAGTTGAAATTTCCTCTTCTCTCCAGCAGCATGTAAATCAAAATTTAGGGCCTTCAATGACCAATACGCTTTATGCTCTAATTCCACTGGGAGATGGCAGGCTTTCCCGTACACAAGCTTGAACGGAGACATCCCTATAGGAGTCTTAAAAGTAGTCCGGTATGCCCACAGAGCGTCATCCAGCTTAATTGACCAATCCTTCCTCGATGCATTTACAGTCTTCTGCAAGATCCATTTGAGCTCTCGATTGGTCACTTCTGCCTGACCATTAGTTTGAGGATGATAAGGTAATGCCACATTGTGTGTCACCCCATATTTAGTTATTAAGGAATCAAAAGCTCGGTTACAGAAGTGGAAACACCATCACCGATGATCGCTCTAGGTACCCCAAATCTAGTGAAGATGTGCTTCTTTAGAAACTTCACCGCTGTCTTAGCATCAGCAGTGTGGCAGGGAACAGCTTCAACCCACTTCGAGACATAATCCACAGCAACTAGAATGTACTGGTTCCCATGAGATGAAGGGAAGGGGCCCATGAAATCCATGCCCCAAACATCAAAAAGTTCTACCTCAAGAATACCTTGCTGAGGCATCTCGTGTCTTCTAGAGATGCTTCACATCCTCTAACAGCTGTCACAATGGGAACAGAAGTGGCGGACATCCTTGTGTAGAGTGGGCCAAAAGAATCCACACTCCAAAATCTTAGCAGCCTCTCTAGCATGACAGAATTCTATTATGCTTTGGATTTCCTCATCTGGAAGGCATCTCCTCATCAAGCCATCAGCACAGATCCTAAACAAGTAGGGATCCTCCCAGATATAGTGGCGGGCCTCTGATAAGATTTTCTTCTTCTGGTTGTAACTGTAGTCATGAGGAAGCAGCCCAGAAGCAAGATAATTTGCCAAATCTGCATACCAAGGTTCTTTCACATTTCCAATCATAAGCACTGTCTCGTCGGGAAAGAACTCATTATTGGGACTCCATCATCAGAAATGTCTAGCCTAGACAGATGATCAGCAACTCCATTTTGCTTCCCCTTCTTATCCACAACCTCCAAGTTAAATTCTTGGAGAAGCAAAATCCACCTCAGAAGTCTAGGCTTCGAATCATTTTTCTGGAAAAGATACTTGAGCGATGTATGGTCTGTGTGAACTATGACCTTGCTTCCTAGAAAATACTGTCTGAATTTATCCAAAGCAAATACCACAACAAGCAACTCCTTCTCTGTAGTAGTGTAGTTCTTCTATGCATCTATCAGGGTCTTGCTTGCATAGGTAATCACTCTCAGTATCTTATCCTTCCTCTGACATAACGCGGCGCCAACAGCATAATCGCTCGCATCTGTCATGATCTCAAATCACTAGTACAGAAATGGTCTATCGCAGCGCCCCTACCGCAGCGGTTGTAAAAACAACCGCTGCGATAGGCCGGTTTTAAAAATCCCGCAAACCTATCTCAGCGGTTGTAAGTAACAACCGCTGCGGTAGGGTCGTTAAAAAAAACAACTCTATCGCAGCGGTTCCTACTAAGAACCGCTGAGATAGGTCTTTTTTACAGACCTATCTCAGCGGTTCTTAGTAGGAACCGCTGCGATAGAGTCCTTTAATATAATTCAGTCGCGCGACTTCTTCTTCTTCTTCCTCCTCTCCTGTGGCTAACCCTCTCTGTTGCGACGATTTCCAGAGCGACGAGGAGCTTCGACGCCTGCGACCGCCACCGCCACTGCCGCCGCCACCGTAGTCTCTGCGCGCCACCGCTCTGCCTCCGTCGCCGTCGCCCTAACAGCCCACCGGTTCGCAGGCGTCGATTTGTTGCGCGACTGAACAGAAAAAACGAGGTTAGATCTAACTTCGTTTTTTGTTTGTTTAATTGAAATGTTATTTGTATTGTAGTAGATTCGAGACTGATTTGTTCTGATTGTTGGATTAGTGCGATTTTTAGGAGTTGTTGAGTGTTTACTGGTTTCTGAAATTGTGGAACTAGAAACCGTGAGCTATATGTTGTATTTAGACATTGAAACCAAATTTAGTTTCTGGCTAACTGAAGTTATATGACTGCGAAATTGAGCCCATAAAATTGGGCTAGGATCTCGAAATGGTAGAAGTTTGTGGCTGTTATTGATTTCCGAAAATTTGATTCAACATTGGTGTTGTTATTCTGTGCAGAAATTATGGTTCTTAGGTTATTGAAGGGTTCCGAAAATTAAGACCTTGTTTTGTTCATTATTCTACAATAAAATAATTTTTGATATTTTAAAATTCACAATATAAATTTATGTAAGAAAATACAAAAAGATATTCATCAAGAGTTTTAATTATGAATAATTGTTTTTATGGATAAAACTAAAAAAACATTTTTTTGAAAAAGTAACTTTTGTGAAGTCATATTAACATATTCAACTATATATGACAATTAAAATTACTATAACTCATAATGAAACAATCCATAGAAAACCACACGATAAAAATTTAAGTAAAATAATCATTACTATGTGTATAGTGTCTAATATGATATTAATTTTATATACAGAACATAAATAGATCACATCTTTTGATATTTTTAAAATTCACAATATAATTTTAAGTAAGAAAATATAAAAAGATATTCATTAAGTTTTAATTATGAATAATTATTTTTATGGATAAAAGTAAAAAAAACTTTTTAAAAAAAGTTTTAACTTTTTGTGAAGTCATATTAACATCTTCAACTATATATGACAATTAAAAATAACATAACTCATAATGAAAATGACTATAGAAAACCACACGATAAAAATATAAGTAAAATAAATATTACTTTGTGTTTAGTTTCTAATATGATATTAATATTATATACAGAACATAAATAGATCACACCTTTTGACTATTCATATACTTAATGCAAAAAACAATCTTCTAAGTTTTATTTTTATGTGTTTCTTAATCTATTAAATGCATATATAATCATCAACTAAGAAACATTTTGATTTTTAAAGTACAAAACGCATTATACTATATTACAATTATTATAGGAAAGTATTATGTTTAACTTCCAACTATTAATAATATACAATGTATTAATTTAAAAAACAAACCACTATAAAATACAACACAACAATTATTGATTTAATTCTTGTAGTTTCAATTTGTCAATTTGGTTTATTGAACTATAGGAAACTAAATAGAAGAAATCTAAAACTTAATTTTAATATAAAAATTCTTCAATTATCAATTAACCGACGCTTACACTAGCTTGGTTAATCGAAACTGAATCCTCAATTGGTGTATTTTGTTTATTGTAGCGCAGTTGTTGATTTCTAATTTATTAGTGTGTGGATAATTGTATATAGTTATATTGTTTGCGATTAAGGATGGATGTTGCCAATTGTTGAATTTGTTTGTCGTGGTGAATAAGATATTGGTGAATGCTTAATGATAAGCATGGGATTAGCATGATTACACAAAGGTCATGCCGAATTTTTTCAAGAATTGTATTAGTTTCATTAATTAACTTCAATTATTTGTTGTTTTTGTGTAGCAATTAATCTACGTCTCTTTCTTCCTCATTCCTTGCTTCCCCGATGTCTGCACTAATTGGGGTGGTCTCTGCTTCTTCTTCCTCATTTCTTCTGTTGTGGAGTAAGAGTGAAAAGGTAACATCTTCATCTATCTTTTCTCTATGTTTGTTTAATTAATTAATGCGAAAAAGTGGTTGTGGTTAATATTGAGTGATTGTGAATAAGGATGGTTGCTGTCAATTGTTGAATTTATTTGTCGTGGTAAATAAGATATTGGTGAATGCTTAATGATAAGCATGGGATTAACACGATTACGCACAGTTCATGCCAAATTTTTTCTAGAATCGTATTAGTCTTATTAATTAATATTATTTGTTATTTGTACCAGTACTTTCCCAGCCCATCACCAAAGCAGTCTCCTAGCTTCCCCCTCTGTACAACCTTAAAACAAGTAAGTAATTAAACTTTATTTTTTGTTTTAATAATGCAATGATTTGTTGAAGTTAAATTAAATGTGTTAGAATTGTTAGAATAAGGCTAGATTAGTTACGTTGGAACGTTAGAGTACTTAGGCTACGTTAGTTAGGTTGTAACCATAGAGTAGTGCTGAGTTTGGTTGCAACCGTACATCCAGTAGAAACATGCTCCATATACAAATGCAGACGAAACTGAAAGACAAATCAATCTTGACATTGTTTTGTTTTCACATATAGAATGGAGCGTGACTGGATGTACGGTGATCGAGGGGATCACTATTTTGATGAGAAGCTGAAAGAGTTTCTCAAAGCGGCAGTGCAACACAAGGACATAACAAAGGCGGACAATATTTCATGTCCTTGTGTTGACTGTGGGGTCGTAAGGAAATATGAAGACATTGAGGAAATTAGATTTCATCTTAAGTCCCGTGGATTCATGCCACATTACAAAAGATGGAATTTTCATGGAGAAACTGTATTGGCGGCATCCAAGCCGCCGAAAAACATTTAGAAAAAACGTTCCATTTTTTGGGATCTACCGTATTGGCGGCATCTGCCTGTTCGACATTGTTTGGATATCATGCACATTGTGAAGAACGTCGGTGAGGCAGTGTGTGGTACTTTGCTCAACATACCCGGCAAGACGAAAGACGGATTGAAGGTGAGGAGAGATATGCAAGAGTTGCGCATACGGAAAGAACTACACCCAATAGAGGATGAGAAGCGAACATATCTACCTCCTGCGTGTTATACCCTCTCTAAGAGTGAAAAATTAAGTTTTTGCAAGTGTTTGCACACATTGAAGCTACCATCTGGGTACTATTCAAACTGGAAGAACCTAGTTTCTATGAAGGATTTGAAACTGTTAGGCATGAAATCTCATGATTATCATGTGTTAATGTTGCATCTTCTTCCAGTTGCAATACGAGGGATATTACCAGAAAATGTCAGAAATGCTCTAACTCGATTATGTTTCATCTTCAACGCTGTCTGCTGCAAGGCAATTGACTTAGACACCCTCGATGATCTACAACATGAAATTGTTGTGACAATATGCCAGCTTGAGATTTATTTCCCACCATCTTTCTTCGACATAATGGTGCATTTAGTAGTGCATATTGTCCGAGAGATCAAATATTGTGGTCCGGTCTACTTACGTTACATGTATCCTTTCGAACGATATATGGGGATTCTGAAGGGTAGAATGAAAGACAGATATAGACCTGAAGGCAGTATCATCGAAGCAACAGTGACTGAGGAAGTAACAGAATTCGTGACAATTTATTTGAACGATGCAGAGTCAATTGGTATTCCCATACCACGTTACCATGGTAGATTTAAGGGTAAAGGAGTTATTGGCAAAAAGGTTGTTCGTATCTCTCGTGATCTTATTAATCAGGCACATTTGTTTGTACTACAACACCTTGAGGTTGTTGAACCCTACTTTGATATTCACATTGCTGAGTTGAGTCGACAAAACCCTACCAAAAACCGTATCTGGCTTAAAAAAGAACAAAATCGAGTATTCGTCCAATGGTTTAAGGAATATGTGTTTGAGCAAGCTTCATTGAACCCCGAAAATGTCAGTGAAGAAATCAGATGTCTAGTTGTTGGTCCTGGAACAGATGTTGTATCGTTTGAAGGGTATGACATTAATGGATGCACATACTACACTGCACGCCAAGATGCTAAATCAATACATCATAACAGTGGGGTAAAAATTGAAGCATCGGTGACTAAATATGGTCTAGGTAACCAGGTTCAACCAATGAAAACAACGACGATGATGACAATGAGATAATAGATGAAACAGTATCGTTGCATACAGGGTTGCATGATTCAACTGATGATTTACAAAATGATGATGTTCAGACCATCTACGCTCGATCAGACCATAATGAGGGGGTTTGGGTAGAAAACAGATCATGATATACGTTACTATGTCTAGGTAACACCATTGGTTGAAATTACATTATATAATTCGTATTATTGTTGTTACAATGTTATCATAATTAATTATTTATGTTTATTTTTGCAATTATACATCGTTCCATGAATATTGATCTAATGTGTGTGTGTTTTTTTCCTTAGTGGATGATGATCCTATTGATGATCCTATAGGACAGCTGCTCCTGACTGGGGATAGTAGACCGGCAAAACGCACCACACGAGGTGGTAAAAAGAAATCAAAGAAAGCAGACGTAGAGACCACCCCGCAGCAGACCGAGACAGCTGGGCCTTCACAGGAAGGACAAGAGATACAAGTTGCTGCTCCGCCTCTCAAGAAACCCAAAAAACGAGGGGCAACCCGTGGGCTGAAAGCAAATAGAGGCCCCCCGACAAAGCCTTTGGAGTTCAATGAGTTTAATCAGCCCACGGGTACTTGGAAAAATGATTTCACTGCTCTAGCCAGGCATTTGGTGAGTACATATTTCAATATAAACCACAATTGGAAGCAAGTGCCTCAGGCGTTGAAGGAGCAGATATTTGAACGTCTCAAGGTATTTGTTACACTTAATAGTTTGTTTTAAGATTTATATAGTTATTATTTTACACTAATCCATTTTTTTGTGCATATAGGACCGATTCAGTATAGAAAGCTCAAGAGTCCTGCAGCTTGACTCAGCATCTCGGCATCCCAAGAGGCCACTTATATATAACATGTTGATGAGGTGATGAATTTACTTAACTTGATTAATTATCAATTTTAAGTTATTTCTTAATCATCCGGTTGATAACTTTTACTTTATCTGTGCGTATGAATTGTAGTGCCTTTGTATCTGTAATGACGCAAGTCCGAGGAGAGAGATTTAAGAAGATTCCGTGGAATGTAGTCAAGGTATTTTGTAGTCCTTATTCAAATTTTGTAATATGTTCATTAGTTTTAAAATAGGAACAATATTATAATTTATGTGTTAAATAGATTTTGAATATGTACGTATATACATGTGCAGTGTCCACAGCAGCCGGGAGGTTCGGAATGTGGCTACTATGTCATTCGGTTTATGAGTGACTTGATAGCGGGACCGAGACTCTTGCCAGAGAAGTCTCTAGACATGGTAAGTAGCATTCTCGAAATATTTTGGTTTTGTAGATAATTTTTAACATTGATTATTAAACTCAAAGTATTATTAGCAACTAATCATATGTCTTTTTGTGTTAATTTCAAGGCTTTTGAAGAGTTGGTAGACGGTTACAACGAAGGACATACAACCGAGGTGATCGAAGAATGGGCAGAATTCATGAGCGTTAATGTAGGTTGCTTTTAGGGTTTTGGTAGGATTGAGTAGGATGATTTTGAAATTCTCATGAAACAATTGTCGTTTCTGTAAAGATTTTGTTGATGTTTGATTTATTTGCTCAAATTTGTAAATGTAAGAGGATTATTGCCCGTAGATAGGTTTGGTGGCTATTTAAATGGTGAAATGGTTGATCTAATGCCCCCACTGTGGTGGCATTGTTAATTGCTATATCTTAACAGGTTTGATTGATTTTGGGTGTGTGTGGTAGAATTGTAGGGTGGAATGGAAAAAACAAAAAAAAATAGGTCTATCGCAGCGGTTCTTATTAACAACCGCTGCGATAGGTGGTTTTTTTTTTAAAAAAAAATAGGTCTACCGCAGCGGTTGTTTATAAGAACCGCTGCGATAGAGTACCTACCGCAGCGGTTCTACAACCGCTGCGGTAGGTTTTTCACCTACCGCAACGGCACCCATCGCAGCGGTTTTCAACCGCTGCCATAGGTACCAAACAACCGCTGCGGTAGGGTCTTTTTCTACTAGTGAATGGTTCTGACCAATCTGGTGGAACCACAATCGGAGCTGAGCAGAGCTTATCTTTGATGGTCTGAAAGGCTTTCAAGCACTCATCAGTGAACTGGAACTTGACATCTTTCTAAAGCAGGTCTGACAGGGCTTAGCAATCTTCGAAAAGTCTTGAATGAATCTCCTGTAGAATCCTGCGTGACCAAGGAAAGATCTGACATCCTTCACTGTAGTCGGTGGGGGAAGCTTCTCTATCACCTCCACCTTAGCTTTATCCACTTGGATGCCCTCCTTAGAAACCTTGTGGCCCAGCACAATACCCTCTCATACCATAAAATGGCACTTCTCCCAGTTCAGCACGAGGTTCGTCTCCTCACATCTTCCCAATATCTGATCAAACTGCTCTAAGCACACCTCAAAACTCTACCCATAGACTGAGAAGTCATCCATAAACATTCAATGCTCTTCTCAATGAAGTCATTGAAGATAGCCATCATGCACCTCTGGAACGTTGCAGGAGAATTACAGAGGCCAAAAGGCATCCTCTTATAAGCGAACGTCCCATATGGACGGGTAAAGGTCGTCTTCTCTTGATCCTCTAGAGCAATAGGGATCTGAAAGTAGCCACTGTAGCCATCGAGGAAATAGTAGAACTCCTGACCAGCTAACCGCTCCAGCATTTGATCGATGAATGGGAGCGGGAAGTGGTCCTTCCTCGTGGCAATGTTGAGACGACGGTAGACAATGCACATTCTCCATCCGGTCATCTGTCTCTGGGGAACCATCTCACCCTTCTCATTGGTTACTGCAACGATCCCTCCTTTCTTTGGGACAACCTGGACTGGAGATACCCACTGACTGTCAGAAATCGGGTAGATAATACCCGCATCAAGAAGCCTTAGCACTTCAGCTTTGACCACCTCCTTCAGATTGGGATTTAATCTTCTCCGGGGCTGCCTCACTACCTTGTAGTTATCCTCCATATAAATTCTGTGAGTGCAGAAACCCGGATTGATCCCTTTGATGTCAGCAACTGACCACCCCATGACACCTTTATGTCTCTTGAGCACCTCCAGAAGTCTAGTTTCCTACGAAGCAGACAAAGATGCAGAGATAATAACAGGCAGGGTGCTACCCTCTACCATAAAAATATATTTAAGGTGGGAAGGAAGAGATTTAAGCTCAAGGATAGGAGGCTTCTCTACTGAAGGGATGGGCCTTTGGATAGGTCGATCCAACTTCTCTACCGGAGGAGTGAAGGAGCGAAAATATGATCTCCCTTGATTGAGTTGCTGGACAACTGAGGCCATCTCAAAGCTTTCCTTGTCATCCTCAATTGATAAGCTCAGTACCTGCTCTAACATGTCAGAAGACTCACACAAGGAATAACGAACATCAGTACTTCTAGGGATATAATCATCCTCTAGATCAAAAAATCCTCAAGTAAATCAACAGAAAATACAGCATGAGAAGAAGAGTTCTTTCGTATCATCTTATTAATATCAAAACTCAATTCTTCATCATGAAATTTTAAGGTGATATTTCCCCTATCAACAGAAAATACAGCATGAGAAGAAGAGTTCTTTCGTATCATCTATCAACTAATTGGAGATTGAAGTGAATTGGAACGAGCTCACCCACATGATGCTTCTTAAACATTGTATATTGAATCAGGTTGATGCTCGCTCCCAGATCGCAGAAGCCGTATCCACAATCCATATCTCCAATCGAGCAAGGAATAATGGGCTGACCTGGATCACCACGCTTGGGAGGCAGCTTCTATAGGATCGCTGCTGAACAGGTCTCAGTCAACTGGATGGTGTCCTTCTCCTTGTACTTCCTCTTATTTGAAATCAAATCCTTCACAAATTTAGCATAGTTAGGCATTTGTTTGATTGCATCAATAAGAGGAATATTAATGGTAAGCTTACGAAAGACATCTAAAAATTTTCCAAACTGCTCATCAAGCTCTCGCTCTTTGAGACGGTTTGGAAAAGGAAGTTCTTTTGCAGATGTTTTTCCTTTCGTATTTTTAACAGCAGTTGAATGAGAAGAGGAAGAAATAGGAGCCTGGGTCTCCTCATGAACTACCTCAGGAGGGGCAGGATGCCCTGATGGTGCACCGGCGGTATTAGAAGGGGGTTCGGTCTCCTCATCAGTTTGGCTTCCTGCCACTTTGTCATTAATTAAGTTCCTTCCACTCCTTAGGGTAACTGCTGATACCTCTTCAGAATCTCCGCAGTCCTCAACCACTACTGCTTCTGAGACCGACACTGCCTTCAATTGCTCCTTTGGATTGGGGTCTGCTTGGGAAGGCAGTGATCCAGAAGGTCTCTGCTGTAAGAGGAACTGAGTCAACTGACTCATCGTCCCCTGCATCTCTACCATGGCATTCTCTAATTTCTGCTGACCAGCTGCCAGATTCTGATTTATCACAGTTTGCTGCTCCTGAGAAGCCATCAACTTATCCACCATCTCTTGAAGTTTGGCATTGTTTGAGCTCAATGGTGGTTGTTGAGATTGAGACTGTTGTGGCCTGAACTGACCATACTGAGGCCTAGCAAAACCAGGTGGTCCTCCCTGGTTCACCCGCTGAGGTTGCATCTGATGCAAATTCAGTGCATTATTTGGATTCCTGTACCTCAGGTATGGGTGTTGATTTTGCATCCAAGGCTGCTTGTTGTATTGACCAACTGCATGTGCTTCCTCGGTCTGCCTCATCTCGGCTACCATTAGGCAGTCCTCGTACTCATGGCTGTCTCCGCACATTAACAAACTCACCGATGGAGCGACTGGTACTGGGCGGGAGGAGGGCGGCGACGACCACCGACGCGACAACCACCGACGGCGCGACGTCCGACGAAGGCGGGAGGAGGAGGAGGGCGACGACAGTGTGGTGGTGGTGGCGTCGGGTAGCGAATCACCGAGGAACACAGAGAGAAGAGGGGTTAATTAGGGTTAATGAAATCGTAATTGTGTTAGGGCAGGTTGGGGGGCTAATTAAAACGACCTATTTCGGCGGTTCTTTGTTAGGAACCGCCGAAATAGACCCTCTGTAATAATAATAATAAAAAAAGACCTATTTCGGCGGTTCCTAACAAAGAACCGCCGAAATAGGTCGTTTTAATTAAAAAAAAGAAAAATAGAAAAACCTATTTCGGCGGTTTCGTGTAAGGAGCCGCCGAAATAGGTCTCTTTTATTTTTTTAATTATTACAAAGGGCCTATTTCGGCGGTTCATATCTAGGAACCGTCGAAATAGGTGCCTTCTTTTCAGACCGCATACATCTCGGGCCCCTATTTTGGCGGTTTTATCTACAACCGCCAAAATAGGGGCGTCGAAATAGACGTTTTTTGTACTAGTGCATGTTACCAACTGTGGTACTTAAATGGGCCTGGCCAACAGCAATTTGCTCAATCATGTGGTCTGGAGTCCGAGAAGAAGTATGACCAACTGTAAAGACTCTTCCACCACTACTGCTCCACTGGCGGAGCTCCTCACAGTAGGACTCCATAGCAGTCATGAACTCTTCTCCGCTCTGAGCAATCAGATTTCCACCCAGTGCAGCTCTAACCTCACCTCTATGCTCATCTTTTAGTCCTTGGAAGAACCCCTGAGCCAAAGATGTGGTGTTCTGACCGTGATGAGGGCACTGGCGAAGCAGCTCCTTGAATCTATCCCAGGCTTCGCAAACTGTCTCACTGTCGGACTGTCTGAAGGCTGTCAGATCAGCAATCATCTGTCTGGTCCTGGAGATGGGGATGTACTTCTCGTAGAATCTGTCTGTCATCAGCTCCCAAGTAGTGATGATACCCGATGGCAGACGGTGGAAGCATTTTGATGCCTCCCCAGACAAACTGTGCTGGAACAAGCACAGTCGAGCATACTCCTCCAGTCCTTGAAACATCCCCAACGAATCTAGATGTACTAGAAATCGATGGATATGGTTGAGCGCATCAGCCAGGTATGCGCCTGAAAAGGTCCCCGCAGGGTGATTCCGAACAGCATTTGTTTGATGGCTTAGTTTAAGTTTCTGCCATTCTACTGTTAACTCCACTGTGAGATTTGGTAGAATCACAGGGCCTCTTCTGGGAGCAGCTGGTGGGCGACTGATTTTCCCATTGTGGCTTGCTCATTATTCGCTGGTCCGTTTGCAGCCATGGTAAAAGCAAGTGCTCTTCTTGCTTGACGAGCTGTACGGTTGATCTCTGGGTCTAGATTAAGTCTTGGTGGTCCTCGAGATCGGGTACCGTGCATTCACCAAACACCTGCACAACTAAAACAAATAAAACACAAAAATTAAAGTTAGTACTGATCTGAAACAAGAATAAACAAACTAAATACTAAACTGTCTAAATAACAGATAATAAAATTAAAAATAAGATAGAGTTAATTAGACTTAAGAAAACAATGAAAACAAAGTAAAACAAAATAAAATAAGTATAAACAACTAAGAATAAACTGAATGTAAAGTAAAACAAAATTACTCAAACGAAATAAATTAAAAACTAAATTAAAACAAAACTAACAAACACAAAATTAAGATTATAATCAAATGAAAACAAGGAAGAAATAAATTGCGAAAATGAAATAAAGTAAAATAAAACGAATATAACTAGAACAAAATAAATAGAAAAATTAAAATTAAGTAAAAACAATAGACAACCAGGGCAAAGGACTAGACAAAGTCAAGTCCCCGGCAACGGCGCCATTTTGCAAACAAAGCAAATTGATATACTAAAAACTATGAAATTAAACCTAGAAAATAATAAATCAAAGTCCTATCGGGTTGCAAAAATCCCGGTCACTATAGTATAGAAATTAAGTAACCAGGTATCGAATCCACAGGACTTGAAGAAATAAGCCTAATCCTAAGAAAACTAGAAATTCAGGGTGGTTGTTAATTGTTTTTGTGATTGAATTGAAATAACGTAAATCAAGAATTTAAATAACAATTAATGAAAGCTAATGATAAGTTTGATCAAATGAATGGAACTCTGGGTTTGGGTTGTTCTTTACTGGATATAGTTAGCAATTTCTACAATTTTCTTATGAGATTCGGATTGGCCAATTCTTTTTACTCTCTTCAATGCTAAATACTAGTTCATTAAAGAGCTCACCTATCAGAACATGTCAGCTCTAATCCAGTATCTGACAAAACACATATAGACGGAATAAGTGCGAAGAATTATTAGCAATTGCAGGGAGAACTCATCTATCCGACTAGTTCTCCACAAATTTTCAGATTAACTCGAACTTCTTGTTAATCACCTGATCTGATCATAACAAGATTTGCAAAACAACTCTAAAAACTCATGATATTAATAGAGTAGGTGAATGATTAACATTAATCTAAAAACAATCCAATACAATCTCATATTCAAATTGGAGAAATACTAGCTAATTCGTATCCATTACGAACAATCCTCCCCCAGAGCAATCCTTACTAGCCAGGCGTATCAACGAAACAAATAAATACAACTGGAAAGGAATTCATCAAGAGAAAGAAGAACTCCCAAATTCATTTGTAATCCAGATTCGAAGACTGCTGGCGCAAGGTTGAAGACGATGGTTGACTCACTTCTGATGATTCTCCTCGACGGCAATGATGATTAGTGTGATTAAATGGATTGAGGATGTTGGTGCTGATGATGAAGAGTTTGAGAACTTAATTCGATGAAGAGAGTTGTTTCCCGTATAGAATAACGTAGTAAGAGTCGTGATGTAATGAGATGTCTTTCCTTCACTGATTAGGTTACTTTTATAAGCATTTTCCCACCTTTCTCTTCAAAACGCAGCACTTCTGTTGACAAATTAGCCCTGTCCGAACATTGGTCCAAACTTCAATGCTCGGACACTTTGTTTTGGAGCGCGGATTCGGCTTCGATTTCAAAAGTCTCGACTTGTGTCTGAACTTCAATGTTCATACGCAAGTTCGGACATGTAGGCGTGGAGCGGAGTTTCGACTTCTTCGTTGTGAGACTCGAACAGTGTCCGAACTTCTAAGTTTGGACAGAAGTTCGGACACTCCATCAGAAGCAGCACTAGAACTCTCGATTTGTGTCCGAACATGGATGCTCAGACACACCTTCAAAACCTTCTAAAATCCTCGTTCTGACTCCGATTTGATCCCCGTTTGTTGCATCATCACCCTCATGAGTTAATCTACTATTTTCTTGGCTTTTCTCTGCATTTGACATACAGAAAGGTATCAATTCTTATCGAACAAGAAACCAAAGGAAAACATAAGATAAGTGTGGAATATCATCAATACAAGTATGGAAATTGAACATTTAAAACCCCTAAAACCATGCATATTTCACACTTATCAATGACTGATCTGAACCATGCACATTCTCTTCTTGTTTCTTATAACACAGTTCATTTGACATGATTTGATGAAGTTGCCACTGTAGTCTGTTTTGTTGAACACCATGAAATGGCAGTTCCACCATATATATCATAGCACCCCTCTTCGTACAGAAAACTCATGATAGAATCCACATTAAAACTTTGCTCAGGAAACCCTGTGGTGTAAAAACCAAACAAAGGAGAAAACATGACCACATAAAGATTCTCCCCTGAATTTGACATATATGAATGTATGCCAACATTCATTCCATAAATATGTCATCAATCGTCATCATTTTAATGTTAATGAAAAGGGAGAACTATGGTGATTTATGTTTACTGAGAATCATCACCGTACTAGATGGTAAGTCTTATATCACCATTAAATCGTTCACAAGTATAACATATATAGTGGATTCTTGACCTGAGCCTCACTCATTTTTTCTATCATATAAGGGATGATAAATTTGTGTGATACAATTTGCTCCCAAGGTCTATTTGATATTCACATAAGAGGAGTATCCTTTTACTAGTCATGTATTATCAACATGACTATACAAAACTCATATATATGAGCCTAGTGTAGACTAATAATGTACTCCCAATTATTTGAACTTAATACCCACATATATGCCCTCTTAGAGGCTTATGCCATGCCCTTGACTCATTTGATATATCGATATATATAATTTTATGAGCTGTGAGGTGATTCGATTATGGTTTAGATGGTTATCCAAGTCACCATTGATCATATAAAAACATAAGGCCTTTAGAGAAAATCATCTTAAGATTTTCTTTGAATAACAATTCCCGGGAATTCATATTTTCACATTATGCTCTCTTTGAGAGTTTAGATCCTCTTTCAAGGGATACACATAATGTAACATGATGCACTATTTTTCATTAACTTTCTTTTGAAAGTTTATAGATCCTTTTCCAAGGGCAAGACACTTTTTTCGAGGGTCTACTACCAAAGTTTGTAGCTCCTTTTCAAGGTCTCGACACCTTTTTCAAGAGTCTACTATCTTCCACCTTTACGATATTAAAACTCCTTTATCCACTAGGAGGAACGCGCTCATTTTCATATCGGGATGGATTATAACATCTCATATGCACAACTCTGGTGCATTGTCATGCTAGCATCACACGCTTCGGCGTGTTTATGATTCACTACAAGAAAACAGTAGTATCACAGATGGAAAATTACCTACGGAAATAATCCGTATGTAAAATTTCTTTTTACCCACGGAATTTCCAGAAGATTTAGTACCTACATAAATATAAGGTTTATGCTGGTATTACCAATGGATATGAATAAAATCACATATAGAAATATTTCCGTAGGTAAACACTTCTCTACATTCTGCCCGTCGAATAGCTAAAATTTAGGAGAGAAATAATTTACTACTTTTACGGACGGAATTTCCGCAGGTAAAAGTCAAATTTTACTTAATTAAATAAAAGGAACAAAATACTCCCTTACTTGTGAAAAACTAAACCGCCGTGTTTACCCTAAACACCGGCTTCTTCTCGTTCTCGTACTGCTTCCTCCCGCGTGCTCCATATTCATCTTCTTCCTCCCACGATGGTTCTTCGTTCATAGGCTTTGGGTTTCCATCAATGTGCCTACCTAACTAGCTCAACCAGGTGAGTTTATTTCAACGATTTGCATAATAGATTCCTTATTAGGTTTGAGGCGTTGCTTAATCGAGAGTTAAGCATTTTTCTAAATGACGTCTTTGTTTTGCTTAATCGAGAGTAAAGCCTAATCTGCTCAAGTTCCTGAAGAAAAATCACAGAGCCCTTCTCACACTTCCTCGCCCTTCTCAACGGTTTTACTTACGTTATAAATAAGGGTTTCCCTCCTGCTCCTTCTTCCTTCATATCCCCCTCATTTCTTGCACCTTCTTTATTTTTCTTCCCACCAGATCATATTAGCAAGGTACGTGTGTGAATCACGATTTACGATTGCGTCCTCAATCCCCCTCCCCTTATAAGTTTGATTACAGACGTCTTTGTTTTGCTTAATTGAGAGTAAAGCCTAATCTGCTCCAGTTCCTGAAGAAAAATCACAGAGCCTTCTTCCTGTCATCGTATCATTTATCTGAAGTTTCTAAAACAAGTATGGAAATAGAACCTAGCTAACAGCTTGCCCATATTGAAATAGTTGTCGTAATGTTTGTTTGCGGCCGAGACACAAAATGATAGATTTGTCTTGCAGTGGCGGAGGCAAAGCCTGTCTGGAGGGAGCAAAACACCCCTTAAATTACATAAATTTGTAGTGTAAAAATTTTTTTTAGAAAAATTTAGTAAAAACACCCCCAATTTTTTATAATTCCGTCTCAGATAATCTTTAGATGTTGATAATAGTTCCCGAATCTTCAATGAGTAAAGACAAAATAGCCCACAATAACAACCTTATAAGTAACTTATGTATGATGTACGACTTGTGTTGAAGTAAACGTACCTTATAAAGTAACTTATGTATGTTGTACCAACAGTAACAGATGCTGCACACTATTGCTATTGTTCACCAACAACTTCACTCACTTACTATTATATATTGATGAATTAAAAACCGACTAATTATTTTTATTGAGATACAATGATGAAGAAATGCATATAAGCTGTTAATTTAAAAAAACATCTGATTAGATTAACCTGCTCATGCCCTTTTAAATTGAAGCTAAGATGTGTGTTGTCTGTTTGCTCCTTGAGCATTTCTTTGCTCTTATTAATGGACATTATATAGCTTCTTCTTTTTCTAAGCTGGAACAGAGTTGACGAGTTTTGCCTTGTCAAAAGCATAATATACTAATTGCAGGTTTATTATTTTTTTTTCCACAGAAGTAAAGAGCTAGCCTTCATCCAGACCTTGACTATTTAGACCAGCTACTATGAAAAACAATTTCCTAATGTTATTTGTCGTGAAAAAATTTATGCACGACATTTTGTTGTTTGATTATATAGTCTTAAATTTTTTGCTTTGTCCTAACAATAGTCATTTAGGCATGAAAGAACATTTTTGTAATTGCAACACTATCTTGCTAACAATGACCATTTTTTACTAAAATGAACTTTGAATATGATACGTTTCGAGAAGTATCACTCTCCCAAGTCTCAGTGAGACCTTCTTTATTAAACTCCAGAATGATTTACAATCTAAGAAGCTCCCCTTAAGTAGGTTGCTAATCCCAACTTGACAGTAACACATTACTAAACTGCCCCTGAAATACAAACTAATGACATACCCTAACATTACCATCCCCCTAAAAGCAACCTTGTCCTCAAGGTTGGAGTTGAAAAACTGCTTGAGAAAGAAGAAAAAACAGGAGTAGTAAAAAAGGCATGCTGATAAGGGGTAGCAGAACTCAGAAGTCCAATAGTGGAAACGTGACACGGATAGCATTTGCAACACAACACTGTAGTGCAGAATCTGCTTGCAAAACTAACATATTGATGGTGGTCGTCTTTGCAGCTTCAGCTTCTAATCTCACTAAATCCTCAACTCGAATGTGCCACTTGTGTTGGTCCTCTTCCTCCCTCCTTTTCTTTTTCCTTTGCTTAAATCTTTTCCTTTTTCTCTTCTTCTTCCGAGAGATCTCTCTCTGTCTCCTTCCCTTGTTGATATCGCTAAATCCAGTGAGTAATCTTGGTGACTTACACTTCAGCATTCTCTCTTCAAGACTTCTTCTAAATTGATTAAAAGTTGCTGTTGAAGCATAAGAAATCGATGCAGGCGAAGACGTCCGCAAGCTAGGGTTGGGAATTTCTGTAATTTGGTCGATTCTGCTGGAATTACTCGGCGACCCGGACGGTTTCTTCTCAACGAGCTCAAGCGCACGAGAATTAGGGATTGTGACCTCCCTACTTGAATTCACGCGAGAGGAAGAATCAAACATCCACTCTGGTTTCTTGAGATAGGAAGGATGCTGGAGGCTGGTACTATGCAACGCGTGAGATAATTTGAGAGTAGGAGATGGAGAAAACTGCTCGGTCAACAACGATGGCGTCGACGATAGAGAAGAAAAATTAGGGATTGAGATTTCCCTAATTTGGTCGACGCGAGGGACAGAAGCGGTCAACCACGCTGGCTTCTTGGACGCGAGATTTGTCGTGCGTGTACTCCAGCTCAAAGCCCCACGCGGAACATTTCTCCCAAATGTTTTAGGGTCACCACCGCCAAGATTTCCAAAGTTATTCCCCACATCAGACAAGTGAGTGGAGTAAAATTCAAATTGCCTTCGATTCTCCTCTACACCAGATTCCAACTCCCTAGTCTTGAATTCCCATGGATTACTCTTCCACACCGAGTTCCCCTGAGTTCTGCAAGAGCTTTGCGGCGGCGGACTATCATCCCTATCATGAGACGAGCGACGCATAAAAGATTGGAAATCTTTCTGCATCTGAATGATCGCAGCCGAAAGTCCCTCACTCTTCCCCTCCATGTCTCTCTGCGATCGAATCATAGCGGCTGAAAAATCATCAACTTTACGGTTGATATCCTCTAGTCTTCCCTTTATCACGGACTGCTCTTTCATCAACAACTCCATTGAAGATTCTTTCCCACTCATTCTTACTGCCATGCAACGTAACTCTCACTCCAGGAAGGTAACGCTCTGATACCAATTTGATACGTTTCGAGAAGTATCACTCTCCCAAGTCTCAGTGAGACCTTCTTTATTAAACTCCAGAATGATTTACAATCTAAGAAGCTCCCCTTAAGTAGGTTGCTAATCCCAACTTGACAGTAACACATTACTAAACTGCCCCTGAAATACAAACTAATGACATACCCTAACAGAATATGAAACAAGTTTGTTCTCTCTTTGATTTATTTGACTAATACGTTAATTTTTATTTGGTAACTTCATTATTAAGTTTTTAAAAATAGGGTTCAAAATGGATTCAAATATATTTTTGTCATGCAATCTGGTAGATGATGATGGATATGTTACACCCGAATACTTGAGGAAAGTTGAACATTACATAAGTTTTGCAGTATCATCAAAGTGGTTTGTTAGTGGAGATAGAGTTAAATGCCCATGCGTGAAATGTGAAAAACAACAATTTTTGGATCATGATGTGGTGCGACGACATTTATACTACAACAGATTTTGTAGAAATCCCTCAAGATGAGATTAAGGATTGCTTGCTACAATTGGCTGAAATGTTCGGTCAATTTAGACGTGGTACTTCAACCAATGCTAATGGATCTGGTGGTGGATCGTCAAGGGCTCCAAATGGTAACTCACATGACAAAGATGACGAGATAGATTCTGATGATGTTTCGTATTAAGGTATGGATCTTATACTTTGAATTAACTTAAACAAACCTCTTTATACCAATCCTCATGAGCTGAAAATTAGAATAAGAAAAATGATATTAGTATATAATGCTATTGGAAATTGGTGTAACTTGATATCATAAAGCCTTGCCTTGGGTTGAAACAAACTAGTATGTTTATGTGAAGATGTGTTTCAGTTTTGGATGTTTTTTATATTTCTATTGCTCTTATATGCAAGGCTTTACTTGTTGGCTTGTTTGATTCATAATCATAAATAACAATTGAGAGGTGTTACTATTTTTATATATGCACTGATATTGAAACTTTCTTCAATAAACTAAACAACACATTCTGCATTATCTATTCTGCGGTCTCTTATGCCTTATGAATTTCGGTATCTATTTATCTGCCAAGTGGTGTGCTTCATACTTCATGAGGTTGTATATTGTAGTTGCTCTTTTAATCTAAACAAAACACTCTAGTGAACTTCACTTCAGCGTGAAGATGGAACCAACCTCTTTTGCCTCTTTCTTGCTTTTGTTGAGGGAATCCTGCAGAACCTTCAAAAAAGAACATACTGATTAGTGCTACTGTGTTTAAGTTAGGTGTAGACACACTAGCTAGTAACTGTGCAAGGAAGTGAAGTTCTTCATTGCTCTTATATAGGTGTAAACAGCACAAACTAGTATGTTTATGTGAAGATGTGGTTAAGTTTTGGATGTTTTTTAGCTTTCTATTGCTCTTATATACAAGGCCTTGTTTGTTGGCTTGTTTGATTCATAATCATAAATAACAATCGAGAGGTGTTGTTACTTTTATATGTGCACTAAAATTGAATTCAACAAACTTCCTTCAACCTTTGTGATTTAGATGTATTCTTATTGTTATCAGTAAGCTTGATAACAGAAAGTAGTCAAAATATTGTGATTCTCTATACTTCATCAATATTATTTTATATCTTTTCATTACTATTCCATACTCTGTGAGCATTGCTTGTGTATGCACCTATTTACTACTAAATGGCATGTGACTTATCTTTATTGATGATCATCACTTGGTTGTTGTCCATGAGCTAGTAGCTGTGCACGGAAGTGAAGTTCTTCATATTGAAGTAGTTGTGTTTTTTTTACAGATTTGAAGTAGCTGAATTCAAGGGACATGAAGCTGTCAAGTGAAGAATATGTGTTTTCTATATGATGCAATTGTGAAAATGATTGTCAGTCATCAGTAAACTTGAATACTGTGAACTTTTTGGTAGGATTTGGGTGTTGTAGTATTTGAATTTGATGAGAAACATCTTAAATAGTTTCCTTATCATGGAAACATTTGCTAGCTAGTTATGAAGAGTATTTTGGGGAATGTTAGGACTATGGATAAAAACTGCTTTAGCTATGAATGTAAAATGTCACAGGTGTTTCAGCAATGTAAAAGTTGTTTATATATTATTAAGGTTATATGTGTCTTGTTTGTGAAAATTATTAGGTACACATTTCGTAGGTGATATAACTTATTAGATGAAGATTTTGTAGGTAATAAGATTATCTAAGACGGAAATTTCCGTAGTTGATATGTAATTCTGAGGTGAGACATTTCGTAGGTAATAATATCTGAAACATAAAACTTCCATAGGTGATAACTGATCTGAGACAGAACTTTCCGTAGGTGATAACCATTATCTGAGACGGAAATTTCCGTAGGTGATAATTATTTTAGAGACGAAAAATTCCGTATGTGATAATCATTTTCAGAGACGGAAAATTCCGTCTGTAAAAGTCAATAATATCCCCGACAAATTTTTTCACAGACAGAATAGTATTACGACCTGTTTATTACAGACAGAATTTTCTGTCTGTGATTGTCATTACATACGAAAGTTTTGCTTTACATACGGAATATTCCGTCTATGATAGTGCTGTTTTCTTGTAGTGATTTGTCTTTATCAACTTTCAGAAGTCAAACTCCGTACTTCCTTTACTCTTAGAATATAACATTTTGGCAGTTTCTTCCCCCCTTTCGAGGGTCTAAACTCCTCTTTCGAGGGTTCAAATCTTGAAACTCCTAATTTCCCTTTTCCTTTTCCATCTGTATCATTTAGGCAAATACGCCCCCCTTTCGAGAGACTGGACTCCTCTTTCGAGGGTCCAAACTCCTCTTTCGAGGGTTCAAATCTTTCCTCTTTTGCCTTTTCCTTTAGTGTCATTTTGGCATATTCGTCCCCCTTCGAAGGACTATACTCCTCTTTCGAGGGTCCAAACTTCTCTTTCGAGGGTTCTTTGGATCCCACGGGTCGACCACGCCTCCAGCGTATTTGGGATTTACTTGTCATTTGTTGATTTTCTCCCACTTCTAACCGAGCTGGAACATTCGCAACTGGTATATATATGACCGCGTTACTTTGTTCATATCTATGAACGCATCAAGTAGTTACAAGATTTTCCAAATGAATTATTCTTTGAACCTCTAGTTCATTTTGCTTTGTCATGCATGAAA
The DNA here is from genome assembly GCA_023374045.1 of Limonium bicolor. Classification (NCBI taxonomy): domain Eukaryota; kingdom Viridiplantae; phylum Streptophyta; class Magnoliopsida; order Caryophyllales; family Plumbaginaceae; genus Limonium; species Limonium bicolor. Next base: position 37,186,765 of record CM041781.1, read on the forward strand.
TCATTCATAGTCCATTAACATTGGTTAAAGACATTCAAGTTAGAGACAACCGCTCTTTAATTCAACGTCTTACAAATTCATAAGCATCTTTGACAATCATACTTCCCAGAAGCATGGTTGTAGCAACATTCAATATGTGCTTGCTTTTATAATCTTACAACAACGCACAATTGATTATACTCATAAGACTTTGTGCCAAATATCAAAACTTATATCATTCTCCCCTAAAGTTGAGAATTATTAAGAACTAAAGGAGTTCATTATTCTCAACTTTCCTTTTTGTTACCCTTTTGATATTTTTAATAGGGGAGTATAGATACAAACCCAATTGTCTAACTCATTTTTTTGCTCTACAAAATTAACGACTTAATTAGGTCATTCTTAGTGGGAGTATAAGTTACTTAATACCACTATTCTTTCAAGTTTCATATTATCCATCTTAATCTCAAAATCACATGGATAATTTCATTATAGCTAGATTTTTCTAAATTAATAGCCCAATGAATACAATACTTCATGTGACCATTATTTGATGTATCAAACATCATATATATCTCAAAAGTCTACATACCAATGTTTCCCGCCCATAATAAATCAATGATATTTTAAAGGGGTATAAATATTCTTGTCCACTTCCTTTTGAATGATCTCGCTATATCTTCTATGAACTATTGTCACCCGAGTAAGAACCTAGAAGTTCTTGATAGTTTAGAAAACTAGTAATTCGACATAACTTTTCTCATGGATGACCCATTTTTCCTTTTCATATAATGAATATTTTATTGTACACTAACCGCACGTTAGTGACCCCCCTTTTTCTTTTGGGCTTTACAGGATTCTATGTTATTTAAACTTATATAGCTTGGCATATTTTATGCTTGTTTTCCCATCAATATGAGCATACTTTATCATTAAAAATTGCATATTCAATGTTTATTCTTATTCCCTCAATGAACATAATGAAGAGCTTTAAAAATTCATGGCTCACAACAGCAAGCTCTCATTCTTCATAGCCTCTTATAGACTGTAGAGCTGTATATAAAACATTTTCAGCTGTGCATAATAGCACTATCGATAAAGAATGACTCTTTGTCATCCAATGACTTACAACACGCACATGAATCTATTATAGATTGCAAAGATGGTTCAACGTACAATATTTTATTCCTTTAGAGTATCCATGAATAACCAATACCAAAAGCATGGTTATAAAATGTATCAAAATTAATGTACTCGAGTGCGTTTTTTTGCACTTTATAAATATGTATTAAGGATGACATGAAATACCCCGAACTTAATTAGGGTGATTAAATTACTCTAATATGATATTTGAGGGCCTATTAGTGCCTAAAGAATCTTGGTAGAGAAAATAAATCCAAAAGAAAAGAGAAAACGCTTGAAAAGCGAAAAACGCTAAAATGAGTGTTATGGGACCATAGGAGGAATACGACCTCGAAAAGGGTCTTAGATGGATTTCCAAGGCTTAATAATACCTAATTAATATACGGGAACAATTCCGAAGAAAACGGATCCATAAAATGAATTAAAACGCTAATAAAGAATTGGCGCACATTTTTCGAGAAAACCCGAAAACGTGACTTTGAGTGGTCAAACGGACCCGTAAAAATTATAGTCAACCAAATAACTATAATTAAACATTAATGGAAGCTTAAGAACCATTAAAATTAAAGAACGAGAAAAATCTAGAAAACGGGCCCGGTTAGTGAATAGTGCTAAACCGGGTAAATTAACGAGCATTTTCTGTACGAAAAACGCTCGAGCTCATATGTATAAGTGGGACTGTTTTTTTAAAATAAGAATCAGCTCACTCACACTCACCTAGCTAGTAAAGAAAAGAAAGAAAAGAAAAGAAAGGAAAAAGTGAAAAAGGTACAAATTACCTTTTCTTCTCTCTCTCCTCTCATTCTTTCCCACTCACGTACTGCCTCCCTCTCTTTTCTTCCTTCTCCAGCCGATTTTTCCTCCCTTTCTCCCCCTTGCTGGCAATTCCAAGGTGCTCCAATGGCAGCCCCCTCTTTCTCTCCATGCTCAAGTCACACCAAGGCTCCAAATGCAAAAAAAATTCATATTCTTCTTCCTCTCACCAAGCTCTATCTTCCCCTCTTTTCAAAATTCCAAAATGATGAATTTCATCTACATGGGTATACCCCATTGGTGAAGAAAAATGGCATTCTTATGGAGCTTGGAGCCCCCTCTCTCATCTAAGGTAAAAATATTCAAGAAAAAGTCATTTTTCTTCATCCTTCAAGCTTGGCCGATTTTCCTCTTTTAATACCTTGTTTTTCTCCTTGTTTGAGCATTGTTTCAACCTTCCAATGGTGGTGGAACCATTCTCTTGATTCAAGGGTTAAAACTCCTCCTAGAACTCCAAAGGTAAAACCCTAGATTTTTGTGTCTTAAGTATTTCATTGAATTAGAATGATTCCAAGGGTCTAGGAGTTTAATTATATCCTTTTTGTGTTCCTTGAATGTTGAGATGGAGTTTGGCAACTCCATTGCCCACTTGACTGAAAATGGCAAGGAAGAGTAGAGGAGAAATGGAAAGAGGAGCTTGTCAACTAGAGGTAATTAAACTACCTTGAAGCTAATCTATATATTTTAGTATTGGGATGGGTTAAATAAATGAATGAACCCAAAACATGGATTTAAATCTGAACCGGGAAATGTGTTTGATTGATGTTTAGTGTAATTGTGAAATTTGATTTGAATTGAGGGCCTTGGAGCCAAGAGGTTTGAGATTGTGCTTATGTTGTTGGTTTGATTAATTTTGATTGAATTTGAGTGCTGGTAGGAGCCTTTATGGGTGTGGCTAGTTTAGGATTGATTTTGGTGAGAATTGAAGAGTTTGGATATGTTAGGTTTATGGGGAAACTATGGCAAAATTTTAGTAGAAAATAAATGTTTTTGGTGACTTTGACAATGGGAGAACTTAGGTGTTCATTTGGGTTGAGTAGAGATGTTTGGTAACCTGTAAATGGTAGATGGAGAATGGATATGAGAGTGTGCAAAATCTGTAGCAAAGATGAGTATGAATGTCTTGGAAATTCTAGAAAAGAGACTAGTGTGCATGAGTTTGGAAATAAGGTTTGAACCTTGGTAATGAGATTGTAAATGCCTAGGAAGGATGTGTTAAGGTCTGAATGATGGTAGGAGACCCAATGGAGTTAGATAATTGGTGAGCAAAGTGCTACTTAGGAATTTAGGAGCTAAGTTGCAAAGTGCAGAATTTTTGAAGGAAAAACTTGTAGGAATTAAGCAAGAATTGGGTAGTGAATTTGACTAATTTTTTGAGGAGTTTTAGAATATGATTAAGGAGTGTTTTAGGGTGTTTAAACATGTAGAAAACATGTGGAAAGAGAATGATTAGAGGTGAATTAGGGGTTGAAAACTAGTAAAAATTATAAATTTTGACAGTTCCAGGGGTGGTCCGGGTTTGCAAATCGGTACGCAAACCCGAACCACATCAAAAATTAGGCAGAAGGTCATCCCAGGGGGTGGTCCAGGTTTGTAACCCCGGACACAAACCCAGACCACATGAAAAACTTGCCAGAAACTTATTTCCGTGTTTGGTCCGGGTTTGTAACCCCGGACACAAACCCGGACCAAGGCAAAAATTCAACAGAATGTGTTTTGAAGTGTTCTAATGATGGGGAATTGATTAGGGATGGTTTTAGATGATGTTAAGGACTTGTTTGGTGACCTATAAAGTCCTTGGAAGTGTAAACAAGTTTGAGAAGTGAATGAGAAAGTTGTGAACTTAAATACACTTAAGTAAAACTATGGTTAACATGATAACGGGGTAAGTATGGGAGTAATTATTTACCAACCGTAAAGTATTGATGTTAATAGAACCGTTCGACATGTAATCAGTTGACCAAGGGTGATCTGAGCAATGTGAGGTGACCCGGTAAAGTTAATCCATGGTGAAAGGTATGATTTTCTCATGCCCTGTATGCTAACGGTGATACTCTGATTTGTGTGCTTGTATGTTTGTGTGATCACCTAAACAAGATAAATGCACGAATCGGATTGATTGCACTAACTTGTGCTTGAATTGTATTGTTCCTTGTTGAACGGTTTATTGAATTTGAAGTTTGTATAATTCATGAAATGTGTGATTGTGGATAAGGTGCTTGAATGTGGAATGTGAGCTATAGTTCGACTCATAGTTGAGTCTTGTTTGATTAGTGACTCGTAGATAGAGTCGTTCCGCTAAGTAACTAAAACGTGGGAACACACGAAAACTATCGAATTAAGAATAACGATAATGTAAACCTATGAACTCACTAGAACGTGAGAGAATTGTACAGGAATTAGTAAACTCCCGATAACGGTTAGAGAACCGAATTGATTTAATCCACAAAACAATTAATAGTGGAAGTATATAAGGAACCTCTATTTAGAGGATTGTTCATTGTTCAAGACATGAACCTTGAGAGAAGTAAAGAATGGTAAGGGATCACCAAACCCCTTAGAAAGATAGTCGACCCACAATGAGAGGATCCGACTAACATAAACAATGTCCCGAACATGAGAGTATTCGATAAGTTGGGTAAAACCTTAAATCTGAGAATACTAGACATTGAGAAATTCCCTAAGCTAATATGTTATCGAGAGAGATACTTCTAGGCTAATCCATGAGATTATGAAATAACTCCAAGAGAGGAGTTTTGGGAATTTGAGTAGTCCGGTAGAGAACCGGACATTTGAGAATTTGAGGAGCTAATTGTATAGTTCCGTTTGATTGTAAGCCCGGTGGTGAGTCTTGTGTATGACTCTGCCCGGAGGTCATGGGCAATGAATTAAAAGATGCCTTTGAGTATTTGAGAACTTGAGTTGAGAATTGAGAATTGAGTTTGAGCTTGAGAATTTGATAATGAGATTGAGAATTGAGATTTGAGTTAGTAACTTGAGAATTGAGCCTTGAGGGAAGAATTGAGAACTAGATTGATATTGAGAGTAAGAGAACTTGAGTAAGAGTAACCCAAGAGAATGGGTTAGATATTGAATAAGAAAAAGGGCATAGTGGGTGTAACACCCCTACCGGTAATCTCACCATTACTCTTAACCCGTCTCCATTATCAATACACCAGCAGCGGAAATTCTAATACAACCGGGGGTGAAACAATGCCGTTAGCCACTCACGTGACTAACAAGGCTAGTTCCAAACAACAATACAACACACTATCGGTCTGATGGGTCTTTACCGAGTACACTACACAAACGATGCTTCCTTTACTTAAACAATTCTCAAGTCAATACAACCTTTAACACCACAATGTACAATACAATAACCATTCAATACTATACCGAGTATCTACAATTCCCAAGTTTATCGATGACCCTTCGGTCTTACAACCCACAATACATAAGTACAATTCCCTTAACAACTACCCATATCAATAACAACCCCGTCCTACTCTCGAACGGTGTCCGGCTTAGCTGTCAGACTCTTACAGTGTTCATATTCACTTTGGGTACTTGCACACTAAAAACGTTCCCCCTAGGGGGTCAGCTTACTCTGAATATGACTTCCGCATACCCCGCGTACTAGCGAGGGTACGCCGACCATTTGGTCAAGAGCATGTGGTTCATTTTAATTCAAACATCATGCAATACATCAATACATCATACATGTACATTCACACAACACTCCACATTCAATCCAGGAATACAATCCACACAGATATCACGCCCAGCTCGTTAAATTCATTTACCTTATTCTTAAACCTTGAGAGACCATATCTCAAGTGAGTTTCATTCTCGTCATTACCAACCTTCTTCCCCTACCAGGTAGTTTACTTAACTCCTAGATCATTAGACACCCTCAGTCCCGATCTAGTTTCTTAATTATTCTACTCTTGAATAATTTTAAGTTAAGCCTCAAAGGCCTCCGGGAAGAGACATATATAGATCTCACCTCCGGGCTTTTATAATCTCAATACAGGATTAGAAACATTCTCTCATGTTCCCTCTTCCTATCCCATAATACCCAGCTTACCTCTTTAAACGGGTAAGCTCTGCCGGTCGTACTCCAGTCGGGCACCACTATGTGGCACACGGCCCCGCAGGGCACCACTATGTGGCACACGGCCCCGCAGGGCACCACTATGTGGCACACGGCCCGGTAACAAGGGAGTTTGACCATGGATTCAGAAACATACGCTCTATTGCTTCCTCTTCCTTGCACGCGTGACTCACAATCCCCCTAACCCAGCTCTTGGGTTAGTAACAATAGGTACTCATAAATAAATACATATATAAATATCAGTCAACCGCATCTTTCTCGATGTTATCATACAACTTAGGAGATTTTCCTATTACGTTGTATCTGCCGATTTAAGGGTCGCCCCTACACTTCCATTACTTAGGTACTATGTTCGTTTTCAACATTGAGTCACATCCTAGCATAGGAGGTCAACTATTCATGTTAAGGACGTTCTCTAGTTTCGTGTGTCGCTTGTTCTCATTTCGAGTAAGTGTTTAAGTTTGATTTTTCGTTGTCCATTAGTCGATGGTTTTCGTGTGTTATCTCTCTTTCGTTATTTCACATCCTGACTCATTCTTCGAGTCACTGATCAATCGAGACTCAACTATGAGTCGCATTACCATACACACTCAACATCTCAAGCAATTCATTCACAATTCACATTTCATGAATTATACAAACTTTAGTTGAAAGAATACAATCCAACAACAACAATACCATGCAAACACTAATATGTGCACACAATCCGATTCGTGCATTTATCTTGTTAGGTGATCACACAATCAAACAAGCACACAAATCGAGGTAACCAAGTTAGGATACAGAGCATGAGGAAATCATACCTTTCACCGGGGTTATCTTTTTCCGGGTGTTCTCACGTTCCTCGGCTCACACATGTTCCTCGACTCTTACTCTCGAACCACTATTTACATGTCAAATGGTTCAATTAATATTAAAGTGTTACGGTGGGTACATAATTGCTATTCCCGTACTTACCCCGTTATCCCGTTATTTCAGTTTAACTTAATGTACTTGGTTCCTCAACTTACTCAATCACTTCTCAAACTTGTTTACACTTCTTAGGACCTTTAAAGGTCACCAAACAACTCCTAAACATCATCTAAAACCAATACCAATCAATCCCCTATGTTTTAAAGCCTTAAAAACACTTCCTGTTGAATTCTGGGGGTGGTCCGGGACCTGGTCCGGACCCTAGGTCCCGGACCAATACTGCTGCTAACTCTCGGCCATAATTCATACCCTGGTCCGGGACTTGGTCCTGGACTTAAGTCCTGGACCAATTCCTGCATTTGCTCTCGGTATGTTTTTCTGATGCGGTCCGGGACTTGGTACATATCCGAAGTCCCGGACCCTGCTAAAAACTGCTATTAAGGTCATTTTTCAACCCCAAATCAACCCTTAATCCACCCCTAATCATTCCATAAACTTTCCACAAGTTTCTTACATAATTAAACACCTCAAACACTCCTTAAACCACTCCAAATCGTTGGTTAAATCCACTACCCAATTCTTGCTCAAATTCATCAAATTCACATTCTCACATTTTGCATTTTTGCACTATTATGCATTTCTAACTTCTTCTTGCTAGTTTTTACATCCTACCAACCTCACCATATGCATCAATGACCATACCAATTCATCCCTAGACAAGTACCTTAACTAAACCCAAGCACAACTCTTGTTTCCAAAGTCTTGCACACTAGCTCATTTCCTAGTTTTTCTAAAACATTTCCATACCCATTTGCTACAAATTTTCACACTCTTCCCCCTAGTTCTCTAAATGCCATTTCAAGGCTATCAATCCTCTCCTCTCGACATTACAAATACCTAGGTTCTCCCATCACATTAAGTCATCTTACAACACTCGTTTTTCTACTAAAATTTCTCCATAACCCTTACATGTCCCAAATCATCAACTCACATCAATTTACATTCCTAATCTAGCCACACCCACAAGGGGTCCTACCAGCACACAATATCAATCCCAAGCTCATCAAAATTCCATAAAGCACAATATACCACAATAGCTCAAACTTTCAATACAATGGCACTTAGGCCTTAAATCCACACAAGTTCACAATCACCCTCAAATTCAATCAACTACCTTAATTCACATTGTTTGGGTTCATTATTTAAATTTAACCCATCCCAATTCCTAAAGCAATTAAAACAAGCTCCAAGGTAGATTTCTTACCTTAATTCACAAGTTCTCTTTTAATTCTCCTTTTGCTCCTCCTCTTCTCAAATTCGGTCAAGTGGGGATGGAGTTGCCAAACTCCATCCCAACATTCAATAAACACAAAATGCATTCCATTAATCATCTAAACCCTTAAGAAATCTCAATTCAATAAAAAGGGCTTAGAGCACAAGTTAGGGTTTACCTTTTGGGCCTTTTAAGAGGGATTCTCACCCTTGAATCAAGAAGGGTATTACTCCACCATTGGAGGGTTGAAATGAAGCTCAAAATCAAGAAGAAAAACAAGATGTGAGAGAGAGCCAAAATCGGCTACCAAGGGAGGAAGAGCGAACGTGAGTTTTTCAATGAAATTTTTACCTTAGAAGAAAGAGGAGACTCCAAGCTACAAGATGGTGTGCTTTTCTCTTCAAATGGGGAAAACCCATGGAGATGAAACTCATCCTTTTCGAATTTTGAAAAGAGGGAAGTGTAGAGAATGATGAGGGGAGTTCAAATATGTAATTATTTTTGTGATTGGAGCTTTAATAAAGCTTGGGCATGAGGTTGAAGTGGGAGTAGCCATGGAAGGGCTGCAAAATCATTTAAACCAGGGTGAGGGAGGAGAAAATCGCAAGGAAGAAGGGAAATAGAGGAAAGAGAAGAGAGGGAAGAGGGAAATGAGAGGAGAGAGGTATTTTTTTTTACTTTTGTACTTTTCCTCTTTTGACTTTTCAACTCTTGAATTAATTAGCTAGTCAAGTGTGAGTGTGTGTGGGCTAATTACCAGCTAAAAACTGGCCCCACTATATACCCATGCTGGAGCGTTTTTCGTCTTTTACAGAAAACGCTCGTTATTTTACCCGGTTTAGCACTATTCACTAACCGGGCCCGTTTTCCGGAATTTTCTCGTTTCTTTAATTTTAATGGCTATTATACTCCCATTAATGTTTATTTATAGTTACTTAATGAACTATAATTTTTACGGGTTCGTTTGACCACTCAAAGTCACGTTTTCGGGTTTTCTCGAAAAACGTGCGCTAAAGCTTTATTAGCGTTTTTAATTCGTTTTATGGATCCGTTTTCTTTGGGAATTGTTCACATATATTATTTTAGGCATTATTAAGCCTTTTAAATTCATTTAGTACCCTATTTAAGGTTGTATTTCACCTAGGGTCACTTAACGCTCGTTTTAGCGTTTTTCGCTTTTTAAGCGTTTTTATTATTTCTTTTGGATTTATTCTTTTTACCAAAATTCATTAGGCAGTAATAGGCCCTCAATATCGTATTAGAGTAATTTAACCGCCCTAATTAAGTTCGGGGTATTTCAGTGGGGTAGAAACCCTCATGGCCTAAGATTAAGCAATACTAACTAACAAACTTATTGTGTTAGTATGATTGTATTCCTTGCTTGAATGTTGAATACTGGTGCTAGTGTACATATATAATGTACAGCTGCCTTGCATGTTGACTGAATTAAAAATTAATCTTATGTTCTCGACCAAATAGTCGGCGCACCCCCGTTAGCACGCGGGGTATGCGAATTTCATATGCAGCAATTTACTGAGCCCCTAGGGGCACCATTTTTATTTTCCAGGTACATTGAAGCTGAACACCATCCGAGAGTGTAAGACGGGGTTGCTGTATAAGCATGGGTAGTTGGTTAAGAATGTTGTATTTATGGAAATATTGTATTATGAGTCCGATTTGTATTCGGCAGACCTGAGGGATCACTCGATATGCGAGAGGACTGTTGTGCCTTCTTTATCTGCGGATGGACCCCATAAAGTGTTTGGAAACGGATATTTTTGATTGCTATGCATGTTGTGACATGTTGTTTGGATGTATGGTATACATCGAGTTAGGCTTTTGGAGTGTGACAGTTTATAGAGAGATTATAACCTTAGCATTGAGTACTTAGGTGACTAACGATCTTAGATTCACTAACTTTGAGGGCAAAGTTCTTTAAGGGGCGTAGATTGAAATACCCCGAACTTAATTAGGGTGATTAAATTACTCTAATATGATACTTGAGGGCCTATTAGTGCCTAAAGAATCTTGGTAGAGAAAATAAATCCAAAAGAAAAGAGAAAACACTGAAAAGCAAAAAACGCTAAAATGAGTGTTATGGGACCATAGGAGGAATAGACCTCGAAAAGGGTCTTAGATGGATTTCCAAGGCTTAATAATGCCTAATTAATATACGGGAACAATTCCCGAAGAAAACGGATCCATAAAATGAATTAAAAACGCTAATAAAGCTTTAGCGCACGTTTTTCGAGAAAACCCAAAAATGTGACTTTGAGTGGTCAAACGGACCCGTAAAAATTATAGTCAACCAAATAACAATAATTAAACATTAATGGAAGCTTAAGAACCATTAAAATTAAGAAACGAGAAAAATCCGGAAAACGGGCCCGGTTAGTGAATAGTGCTAAACCTGGTAAATTAACGAGCGTTTTCTGTACGAAAAACGCTCCAGCTCATATGTATAAGTGGAACCACTTTTTTTAAAATAAGAACCAGCTCACTCACACTCACCTAGCTAGTAAAGAAAAGAAAGAAAAGAAAAGAAAGGAAAAAAGTGAAAAAGGTACAAATTACCTTTTCTTCTCTCTCTCCTCTCATTCTTTCCCACTCACGTACTGCCTCCCTCTCTTTCTTCCTTATCCAGCCTATTTTTCCTCCCTTTCTCCCCCTTGCTGGCAATTCCAAGGTTCTCCAATGGTAGCTCCCTCTTTCTCTCCACGCTAAAGTCACACCAAGGCTCCAAATGCAAAATAAAATACATATTCTTCTTCCTCTCACCAAGCTCTATCTTTCCCTCTTTTCAAAATTCCAAAATTATGAAGTTCATCTCCATGGGTATACCCCATTGGTGAAGAAAATGGCATTCTTATGGAGCTTGGAGCCCCCTCTCTCATCTAAGGTAAAAATATTCAAGAAAAACTCATTTTTCTTCATCCTTCAAGCTTGGCCAATTTTGCCTCTTTTAATACCTTGTTTTTCTCCTTGTTTGAGCATTGTTTCAACCTTCCAATGGTGGTGGAACCATTCTCTTGATTCAAGGGTTAAAACTCCTCCTAGAACTCCAAAGGTAAAACCCTAGATTTTTGTGTCTTAAGCATTTCATTGAATTAGAATGATTCCAAGGGTCTAGGAGTTTAATTATATCCTTTTTGTGTTCCTTGAATGTTGGGATGGAGTTTGGCAACTTCATTTCCCACTTCACCGAAAATGGCAAGAGGAAAAGAAGAGGAGAAATGGAAAGAGGAGCTTGTGAACTAAAGGTAATTAAACTACCTTGAAGCTAATCTATATATTTTAGAATTGGGATGGGTTAAATAAATGAATGAACCCAAAACATGGATTTAAATCTGAACCGGGAAATGTGTTTGATTGATGTTAAGTGTAATTGTGAAATTTGATTTGAATTGAGGGCCTTGGAGCCAAGAGGTTTGAGATTGTTCTTATGTTGTAGGTTTGATGAATTTTGATTAAATTTGAGTGCTGGTATGACCCTTTATGTGTGTGGCTAGTTTAGGATTGATTTGGTGAGAATTGAAGAGTTTGGATATGTTAGGTTTATGGGGAAACTATGACAAAATATAAGTAGAAAATAAGTGTTTTAGGTGACTTTGACAATGAGAGAACTTAGGTGTTCATTTGGGTTGAGTAGAGATGTTTAGTAACCTGGAAATGGTAGATGGAGAATGGATATGAGAGTGTGCAAAATCTGTAGCAAAGATGAGTATGAATGTCTTGGAAATTCTAGAAAAGAGACTAGTGTGCATGAGTTTGGAAATAAGGTTTGAACCTTGGTAATGAGATTGTAAATGCCTAGTAAGGATGTGTTAAGGTCTGAATGATGGTAGGAGACCCAATGGAGTTAGATAATTGGTGACCAAAGTGCAACTCAGGAATTTAGGAGCTAAGTTGCAAAGTGCTGAATTTTTGAAGGAAAAACTTGTAGGAATTAAGCAAGAATTGGGTAGTGAATTTGACTAATGTTTTGAGGAGGTTTAGAATATGATTAAGGAGTGTTTTAGGGTGTTTAAACATGTAGAAAACATGTGGAAAGATTAAGGAATGATTAGAGGTGAATTAGGGGTTGAAAACTAGTCAAAAACTGTAAATTTTGACAGTTCCAGGGGTGGTCCGGGTTTACAAATCGGTACGCAAACCCGGACCACATCAAAAATTAGGCAGAAGGTCATCCTAGGGGGTGGTCCGAGTTTGTAACCCCGGACACAAACCCGGACCACATGAAAAACTTGCCAGAAACTTATTTCCGTGTTTGGTCCAGGTTTGTAACCCCAGACACAAACCCGGACCAAGGCAAAAGTTCAACAAAAAGTGTTTTGAAGTATCCCAATGATGGGGAATTGATTGGGGATGGTTTTAGATGATGTTTAGGACTTGTTGGGAGACCTATAAAGGTCCTTGGAAGTGTAAACAAGTTTGAGAAGTGAATGAGAAAGTTGTGAACTTAAATACACTTGAGTAAAACTAAGGTTAACGGGATAACGGGGTAAGTATGAGAGTAATTATTTACCAACCGTAAGGTATTGATGTTAATAGAACCGTTCGACATGTAATCAATTGATCAAGGGTGAACCAAGCAATGTGATGTGACGTGGTAAATCCCGTCCTATGTTTAACCACCCCTACTCTCAAGATGAGTCTTCTATGGGCGCTTACCTACAAAATGTAAACAATCTCCCCCGAGGGGGTCAGCACCTTTGCTGGTACGATTCTCTTATAGCCCCCAAGCTAACGGGGCTACGACGACTAATTGTCGATAGCATGGAGTTGATTAGATACACAACATAAGTAGGAAGTGCAATAAACAACAAGCCACATATGAACAAACATAGTTCACACACATGAACGACTTAAAAGCGTTCCCTTAGTAAGAAGGTTAATCTTTTAACTCCTCAAGTTATGACTCCTCTTAATCTCAGTCCATTCTTATCTTACCTCAATCTTAATCCTTATCTCAATCTCAGTATACAAACCGTTCTTTAATTAGAAATGGTTGTATCTTATCTCAATGTTTATTTTTGTCGGGTCAAAAGTAACCCTAGCCAATGAGCTATTAACTCTATTGGTTGAATAAACAACTTATCTTAATTTTTAGGATTTAGGTGATCTACCGCACCATCTTAATCTGCCTCCCACCTTGAACTGTAGCCTAAGGTGGCTGAGTCGACATTCGACTCTAGACAACAAGTCCGAAGACAAGTCCTCAAGCGGAAGTCGGATCTGATTCAGATACCGACCCCCTTTCCTCAACATGCATGACCGGAGTCAGTCCCGGATTCCTCACCCCCCTAAGTTCTAGTTAGTAGAAAGTCTTAAAGACGAAGTGTTAGTTAAACCTTTCTCGGGTATTAACCAACCAACAAATACGGGAGTGAATTTCATATCTCATCCAATGTTACTAAGTATTGTTAGTAACTAATCTCAAAGTCGAGTGTGTTAGTGTAAGGCAAACACACAAGAAGATAATAGTCGATTGCATGCTTTATCTTGTCTTAGTCTCAGCAAGTAAACAAGTAGTACACAAGCCGAAGGACACCTCGTTAGCAAGCAGGTTACAAGAAAACCATACCGTTCACCGTCAACGGTCGTTTTCCTAATCTCCTTCCGAATCCTAATTCTCAAGTCCTAAAATATTCATCCAATTTAGGTTGTTAGCTACTTCCATGTTACTTAACTTACTTAGTCATTAATGTTCCCCATCTAATACCACTTAAGTTCTTATAATCTTAACCTTATACACTTAAATCCTTACTTAACTTCATCCCCAAAGTTATTGTATTCTTATCTTTCTAATCATCATTACCCTCTTAATGGCATACCACTTAACATCCTTAAAAATTAAAATTTTTTTTATAAGGGGCGACCGACCTTGCAAGGTAGGTCCCAAGGTCGGTCGAAACCAGAACACTTTATCGTCTGAATTTTTTTACCCCGACCGACCTTGCCAAGGTCGGTCCATTCAGAAACATTCCGTTTGCAAGATTTAAGCCGACCGACCTTGCCAAGGTCGGTCCTAAGGTCGGTCTAAGTTAGAGAGCTTCCTGGATGGGTATTTTAGGCCCGACCGACCTTGCTAAGGTCGGTCCTAAGGTAGGTCAACTCCAGAAACTTGTTTCTTAGTGTTCAATTCACTCCAAACCTTACCACAAGTGTCCTAATGTGTTCTAACCTCATTTTAGCACTTTAACCCACTCTTAAACCATCCACCAAACCTCTTAATCCACTCACAATCAAACTCCTTAACCATTTACTCAAAATCTCACTTAATCCTTAACACTTAGCACTTAATTCCTTACACTTCCATCTTATAATTTTGCCTAAGACTTCAACTAACCAAAATATTTCCTTTCCATCAATGTAACCACTCCTCAAGCATTACCACTCATTCCCATTCTCTTTTACTCAACTTCTTAAGGCTATATACTCTAGCTCATGCTTAAACCTTCACAAGACATAACACCTTATTACCTTCAAACTTTGCATAAGTTTCCTAACTTCTCTTATCATGGTTTTTGTAACGCCCCTAAAACCGGCCTAAGAGTTAGAGGCATTACACGCTGCGTATTACTACCTAATAACGCAAGGATCTAACGCTTAACATTTGCAAACAAGGCCCGAAACAACACTTGTATAAATACTCATAAAATAACTGTTCTGAATACATTAAACCATAAGATAATCCTCAAAACCGAAATTAAACGTCAAAAGGAAGTAAGGCCCGAAGGCTACAGTCATACAATCGAATGTCTAACAAAAGAATGTCTAATAAGTCAAAGCTCCAGATACTAAGATGATCCTTGCTGATCAATCTGCAAAAATGATAAGAGTAGGGGAATGAGCACACAACTATGCCCAGCAAGCAGCGACCGTCATCAGTGAGGTCGCTCAAAACAATTGAAAACAGAAGAGAAGCAGAGGTTAGCATAAAACCATAATTCTCAAAATAACCAGAGCATCGCTGAAACAAGTACAGAACGGAACACTAGAGTTCCCAGTTAAGAAATAACCAGAGTTCACAAACAGATAGGGGACACAGTACAATGCACACACTCAGAAGGATCGAAGACCCATAGATCATAACAGATCTCTTGGCAACGCAGAAATGACTCGAAAGAGCCAAAGGGTTCGTCAACCCCACAGAACAGAAAGGGAATGACCCACACTCAGAACGACGTCTACATGGTATACCACGGAATAGCTCGACCCAGCCATTCACGGCTCAGAAACAGAGTAAAGTGCCCCAAAACAGAAGGTTTGCAAAAACAGAAGCAACCTTGCATGATAACATGCCAAAACACTTATAATACAGTAGTAGGGACTTAGAGGAGTCCAACGCCACCAACGGCACTCAAATCGGAGTTCAGACGAAGAAGTTACACTGAAAACAGAGGGGTGTCCGAACTTGGGTCCGAACATCGAAGCTCGAACGCAAGTCGAGACCCAGAAACCAGAGTTTGCCAAATGTCCTAACTTGTGTCCGGACATCGATGTTCGGACACAAGTCGGATTGAAATCAGACAGAGAGTTTCAGAATGTCCGAACATCGAAGCTCGGACCGATGTTCGGACGGGTTTACGGAAAAGTTTTACGCGGAAGGTCCGACCTTGTGTCCGGACGTCGAAGTTCGGACACAGGTCGAACTAAAATCAGAGAAGAAACCAAGGGAGTGTCCGAACATCAATGTAAGAACTGATGTTCGGACATACCCCGAACTTTGAAAATCAGAAGGGCAAAACACACTGTCCGTACTTCAAAGCTCGGATGGAAGTTTGGACAGTGCGGGAAATGCAATTTCTAGAAGACGAACAGAGCAGAAAAACAATGCAATTCGACATACGAACTGCCAAGTCAGTACGCACACCAAAACAACCATAAACACAGAAGACCATGGGGTTCTAACCATACCAAAAACGCAATGAAACAGACAACACAATCAGAGTTCGCACCCAAATCAGACAATAAACATTGCAATCCCCATGGCTGAACTTCCAAACCGAATCAAGCAACCACCTACCTCGTTTAATCCGCGTAGACACCGACAATCTGTAGCAGTAGACGAAGCCCAAATAATTCCACCAACCAGACACGGATTCACCACCACTGAACCATACAATTGACATTCTAAAATCAGATAACGGCAAGGAAAACCTAAGTCATTGAACTCTCGAAATCTGCAACACAAACCTGAATTCGACAGTCCCGGACTCGCAAGACAACAGTTCCCCCACAGTCCGAATCCCCAACGCAGAATCGTCGCCGCTGAATCAACACATTCGGAGCCCCAAATCAGAGACCGGGAGAGGAGAAAACCAACAACGGAATCCAGAATTATCGCAACACAAACCTGATTGAAGAAGAGAAACGCAGCAGCAACGAGGTCTCAAATCTGATCACAACAGCAGTAGCACAGTTCTCACAGAGGAGGAATTTAGATAGAGAGAGAGAGACAGAGAGAGAGAGAGAGAAGAAGAACGCTCGTTCTGACCACGATGAGAGGCGCTCCTCACGTTTGAACTAACGTGATGAAAACAATCAGAAAGGAATAAATTAATTAAGGTTCCCTCCCTTATTAACTTAAAAAATAATTACCTTAATTGTTTTTAGCAAAGACTTCCTTGCCCTTGACATTTGAAAAAATGCCGGCCAAGTCCCACTAACATAAGTAATGTAACCCAACTTAGATACAACAATTATAAACCGGGCATATATAATGTTGTAATTATGCGGGTTATAACATCACCTCCCCCTTAAAAGAATTTCGTCCTCGAAATTGACTCACCTTACTGCTCAAACACGGAGGGAAACTTGGCACGCAACTCGTCCTCGAGCTCCCAAGTCGCTTCGCTCTCTGACTGATCAGACCACTGGACCTTCACCATAGGTAGGGTCTTACTACGAAGCCGACGCACATCTCTGGCTAGAATGCGGGTAGGCACCGCCTCGAAACTGTAGTCCTCCCATAACTGAAGCTGGCTGTAGTCGATCACATGGGACGGATCATGCAGGTACTTCCTCAGCATCGAAACATGGAAGACATTATGCACAATTGACAAAGACGGAGGCAAGGCTAGACGGTATGCCACAGGGCCAATCCGCTCCAAGATCTCAAAAGGTCCTACAAACCTCGGGCTAAGCTTCCCACGCTTCCCAGACCGAACAACTCCCCTGACTGGAGAAACTCTCAAGAAGACATGGTCACCAACGTCGAACTCAAGCGGTCTGCGCCTCTGGTCTGCATAACACTTCTGCCTACTCTGAGCAACAAGCAGACGCTCCCGAATCATCCTGATTTTCTCTACTGCACCCTGCACCAGCTCAGGTCCAAACCAAGCCTCTCCTTTAGGATCCCAACAGATGGGCGACCTGCACCTCCTACCATACAACGCTTCAAACGGAGCCATACCGATGCTCGCCTGAAAGCTTTGTTGTAGGCGAATTCGATCAGGGTCACATGCTGATCCTAGCTACCTCCAAAGTCTAGAACACATGTGCAAAGCATGTCCTCCAGGACCTGATTAGTCCTCTCTGTCTGGCCATCCGACTGAGGATGGTAGGCTAAACTGAAAGCTAAATTCGTACCCAGGGCCTTATGCAAACTACGCCAGAACCTCAAAACAAAGCGTGGATCACGATCATACACTATAGTAGTAGGCACCCCGTGAAGCCTCACTATCTCATCAAGATACAGACGCGCCAGACGCTCCAAACTGAAAGTCTTCTTTACCGGTAAGAAATGGGCAGACTTAGTCAGTCGATCGACTATCACCCACACAGCGTCACAGCCTGAAGGGGCCTTAGGCAATCCCATGACAAAGTCCATCCCCACACTCTCCACTTCCACTCAGGAATGGAAGGGGCTGAAGCAAACCCGCTGGCCTCTGATGCTCAGCCTTCACCTGCTGACAAGTCTCGCACTTTGAAACAAACTCAGAGATGTCACGCTTCATCCCAGACCACCAAAACGACTCCCTGAGATCTCGATACATCTTCACCCCTCCAGGGTGAACTGAGTATGGCGCTCCATGAGCCTCCTGAAGTATCTCTCTACGTAGAACTGCATCGTCTGGCACACACACTCGACCTCTGAAACGCAGACAACCATTGCTGGAGATACTGAAGTCTGAGCTCTGCTCTGAAGATAGCCCCTCTCTGATCCGACACATAGCTGAATCTGACTCCTGACCAACTCTGATCCTGTCAACCAACGAAGACTGAACCTGAAGCGTTGCTAACATACTGGCACTGGCTGGTCTGACTACCCAAATGCCCATACGCTGAAGCTCTAAGGCGGACCTCTACACTCCTGTCAAAGCACAAGCTACACCCGGAGCACCTCTCCGACTCAATGCATCTGCCACAACGTTTGCTCTACCAGGGTGGTAGAGGATCTCCAAGTCGTAGTCGTGGAGTAGCTCCAACCATCTTCTTCTGTCTCAAGTTCAGTTCCTTCTGAGTGAACAGATACTTGAGACTCTTGTGGTCCGTGTAAACCTTACACGACGCTCCATACAGATAATGCCTCCAAATCTTCAGCGCGAAAACCACAGCTGCCAACTCCAGATCATGGGTAGGGTAGTTCTTCTCATAAGACTTAAGCTGTTGTGAGCCATAAGCCACTACCTTACCCTGCTGCATCAAAACACATCCTAGTCCCTTATGGGATGCATCATAGAAGACCTCGAATCCCTCGGTCCCAGATGGCAGGGTCAGAATCGGTGTGGTAGTCAACCTCTTCTTAATTTCCTGAAAGCTCTGCTCACAAGCCTCGCTCCACTCATACTTGATCTCCTTCCTCAACAGACGGGTCAGCGGGGATACGATTTTAGAAAATCCCTCTACAAACTTCCTGTAGTATCCAGCTAACCCAAGGAAGCTACGGATCTCTGCAACATTCGTGGGCCTCGCCCACTCCATCACTGCCCTAATCTTCTCAGGGTCCATTGAGATACCGTCCTTCAAGACTACATGTCCCAAGAACACTACACGATCGAGCCAGAAGTCGCACTTCTTCAGCTTAGCATACAGCTCCCGCTCCTTCAGCGTCTGCAAAACAATCCTCAGATGTTCTTCGTGCTCCTCTACACTCTTAGAATATACCAAAATGTCGTCTATAAAGACAACTACGAACTGATCCAAATAGGGTTTGAAAACCCGATTCATCATATCCATGAAGACTGAGGGAGCATTAGTCAATCCAAATGGCATAACCAAGAACTCATAATGACCATAACGAGTCCTAAAAGCGGACTTAGGCACATCCTCGGCCTTAATCCTCAACTGATGGTATCCCGAACGAAGATCTATCTTCGAGAAAACTGTGGCGCCCGCCAACTGGTCAAACAAGTCGTCAATGTGAGGAAGGGGATAGCGATTCTTGATGGTCACCTTATTTAGCTCCCTGTAGTCGATGCATAGCCTGAAGGTTCCATCCTTCTTCTTCACAAATAGCATTGGCGCTCCCCAAGGCGAGACACTAGGGCGAATGAAGCCCTTATCTAGCAACTCCTGAAGCTGAACCTTCAGCTCCTTCAACTCTGCCGGACTCATACGATAAGGGGCCCTCGAGATGGGCTGAGTCTCTGGCGCCAAATCAACAGTGAACTCCACCTCCCTCTCTGGTTGAAGACCGGGCACATCGTCCTGGAAGACCTCAGGAAACTCTCGGACGATCGGGATGCTCTCCAAGCTAGATCCCTCGCGTACCTCTGGCAGGTAGCACAAAAAGCCCTGGCAGCCCTTCCTCAAGAAGCTGGCTGCCTGCATCGCTGACACAACCACAGGCGCACATGGAACTGTATTCCCAGAGAAAGCAAAGCGAGTCCCATCTGGCAGGTCAAATATTACTCTCCTTGCTGCACAGTCTATGTAGGCATGGTGCTCTGCTAGCTCCATGCCCAAGATCACATCAAAGCAGGTCATCCGCATCGGGATGAGGTCAACATAAAAAGTCTTGTCCCTAACTGCTATGGGACAAGTCTTACACACAGAATTCAGCACACAAGGGGCAACCCCACCTAATGGACTCTTCACACATAGGTCTACCTCACTAGGCATGGCAGTCAGTCCAAGGTTACCCAACAAATCAGAGCAGATAAAAGAATGCGTAGCTCCAGAGTCAAACAGACAAAACACATCCTGAGAATGGATCTGGAGGATACCTGAGACGACGCGATCACCAGCACAATCACGCTCTCCCGCCACCATAGCATAAACTCGAGCCTGAGTCTGAGGCTTCTTCTGGTCAGACCTCGCCCCTGAGTCTGAGTCGGTGCCTCTACCTGACGCCTGAGGGCACTAAGCGATCCGGTGCTCCATCGACCCGCACTTAAAGCAGGCCCCAGTCTTCTTGTAGCACTCCCTACCAAGATGGGAGTGACCACAAGACCCACACTTCGCCCCGGCTGACGAAGCTGAAGAAGCTCCCCGGCGATCACCATAAGACTGCTTCTTCTGAGGAGGAGCAGCCTCCTTCTTCTGAGACTCTTCAGCACGTCTCTTTCCTTTTGTGGTCCTTGCAAGCCTGCCTACCCTTGATGTCAGTCTCCACCAGTAGAGCGACATCCGCCACATCTCTGAAAGTCCGGTGACGAAGAGGTGTCACAGCGGACCTAATGTCAGGTCTCAGCCCACTCTCGAACTTACGAGCCTTCCTGTGCTCATCCGGCCCAGGTGCATACTTTGAGAGAGTCATGAACTTCCTCATGTACTCCTCGACTGACATGTCTCTCCCTTGACGCAGCCGATTATACTCATTAATCTTCTGGCCCTTGCAAACGTCAGGGTAGAACTGCTTGTTGAACTCCAAGCAGAACTTATCCCAGGTCCAAGGTTGGGGATGCCTACCCATCACCATATGCCTCCACTCCTTCGACTCCCCCTTAAAGAGGAACGTGGCGAAGTCCACCTTCTGGTCATCCTCTGAACCCATCACTCTGAGCAGGTCCTCAACCTCGGTAATCCAGTGGCTCGCCTTCTGAGGGTCACCACAGCCGTCGAAGGAAGGCGGCTTCGGCTTCATAAATTCCTGGAGCGCCCTGACTCGGCCTCCCACAACATTCGCCCCAGCTGGGCCTGCACCACCAGCTCCCCCAGCAGCTGCAATCATCGTCTGCATGAGTTGCGTCACAAACTACTGCACTGCTTCTGCAGCCTCTCCCTGAGCGGTCACTAGTGTTCTACGAGGAGGCATTATGAGATTCACAAGTCCAAAACTTGTTAGAATTGATTCAGACTTCAAGAAGCTGTCACAACTGATCCTCACATAAGCAAACACATCCACAGACACCAAAGAAAGCCAAACCTGGCTCTGATACCACTAAATGTAACGCCCCTAAAACCGGCCTAAGAGTTAGAGGCATTACACATCGCGTATTACTACCTAATAACGTAAGGCTCTAACGCTTAACATTCGCAAACAAGGCCCAAAACAACACTTGTATAAATACCCGTAAAATAACTGTTCTGAATACATTAAACCATAAGATAATCCTCAAAACCGAAATTAAACGTCAAAAGGAAGTAAGGCCCGAAGGCTACGGTCATACAAACGAATGTCTAACAAAAGAATGTCTAATAATTCAAAGCTCCAGATACTAAGATGATCCTCGCTGATCAATCTGCAAAAATGATAAGAGTAGGGGAATGAGCACACAACTATGCCCAGTAAGCAGCGACCGTCATCAGTGAGGTCGCTTAAAACAATTGAAAACAGGAGAGAAGCAGAGGTTAGCACAAAACCATAATTCTCAAAATAACCAGAGCATCGCTGAAACAAGTACAGAACGAAACACCAGAGTTCCCAGTTCAGAAATAACCAGAGTTCACAAACAGATAGGGGGCACAGTACAATGCACACACTTAGAAGGGTCGAAGACCCATAGATCATAACCGATCTCTCGGCAACAGAGAAATGACTCGAAAGAGCCAAAGGGTTCATCAACCCCATAGAACAGAAAGGGAATGACCCACACTCAGAACGACGTCTACATGGTATACCACGGAATAGCTCGACCCAGCCATTCACGGCTCAGAAACAGAGTAAAGTACCCCACAACAGAAGGTTTGCAAAAACAGAAGCAACCTTACATGATAACATGCCAAAACACTTATAATACATTAGTAGGGACTTAGAGGAGTCCAACGCCACCAACGGCACTCAAATCGGAGTTCAGACGAAGAAGTTACACTGAAAACAGAGGGGTGTCCGAACTTGGGTCCGAACGTCGAAGCTCGGACGCAAGTCGAGACCCAGAAACCAGAGTTTGCCAAATGTCCGAACTTCTGTCCGGACGTCAATGTTCGGCCACAAGTCGGATTGAAATCAGACAAAGAGTTTCAGAATGTCCGAACATTGAAGCTCAGACCGATGTTCGGACGGGTTTATGGAAAAGTTATACGTTGAAGGTCCGACCTTGTGTCCGGACGTCGAAGTTTGGACACAGGTCGAACTAAAATCAGAAAGAAACCAAGAGTGTCCGAACATTAATGTTGGACTGATGTTCGGACATTCCCCCTTTGAAAATCAGAAGGGCAAAACACACTGTCCGAACTTCAAAGCTCGGACGGAAGTTCGGACAGTGCGAGAACTGCAATTTCCAGAAGACGAACAGAGTAGAAAAACAATGCAATTCGACATACGAACTGCCAAGTCAGTACGCACACCAAAACAACCATAAATACAGAAGACCATGGGGTTTTAACCATACCAAAAACGCAATGAAACAGACAACACAATCAGAGTTCGCACCCAAATCAGACAATAAACATTGCAATCCCCATGGATAAACTTCCAAACCGAATCAAGCAACCACCTACCTCGTTTAATCCGTGTAGACACTGACAATCTATAGCAGTAGATGAAGCCCAAATAATTCCACCAACCAGACACGGATTCACCACCACTGAACCATACAATTGACATTCTAAAATCCGATTACGGCAAGGAAAACCTAAGTCATTGAACTCTCGAAATCTGCAACACAAACCTGAATTCGACAGTCCCGGACTCGCAAGACAACAGTTCCCTCACAGTCTGAATCCCCAACGCATAATCGTTGCCGCTGAATCAACACATTCGGAGCCCCAAAATCAGAGACCGGGAGAGGAGAAAACCAACAACGGAATCCAGAATTATCGCAACACAAACCTGATTGAAGAAGAGAAACGCAGCAACAACGAGGTCTTCAATCTGATCACAACAGCAGTAGCACAGTTCTCACATAGGAGGAATTTAGAGAGAGAGAGAGAGAGAAGAAGAATGCTCGTTCTGACCACGATGAGAGGAGCTCCTCAGGTTTGAACTAACGTGATGAAAACAATCAGAAAGGAATAAATTAATTAAGGTTCCCTCCCTTATTAACTTAATAAAAACAATTACCTTAATTGTTTTTAGCAAAGACTTCCTTGCCCTTGACATTTGAAAGAACACCGGCCAAGTCCCACTGACATAAGTAATGTAACCCAACTTAGATACAACAATTATAAACCGGGCATAATATAATGTTGTAATTTTGCGGGTTATAACAGTTTTGGTGCCCTAAATTCACCTTTGTAATCCCTAGTTCCTCCTACACATTCCTAGGTCATCTTATTACTCAAGAACACCTTAGTTTATCCATTTCCACCTAAACAACCCTTAAGGTTTACTAGCACACCCTTATACATAAAACCTCCGTAGAACACCTTAAACACCAAGTTTCACAACCAAATTTTAACATGGCTTCCCTAGTATATTACTACACCGAAACATTTACTTTTTCACCCTTAAACAACCAAGAACACTCAAATCCTTAATACACATTCTTTACACACAAATTACACCCAAACTACACGACATCATAATATAGTGCATAAACTTAAATTGCTTGGCACTTAGGCCTTTAAATGACATAAAACTTAACCACTGAATTTCCCACATATAATAGCCTTTGACCTGCAAATACACACAACAAGGCTCCCAATGCAATAATAGTGTTCTTGTAATTCACCTTGTGATTGTCTAGCTATCTCATTTCCCATTTGCTCCTTAGTCACAAGTTCTTAATATAATCATGTTCTTCCTCCTAGGTTTTATAACCCCTTCCTAATGTAAACTCTAAGCTACACATACCCTTTATCTAAGTCTCATTCCTTAAAACAATAAAACACCTTAAAGTAAGTCATTTACCTTGTTTTTCCAAGCTTTTCCTCACACTTTCCTCCTTGGGTTTTCTTGTTTGATTTTCGGCCACCCACTTAAATTCCCTTGCCAATGTTCTAATCAATATACAATGACTCTAATGAGTGCTAAAGAATACACCAACCTTAAGGAATCATTCCTAGGTTAAAAAAATGTGTTTTAAGACATTAAGGTGGATGATTACCTTTGAAGTCTCAAAGTAGACTTGGGCAATGAATGAAAGAGGACCTCCACTAGTCCTTGGTGATTAAAAGCAAGCTAGTTCAAGGCATAAAAACAAGGCTCCATGAGAGGTAATTTTCGGACATTAAGAAAATGAGGAAAGATGATTTTTCTTTCATTTTCCTTACCTTGAATGAATGGAGAAGTAAAAGGACTCTTCAAGCTGATTTTTCCTCCCCTAATGGCGGTTTCCCATGGCACCAAAATGGAGTTTTTCCAGTTTTGAAAAGATAGGAAGAAAGGCCTTGCTCTAACTAAGAGTTATCTAAGCTTGGTTTTTGATTTGGAGCTAAGATGAGTAATTGGTGAGCAATTGAAGTTGGAGCAAATATGGGGCTGCTTCTTATGAATGGAGAAGGGAGGAAAAGGTGAAACCGGTAGGAAAGAAGAGAATGAAGAAGGAAGAGAAGAGAGGTAAGTTAAAGTAGATATTTTCTTTTAAAAGGAAATAATGAATTTACTAACTTCCCTCTTATTTCCTTTACTTGCTGGCTCATGTGGTGACTCACCACTTCAAAAACCGCCCCTTAATGTTTAAGATATTTATGGTCTTGGTTGACCAATTAATTGAGCTAAGTTGACCAAAGCTTAAACCAGGTACTATTTGGGTACTATTCACAATTAGTGCACAAATTTGTGAAATTTTTGGTTTCCCATTGATTTAGGCTTCTTAATGTGATACTAAGTAGTACACAAGTTGATTAAGAGTAAATCATGGGCATTTAGCCACTCAAAACCTCTTTCTAAGACAATGTTCCAAAAATGTGCTTTAAGAGTCCTTAAGGCACAATTTGTGTTTTAACTTGTTTTTGAGCTTGGTTTCCTTTGGTAATTGGTTTAACATGTCCATTAGCATGTTACTAAGGTCTAAGAACGATATTTGGGTGTTACCCAAAGTTACTCCAAGCTTAGAGCATGTTTTTGCTTAAATTGCTCTTATGGTGTTTCCTTGTGTTTTCTTTGGTTTAAATTGTTTCCTAACATTTATAAGGCATAATTTAGCCTTTTATATCTTAGTTTAACATCTAAACACCATAGCTAGGTTTGGGGTATTTCATTTAAAAAATTACAATGCCCACACATGAGATATTAAGAAATTACAATGCCCACCCATGAGTTTTAGAAAATTACAGTGCCCACTCATGTACTTATCAAAATGAGGTGAAAATCAAATATCTAAGTAAATTTTACATTGATTAATCAATTCAACTATGTAAAACAATAAAAAAACCTAATTTACATCGTGCAACGTTAGAGTGATGAAATGAAGAAAAAAAGTGCAAAAATACAAGGAATTACATATATGTTCATCTCATTTTATTTGATTTTATTTCATATTTTGTTATTTTTAGGCATGTTTCATTTATTTGAATTCTAAGTGGTCATATAAGATTAATTTAGAGTTTTTTTTAGTTTTTTTTATTACCATTTTCTATGTTGTTTCTTAAGGTAATAATTACTTTACATATTTGATTTCACCTCTTTTTGATAAGTACATGGGTTGGCATTGTAATTTTCTAAAACTCATGGGTGTGCTTTGTAATTTCTTAATATCTCATGGGTGGGCATTGTAATTTTCTAAAGCTCATGGGTGGGCATTGAAATTCCCCAATACCTCATGGGTGGACAATGTAATTTTCCTTTATTTTTTAATATTTAACCTATTTATAACAGATATTGAAATATCCATAATATTTAAAATTAATTAAATAATAATTACATGCGTAAAATAATAGATAATATTTGATTTAAGGACCTTATTAACTGTTTAATTAAGAATTCTATAAATTTACGTGTGATTTAAAAGGAGTATATTAAACCTTAATTATATTGTAAATGAATATTTATATGATTTAAAAAGGGCATATTTAGCCTTGCTCATATATATATAAGTAAATACAGATAGAATTAAAAAAAGGTTTACTAAGCCCTAAACCTATGAAAATAATTTAACAAGAAATGAGAAATAAAAACATAAGGATTTACGACATTTAAATATGCTGTAAATATAGTGTATTTAAAGGGAACATTGGATAATAAGTAGAAGAATATAAATATGATACAAATAGAATAGAGTAAATGTTAAAAGTGATTAGGAAGAATAATACAACACTCTCCTTCATTCCGGTCTTCCACGTTTGGAAAGCATATAAAACTAGTCTTCCTCTATCATTTTCAAATTCTCTGTCTTCATTATCCTTATGTGTCTGCAAACCCTAACTAAAAACTCCTCTAGTCTTGCGTGCCTCTACAACATCAAATTACTGAAACCTGTTTCATCTCCCTACTTCCCTTCTTGATGGTGGAATGCCGCATCACACACGCTATATTGAGGAAGAAGGCATCTCGTAAACCAAGTTGAGGGGTGTAACACCCCAACTACTAACAACATGATTATCGCTTAAGCCTCCATGCCATTACAGTAATATCGCAGCGGAATTTCATACTAAGTTGGTGTTACCGCCGTTAGTCACCCACGTGACTAACTAGGCCTATTCAGTCTCAAGTCACGGTTTGACTGACTGGATAATTTCCTGAGCTATTATACAACATAAAACTATACACCTTAAACTATATCGAGTTTAATACAATCCATTAATCTGAATATAAATTAAACAATGAGTGTACAAGAACTACTCATGTAAATAGCAAAATAAATCCAAGATACTTCTACCCACTCCTACACTCAGGGTGAGTCGTCTTCAGTCGAGTACCTGAAAAATAAATGGTAGGCCCCGAGGGGCTCAACACCTTTGCTGGTATGGAAGACGCGTAGCCCACGAGCTACCGGGGATACACACAACTAATTGTTGATATACATTCGATTAATTAACATTCAATAACAATATGAAGTACATTAAACATACAACATATTAAGCATGTAATCACATAACTCAAACAGATCGAACATCGTATTGAAAGTTCGTCAAACAAAGGATATAAATTTCCTTCCTTTACTAAGCCTGAGAATCTATTTAGTTCTCATATTAGGCCTTAACTCATGTAATGTCAGTGGTTCTTTAATTAGAAACATTCTTACTTTGTTCCATTGTTTACCTTGTCAGGTTGTGAGTAACCCTAGCCAGTGAGTTATTAGCTGCACTGGTTAAATAAACAAATAATTAGCTTGGGGATGTAGGCGAGATCCCCCCGTACCATAATTGATCTAGCTTCCCACCTCAAACTGTAATCCGAGGTGGTCAAGTCGGTTTGTTGACTCTGTAGGCGACAAGTCCGAAGACAAGTCTCAATGGAAGTCGGATCTGCTATAGATACCGACCTCCCAACTAGGCATGCATGACCGGAGTCGGTCCCGGGTTTCTTACCACTCAGTTAGCAATTAGGAGAAGTTTCACTGAAACATTCTCATTAGTCCAAATCTCTGTCAAGTACTAACTAACTAATATTAGAGGGTTATTCCTCATTCTTATACCATTGTCCATTGTTAGACATTTTCGTATGTGGGAAATGTCGCGAATCTCTAACCGTTATTTTATGTTACTTTCATACATTGATTACCAACTGAGGTTAGTACGCATGCTCAAAGTAAATTCGGGTTAGCACCATATGAAACACAAAGGAAAACACAATAAAACCGTTTTCAGGCATTTATCTTGTTTAGTCATAGCATATAAACAAGTAGCACACAAGCTGGGGGTAAACCTCGGTAGCAAGCAGGCTGTAAGAAAACCATACCGTACA
The DNA here is from genome assembly GCA_023374045.1 of Limonium bicolor. Lineage (NCBI taxonomy): Eukaryota > Viridiplantae > Streptophyta > Magnoliopsida > Caryophyllales > Plumbaginaceae > Limonium > Limonium bicolor. The sequence continues at coordinate 37,215,115 of CM041781.1, forward strand.
CCTTGAGAGTGGCTAGCTGTAACTGGAACCCCCTTCTTGATTCAAGGGTTAAAACCCCTCTTGAAAACTCCAAAGGTAAACCCTAACTTGTGGTGTTTAAGCTCCTTCAATGAATTAGAATTTTTCTAAGGGTTAGAAGTTTTTATATTCATTTTGTGTCTCTTGAATGTTGGGAATGGAGTTTGGCAACTCCATTGCCCATTTGACCGAAATTGAGGAAGAGGAGAGGAGAAGACTTGAAATGTGTAACACCCCTGAATCAACATCCAACCGTACGAAAAACGTGCCTAGCCTTATCACGAGTTAACTATGCAGCGGATTCTCAACTTCATTAGGGTGCTACAGATGCCAACCACCCACGTGGTTGACATACCATTACCAACGCCAAGTTACGGTCTGCATGACTGGAAATTTAAACCTTAACCAAACTGCAGTATGAACATTACACACAAATCCGAGTACCGAGTGTCTACAACATAACTACTTAGTCATAAACCGAAAAGTACATCCCGGGTTTAGTTCTACATAGTAACAACCCATAATTAAACATACTACTCACAAGTCTTGCCCAGAATTGACTACCCCCAGGGTAGTCATCCTGCCTATGCTCCGCCGTCATCCAAATCCATACCTGTAAAAATAAAGGACTCAGCAAATACGCTGAGTATGAATATGTGTAGCCCGTATGTTGCCGGGCTACACGACTACTTGGTCGAATATTATTAAGTCCAATTACATGCTATAATAAAGCAGTAACACACAACATACAATATCAACATAGCAACTCACAACATGTTGAGCATAGGGATAACAACAAGCATGTCAAGCATGTATACAAATAGAGCGTGCAAGAGAATTTGAATAATGATGATCCTTACAGTGGGATCATTCAAACGTTGTGTGTTTTCATTTCTTTTCCCTTGTTCCCATAGTGTGTATTTTTCTTTCTCTTTCCTTGCACCAGGTCTGGGGATGTAGGTTAGTTCCCGTGACCATATCGTGTAGGTGCCAATCGTTCCTTGTTTCTTTAAGGATGTTTTGTGAATTCTCTTATCACCACAAGTTGGAGAACGTCTTCTCCATAGCTAGTCCTCCATTCCCGGCGTCATGCGTCGAGAAAGCGGGGTCACCTCTAGACCCCAAGATATGCTCCACCAACAGCCAATCCCCCAGTCCCGGTGTCGTGCGTCGAGAAAGCGGGGTCATCTCTAGACCCCAGGATATGCTCCACCAATAGCCAATCCCCCAGTCCCGGCGTCGTGCGTCGAGAAAGCGGGGTCATCTCTAGACCCCAGGATGTTCTCCACAATAGTCGGTCGAAGGATCTGATTCAGATACCAACTCCCGAGCGTCCCCACCGTGCGGCCCGAGAAGTCATCTTCCCGGATTATCCTCATGTTCCACTAGCTGGTATTTTATTTATCATTATCATTATAAGCTCGACACCATAGTGGGTGTCATTAGGAGTCCTCCATAGTTTAAGACGAGTGTTTCTTTTATGCAGTCCCTTTGTTTTGTTTACGCAGTTCGTTGTATTTCATCTCAAAGTTCCATCAATGAGAAAGGACTAAACTACTGTGTGCGCGCTAATAATATGCAACAATGATATAATAAGCATATAAGCAAGTCACATCAAGCAATCCAATTTCATGCTTTAGTCTTGTGGTCATTGTCACAAGTCACACACATCAAACAAGCCGTGTAACACGGCAACATACGGACCACACATATCCATACCTTATTCAGAAGCAATAGTTGTATCACACACAGGGTCCCGGTTGGCGTTCGTTACGGCCCTAACGTTAATTAAAACAAATTGTCAGTTTTATGATTTCATGCGACGACAGTTGTAACATTTTCCTAGTTTATCCCATTTTATCGAGTGTTGTTCCTAAGGTGAAGTTTTGAATGTTCAACTTATACTAGCCCTTAGAAACTTTCCAAGTATTAACCTTAGGCTTTATCTTACTCCTAGGACATTTACATAGTGAATTCACACGTTAACTAAGTCCATCCTCTAGTTAACGCTTTAGAGTATTGTAAGCACTAACATGTAACAAGTTTATCTAAGGTGGATTTTTATTCTCTTAAGATGTACTCCTTTATTATCTAAATAGGTTAGTAATGTTTTTAATTCTTTATCACAACAATAAAACCTTTCAAACCCCTCTGGAACTTTCTTATACCGAAGCCCAAAAGTTTCCAAATCTGAAATACAATTTCTGTGTATAACCTTATCTAACCCCACTTTTAATGTATCAAACTGAAGTCTAATCCTCCCAAAATGTTTCACCAACCTAGCTAGATGTATTATCTATGATTTGGGTTCATTATTAAGCCAACGCCACACTTTTGACACCTCTGAATATTGACCAAACAGAGACACCATTTTCAGAAAACTGAAACATCCAATCTGTGCATACTTCCATTCCTACTTCTCTTGTAATGCTTTAAATTGAATTCTAATTTCTCCCAAAGTGTTTACAATCTTAGTTTGATGTATTAGAAGTGTTATAAGTTCATTTCCAGGCTAATCAACACTCTTAATCCCTGCTGTAACTCAGTTATACAGACACTCAACATAGACTGCAAAAACAAGACATGAAATTACATTATCTTATATCTCTTTTCCTTTGTCATTAATCTGACTTCTTACTTCCCAAACTATTTAGCTTCTTAGATAAGGGTCTTAATATGATTTTATCCCTAAAATAAGACCACAACAATATAGTTAATGCCACTGAAAACTCATTATACAGAAATTGCTTTGTTGCAGCAAACAGAAAGTACAAAACTGATATAACTTATCATTTCTCTTTTCTTTGTCCATGAATTTGACTTTCAATTCTCCCCCCACCTTCTTATTCAGTGAGTTAAGTGTTTACCCTAGGTTTTAACCTTAAATACAAGTCAAAACAACACTGTGATCATTCCTATAACTCCACTATACAGAAGCTCAACTTTCAGGAAGAACTAGGAAAATGATGTATCGAAATCTGAGGTTCTTTCTTCCTATCTTTTCTATTTATTTACAAATTTGTCTTTCAAATCTCTCTCAAAGTGCCTACCTACTTATTTAAGTATTATAGCACAAGTTTAAACTCGAAAACAACCCCAAACATCCCTCTGTCACATGGTTATACAGAAGACACTAGTTTCAGGAAAACTGGAACTACAAAATGAAAACGTGATAACTTCTCTTTGATTTCCTTCTGTTTGTTCATAAATCTGCCTTTAAATTTTTCCTCAACCTGATAACCCACCTAGTTAAGTGTATTACCAGCTTTTAATTTCAACACAGACCCCAAAACCACATAGGCAATCTCTCTGCACGTTGTTTACAGAAACAGAAACTATGAAACAGAAACAGAAACTGCTACATCATCTACTATCTCTTTTCTTGTTTACAGATTGACTTTCAGTTTTCCCGGTTTGCCTTAGCTTCCTAGTTAAGTGTTTTGGCTTAATCCTTACCTCAAACCAACCCAAACCTTGATAGCACTACTGGAATGTCCTAATACTGAAACCAAGAAAAACTGAAAACTGAAAGAAAACAGAACCCATGAACTGATGAAATTTCTTTTCTGTTGTTTTCCCTCTTCTTAATAATCTGCCCTCCACTACTCCCTCATTACAACTCACGTAGTTTAAGGTATGACCCAACTTTTTAAGTTCCAAACAACCCAAAATCTCATGGGCAACTCCTCTGAATATTCTTTATAGAAAACAGAAATTGTAACACTGAAACACTAAACTGATGTTTCCTCTATTTTATTTTTGTTCTTTGTTCACGAGTTGATTTTCAATTATTCCCAAGTTGCTGACTCAGTTACTTTAGTGTCCTATCAAGCTTCTAAACCCAAAACAGAACCCAAAGAATCTTGGTTAGCATCACTGATACGCCCAATAACTGAACTGGACAAAACTGAAAAGGAACCAAAACATCAACCTGATGCATCTTCTTCTAACTTTCTGTTTGTTCACGAATTTACTTCCTAGTTTTGCCTCAGATTATATACACGAAGAATTATGTGCTAGTAAGGTTTTAGATTCATCCTTACACCCAATGAGCCCTCAGAACCCCTCTGGCATTTAGTTCTACAGAAGAGTAACAATTATGAAATCTGTAATTCAGTTTTCTGTGTGAATCTCCTTCTGATGCACTTAACTGGTTTTCATTTTCCTTCCAAGGTGTTTCCCAACTTGCCTAACAGTATTAGCTTGAGTTGAGTCTATTAATAAATCAACGCCACCCCATAATACCCCTAGACAGTTAGTATACAGAAACAAAAGTTATAGAATTTGAATGCCTACTACTGAACTTGACAGTTAGTTTCGTTTCTGATTATGGAATTTGTTTAGGAATGGCTCACCTCGTTATCCTAGCTGTTTCTCTTGGTTGCTTCTAGGCACAATGTGAGACTTCCTGCACCTGGTTACTCGACAATGACTGAGGAAGACTTCCCAGGTGTTAGGTCTGATAAACCAAATGAAACAGATCGTGGAGAGCTGATTAAAGGTTTACCTGGTTATGTTTCTTTTTGAAACAGAAATGAGTTGTTGTTAGTGGGATCTTGATGCACTCTTCATGGGTTAAATTTCCAGGCGGAGTTAAGCAAAAATTGAGAAGGAAATGAGTTAGACTATGAGTAAATTCTCGGCATAGAAACAGAAGAGAATGAAAGGACTGAAACAACATGATTTCCCTTTGAACTCATAATTTTACCTTAGTAGTTCTTGGAGGGGTTTAGTTTCAGGATCCTTTTCCAGTACTCTATCCGTGGTTGGTATGCAGGGTTCTTGTATGGAATAGGGAGAAATTTATAGGAGCTTGAGCATGGAGTGTCGGACCAAAACAACCAGATGACAATTTACACATCTGGGTTATGTTTACCTTGCTAGTTTTCTGCACATGTAGAAACTGGTGCATGCAAGAAGAGGGAAAGGGATGGTCTGCGTGTTTATGATTCAAATGGCACAAGGCAAGGAAGTAGTGGGGCGTGGGATTCAGAGGCAACCATTCCCCAAATAGTGTGTTGGTTTACTGGTCAGCTTCTTGTAACTGGAACAGATTCAGTAGGATTCCCTTGTTATTCCCAAACGGACACAAAGAGATTTATGGGTAACTGATTACTTAATTGCTGCCTAGAGTAATACTGTCATTAGTGAGTGCTTGTGAGTTCCCACAAAGTGGGCTCATGGAAGCTTGAGTTGTTCAAACTCTCACGGTGGGAGTGGTTGGTTACTGATCCGACTTGAGTAAGGAAATCAACAACAATGTTCTTGTCTATATTTTTTTGGTTGGTTCAGGTGGTATTACAGGAATGACTGAGAGAGAATGAAATTAAGGAGGGAATAAGAACATGGTGGCCTCAAGTTACAAGACAATTAGTGTAGACATACTTCCCATGTCTACTGTCATGCTCCAAAACCAAGGGCAGCATGCTCAGTTCTCTGTTTCGAATTGAGACATGGGTAATGTTTCATGGTCTGAATGAGCCACAGGAGAAATCGGTAATGTACACCTCTACAACAGATTAATTTATTGCTGGATTCACTCACCTTACAAAGATGAATCGGGTGAGAGTATAAGGGAGCTGTTTACTCTAGTTTCAAGGGTGAAAACTTGCCCCAAAGTTCTAGTTATTTTCACCTGTTTTCATACCACACAAGGCCACCTCGGTCCTGTTTTTTTGTTGTGGTGTGACTATCTTATACTTAAGCATACTGTGACTAATTAGTATAATACTCATGTTAAGGATTGGCAAGTTAACTAGTGTGTTTTTGTTTAATGTCAAACCGGCCACACCTAGTTTAGTGCTAGTGTTTGATTTCACTTGGTATCTATAATACCATATTAACTAGTTTATATTCTAATAACCTAAGGCATGTGTTACATGTCCTTTTATGACTCTTTCATGTGTTAGTTGTTGAGTTATTGTGCTCTTGTTGTTTAGTTATCTAGCGTAGGTTTACCTTAGACCTTACACATTGTAAATATTTATAACCTTGAATTATGTAATATAACTTGTAACAATATTGTTATTTTGTACTAAGTGTGATTTTTATATATTAGCTAGTGCACAATCTAACTATACTTCAAAATATACCTTAGGTGGTGAAATACTGTCACGTTCTCGGACATATATATGTCCCCACTTAGCTGGATTGTCGTAAGTTATTATGTGTCCCGTATAGTGTGACACATTATTATCGAATAATCTTCACACGGTTATGATTTTATGTACTTTACAGTTTAGGGGTGTTTCAAAATGGGAACTCATGAGAATTTAAGGTAAGAAACTACCTTAATGTTTATATTAATTGTTTTAGAATTTGGGTTGGGGAAAAAATAAAAGATGAGATAAAATCTGGAGCAAAATTGTGTTTGTTGTGACTAAGAGGAATTTGTGAAATGTTGGTTTGAATTGAAGGCCTTGGAGCCAAGAGATTGAGATTTTGTTTAAATTGTTGGTTTGGTAATTGTGATTTGCTTTGAGTGCTGGTAGGACCCTTGAAAGGGTGTGGCTAGTTTAGGATTGAGAAGAGATGAAAAATTGATGAATGTGGATATGTTAGGTTTATGGGGAGGTTATGGAAAAATTTTGGTAGAATATGAGTATTTTTAGATGACTTGGTGAATGGGAGAACCTAGGTGTTTGTAGTGTTGAGTAGAGTGGGCTAATAGCATTGAAATGGTGAATGGAGAATGGTTTGAAAGATGTAAAAATCTGTAGCAAATAGCATATAAGGATATGTAGAAATTCTAGAAATGAGTTAGTGTGCAAGACTTAGGAAAATGAGAGTTAGACTTGGGTTTTAGAAATGCATTTATTTAGGAATGGATTGGAATGGTCATTAATTGATTTGGTAAGGTTGGTAAGAGGTAGGAAACTATCAAAAGGAAGTTAGGATGCACAAGTGTGCAAAATGTGAAAATGAGAATGGAAAAATAGTTGAAATTGAGCAAGAAGTTGAGCAAGGATTAAACCAAAGATTTGAAGAGGTTTAGAGCATGTTTTGAGGTGTTTAATTATGTAGGAAACTTGTGGAAAGATTAGGGAATGATTAGGGGTGGATTAAGGGTTGATTTTTGGGTTGAAAAATTACCTAAGTAACAGTTTTTAGCAGGGTCCGGGACTTAGGTTGGGAAGCAAGTCCCGGACCGCATCAAAAAAGAGGCTGAGAGTGAAAATAGGGAGTGGTGGGACTTATGTCCAGGACCAAGTCCCGGACCAGGTAGAAAGAACGGCCGAGAGTTTGGAAACACATTGGTCGGACTTTGGGTTCGGACCATGTCCCGGAACACCCCAGAATTCAACCGTGAGTACTTTTAAGGATTCTAAACATGGGGGTTTGAATGGTATTGGTTTTAGATGATGTTTAGGAGTTGTTTGGTGACTTGTAAAGGTCTTAAGAAGTGTAAACAAGTTGGAGAGGTGGTTGAGAAAGTTGTGGGTTTAAGAACACATGAACAAAACCAAGGAATAATGGGATAACGGGGTTAAGTACGGGTGTATTAGTTTTACATACCGTAACACCTTAATACAAATAGAACCATTTGAATATTATCAGTGGAACAAGTGTGAACCAAGGAACGTGAGAACACCCGGTAAAGCTAACCCTGGTGAAAGGTATGATTTTCTCATGCCCCGTATGTACCTTGGTTACTCTGATTTGTGTGCTTGTTTGATTGTGTGATCACCTAAACAAGATAAATGCACGAATCGGATTGTTTGCACTTTCTTATGCTTGCTTTGTATTGTCGCTTGTTGAATTGTATTTTGAATTTGAAGTTTGTATAATTCATGAAATGTGTGATTGTGGATGAATTGCTTGGGTGTGATTGAGCACTATAATGCGACTTATAGTTGAGTCTTGTTTGAGTAGTGACTCGTAGAAAGAGTCGAGTGTGCGAATTAATAAAAATGAGGAAACACACTAAAACTATCGAACCAGGAAACGATAACCCAAATCTATAAACTCACTAGAACATGAGAGAGCTGTACGGGAACTAGTAAACTCCCGATAACGGTTAGAGAACCGAATCGATTTAATCCCAAAACAAATAACGGTGGAAGTATATAAGTAACCTCTATTTAGAGTATTGATGATTGTTCAAAATATGAATTTGAGAAAAGTAAAGAATGGTAAGGGATCACCAACCCCATAGAAAGATAATCGAACCCCAATGAGAGAATCCGACTAACATAAACAATGTCCCGAACATGAGAGTATTCGATAAGTTGGGTAAAACCTTAAATCTGAGAATACTAGACATTGAGTAATTCCCTAAGGTAGTAGATGTTATCGAGAGAGATACCTCTAGGCTAATCCATGAGATTATGAAATGACTCCGAGAGAGGAGTCTTGGGAATTTGAGTAGTCCGGTAGAGAACTGGACATTTAAGAATTTGGGGAGCTAATTGTATAGTTCCATTTGTATTTGTAACCCGGTGGTGAGTCTTATGTATGACTCTGCCCGGAAGTCGTGGGCAAAGACTTAAAAGATGCCCTTGAGTATTGAGAATTTGAATTGTGAACTTGAGTTGAGTATTGAGAATTTAAGTATTGAGAATTGAGTTGAGACTGAGAGACTTGAGAAATTGAGTTTGAGTTGAGAATTGAGTTGAGTATTGTAGAACTTGCTTGAGGTTGAGAGTAAGAGAATGTGAGTAAGAGTACCCAAGAGAGTGGGTAAGACAATGAGTAATTGAGCAAGGCATAGTGAGGTAGAAACCCTCAAGGCCTAAGTATAGAATATATTTAACTAACCTCCTGATGTGTGTTAGTGTTTGTACTCTATGTTGAACCTTGATTGTGCTAATATACATACATAATGTATTGTAGCCTTGCATGCTGTTTGAATTAAAAGGACCGCATGTTCTCGACCAAAGTAGTCGGCGTACCCTGTTAGCACGCGGGGTATGACAATTTCATATGCAACAATTGTTGAGCCCTAGGGGCACCGTTTTTATTTTACACGAACATTGAAGCGGAATACCGTTCGAGTGTAGGACGGGTTGCCATGTGAGCATGGGTAGTTGTTTAGGAAGTTGTATTTGTTTTGTATTGTGGAATTGTAAGACCGGCATGTGGTCAATAAGTTTGGGAATTGTAGTAGATACTCGATATAGAATGTAATTGAAGTTGTATTGTATAATATGGGATTGAAGTTGTATTTGGTTGAGATTTGATTAAGTAATGGAAGGTATCGTTTGTATAGAGTACTTGGTATAATAATCCATCAAACCGATAATGTATTTGAGTTGTTATTGGATTTGGCCTTGTTAGTCACGTGGATGACTAACGGCATGTATCACCCACCGGTTGTAGTTTGAATTCTGCTGCATTGTTGTTTGTAATTGAGACGGGTTAGGAGATAATTAAGTGATTACCGTAGGGGTGTTACAAAAAGTGGTATCAGAGTGAAGTATCGCTCTGATGGTCTAAATACCGAGTTAGGAATTAGAGACTTAGGGCTAAGGGTTGAGTGTTAGCGTGTGAGGTACGCTAGTTAGGAACTTCCAGTGTGATCTGGATACCTACATAACCATACCGCCCCCCACTTCCCCCGTTGTAAAGTTGGAGAGAGAACGCCAGAGAGATGGAAAGACCTCTCACACTCGGGAAGACCCGATCTGGCAGTTGTAAGTTAAATATGTAGGAAGGAACCTGTCATACAGTAGATTCCGAGAACCGGGAATCCCGAAGACGGTTCCCATTTGAACAACAACAACCGCACTTATTAGCGGTAGATTGAGAATCCTAACCATCGGATAACTGAATTTACGGCACCATGGGGTGACGTGCTTCGCAGTCGCGAGAACCATATGCATCCGGTAAGAAGGAAAGCACAACTACGCAGTGAAGCGGAAAAGCGGAGTAACAAAACCCGAGACAAGAGAGTCTACGGACTGCAAACGCTTGATAATACCACAATGGTATACTAACCGACTAAGGAATTAGTCAAGGTTGGATTAACTCCAAACCTACAACGCCAAAAGGGCAGTAATACCCGAGTAACATAGTTCAGACAACTATGAGAGTAACCGTACACCGACAGGACTACGACGTAGCTCGTAAGGGTTAGTCAAACCTCGGTAACCACCGTAAGGGCGTGGGAACGAGCAACAACCAGGGTACATGGAGTACCTCAAGGATTAGGAAAGCACCCGAATTATCGACAACCTTGTCAAGAACACTGAGAGGCTACTCAGGAGATTGATCACTTAGATCAAAAGATCAAAGGAAGATCCAATAAAAACACCAAATTTGGATGGAAACAATACCGTAAACCGGTGTTGTTAACCTGAAAACCGACCTGAAAACCACCCGGGCACTTGCCAAGGCAAGTGCTGCAACTACAAAGCAATTGGAAGATGTTTAACGACTAACAAGTACTTACTAAAATACCACCATGACAATGGAAGCAAAGGTAGGATTACCGAACCTAAAAACTTGAAGGATGAAACCCTGGAAAGGCCTAATGGCCTGACCATCATATTAAGAACATACCAGTCAGCGAGAAGCTAGACTTGGTCAAGATCTCAGACATGGCAACGCCATGAAGATTTTCTTTTAAACTCAAGATTTTTATTTCAAACCTAAACCTTTTCTTTCAAACACAAACCTTTCTTTTTAAACCTCAGATTTTTTTTAAAACCAAACCAGAAGAATCACGGTGAGTATCATAGAATGATACAAGAGGAGTTGACGATGAATACTTCACCTAGGCGTGTGACGAGCACTATGAGTGTACCCAAATACAGGATGTGGGACGACCGCACTCTGAAGGAGCTTACAGGCCTGACAGACCCTTTTATGAGTTAGTCGGGTAAGTGGTAACGTACCAATAAGGTACCCCACATATGTATACAAGTAGTGTACGAAACACGGGAAGTAGTCGACTCCGTTCTACGGACCATAAATAAATTTGAACCAGAACGGTTGGACACCTCCAACGAACGAAGAACCCAGATAAGCTTACAAAGCTAAAAGAGTCAAGAAGTGCGAGAAGCACTAGCAACTAAATAAAGACATTGGATATGTCTCAAAAACCTTGAAATAAATGCATGAAATAACTGGAATGAATGACCGGTCTAAACCCGGTAAGGCAAATGCCTAACATGAACACGCCAATGTTCAATGGATAAGATGAAATACCCAGAGTGATCATCTAAGGTACCGGAGGACACCATTCACCACCGAAGGAAATCCCAAACCGGTTAAAACCATAAGAAGTATCCATGGTCTACCCTAAGTACGGGAGACGTTACAAACCTAAACGGGACAATTTGGAATCCAGAACCGCAATGCGGAGTAAACTGAACATACTCATAAGTTAGCCAGAGGTAATGGCGTAACTTGATAACACCCAGGAGCAATCCAAGGAGGATGTCGGACTAAATGTCGTGATGAGAGCACACAAGAATTAGAACGAACACTCGGTTAGAACACCGAAGGGATCCCACTTACCAAGGGATACCCAAAATTAACAAATGGTACCGATCAGTATCAGAATACCTAAAGGGCCTCCAAGGAACGGAAGCGTGATGCGATGACCTTATCATGGAGCTTAGTATTACCTCCAAACCAATTTACGGTGTACGGAGTAATGCAAACATATGTGAACCGCCTATAATGAGCAGAACTCTAGGCAACGTGGCTAGTATGCCATAACCCTACTATAATGCGTAATCCAACGGTTGCAAAACCCATTGTGAACTATATGGAGAGTTGCTAAGAACGACACCAGTAAGATAGTTTAATAACTAACAAGCAAAGATACCCCTCGTTAATGTGAGACCGCGAGAGCGGTGAACACATAGACTCCAAAGAAGAGGATGTCAGCAATGAATGTCGGAAGATACACCTCTTACAGAACTACTAATGTAACACCCCTATCCATAATTACGTAATAATCTCTCTCGTAGCAATAAATAAAACGTCTTACAGCGGAAGAATTAATAACAACAACAATACTCACTCGGGTGTCACCGGCCATTACTCGCCCATGTGAGCAATGAAGCCAAACTACATCCAACAACCAACATAAACAAACTGCTAACCTTCGCGATAACGAGAAAACTCCTATACATCATAATAAGTCCATAAACCATAAACGTCGACAAGTGAGCATCTACCCAATCCCAAATATACATAACTGTACCATAATACATTTGCCATCTTCATTGCTATACAACAAACTCCATGTGCGGTAATTAAAGTAAACTCTAATTACCCCGTTCCCGCACTTCGGCTTCGGCGATAATCAACAACTTGCATGAGTGTAGTATCAGCGATAGCCGCTGAGTATGTCGGGCCTGGACCCTAATGGTCACTTAGTCATTTTAACCATCTTATTATTAGATTGGTTTCATGCTTTACCATTTTACAGTTATAAATAATACTGTAATAAACTTGCATAATATGCATAATCATCCATCCAAATATTCATAAACATTTACCCATCCATCCAATCCAATCATTCATAAAATAACACCACAACATTTGTATATCGAACGTATCGAATAATAACAGTATAATGTACAATGTACAATCGCCGTAGCGTATAGTTTCCATAGTTAATTTACCTTGGCCTTTAAGGCCCCATCCATCCAAATCATGTTTAATTAAAACCAGTTGGGCGTCATGTTAAGACAACCCTAAAACCTCACCATGGACAGTAGTCCTCCCGTACACATAAAGGTGCTCATTTCGCCAGAGGTCCGGAGGCCCCTGACTATTCACTTTTGCCTCGTAAGACGTCCATATAAAAGGCCGTAGCCACCTGACCCATGATCCAAATAGGGCTCGTTGGGTATAAACCTGGAGCGGAACCCGATCGGGAACCCCTCAGTGATCACAAATGCACAACCAAGTAGTTCGTAAACTACCGGGATTCCTCACCTCAACTCATACCATCTCCTCTCATAATGTTTAAGATATGCTCTTAGTCTTATGGAGAATAATTATTAGTTAGCTGCCCAATGGGTCTCACGCATACCTAGAAGTATTCTAGGTTATATTCATGTTCGAGATCCATGCTCTAGAGACCGACAATGTCGTGACTCGTCCCTAAGTGTTTTACTTAGGTTACCATATACTTAATATTAATACTATGGTTATATTAAGTAACCGTCATGTTCATCACATTAACGTATATGTATGTTTATATAAGTCGATCTATAGTCGACGTAGTGTTAGTCCCATAGGACGCTCGTGCATAGATAATTAATGCAGTAACACATATCACATACACATATCCAAAACACTTAACACACAAGTGATATCAACCAAATCCGAGCCCAAGGAGTTTCCTTAGGACAACTCGGATCAACCCCTTTAATACCGTTCACCAAGACTAGGATGCGCAGTTGTAGACACTAGCTCGTCAAGCGCCTCCGTCTGAAGTATGATCTAAACAGTATAAAAACTAAGTCAGTCTCCATGACTAGCTACATCCGGAACTTCCGAATAACAAGTACCCCGACGTTTATCCCCGGATTTCTACAGTTAATCGTTACGGGTTTCTCTAAACCGGTCGACTTGTTAATAAACCTATAGTTGCATGGATGCATGCATTGTTATTATATCGTATTATTTTTAGGTACATAACCTATAGTTGCATGGATGCATGCATTGTTTATTATATCGTATTATTTTTCCACCGTCCATTGTATACATTGTATTATATCCATTATCTTAGCAAATTATATTTGCATTCCAAAACTCATAACTTATAGTTTGTAACTATATTTTTTTTAAATAACCACCACCATTATATTATATGGTTTCCAACCACAATATATATCCATCCTTATATACATTTTTCTTGTATATGTATATATGTACCATATAGGTAAATTCCATGAGTTATAAAACTCTTATATTATATGTTACATTTTATCATCTTATTTTAGATGATTATCCCCCATTAGTTGTATTATATTATACAACTTATATTTAGATTATTATCCTAATATTATGTAACATTTTATGTTGTATTTACAACTCCTATGATTATTCAATATATACCTTAGCTATAAATCTTATTTATTTATAGTTTGTCACATTATTAATGTGAATGTCCTTCTTTATTAATTCCATTAAAACCCACCTTAATACCATATAATTGTTATAACATTTATAACATTATAGACCTTAGTCTAAAATTCATATTCCCAACCTTATTAATTCGGTACAGCCCTTAATTCTATTTAAATTCTATTTGGCCACATAACATTATGTAATGTTATACCATATACTAATATCATATAATATGATATCTTTATTTCCTTTAATTTATAACCTATAGTTTTTATACAAAACTATTTAATATTGCCGCATGGGCCCATATCAAAACTTTATTCTTTTCATACTCCATAGTTCCTTTATTTACAAAATCACCCCATAATTATACCATGTTGATATATCATATAATATAACATTTTAAACCTTAATATAAATATAACCCATGGTTATATAATATTCAAATTTCCGAACAGACCTCAATATATATTCTATAATTGCCATTTGGCCCATTTTATAACATATAGTTTTTATATCATTAAACTATATATTATACATATATCTTAAAATACCCTTATATAATTCCAAAAATCACCAAATTTCACCAAAGGGTTATAATTACCCTTACTAACTTATAGTTTCGGTAATTTACATTACCCCCCCCCCTTCTTTTATTCCAAAGTGTCATAAGGACATAATAACTATATATTATACATATATAGTTTATTTTAATTCCAAAAACAACCCAATAAATTCCTAAAAATTCCAAATAGCCCATGGGTGTTTATAATACCATTATACACCCTTTATTTTTGATAATAACATATACACCACATAAGTTATAAAATTGTTAAAATTAAATACTTATCTTATAATAAAACCTTAAATAAGTTATCTAACTTATTTAATTTGGTCAAAACCTACCATATGGTCAAGGTTGACCACCTTAATATTTCCTTGTCCATTAATAACCATATATTACGGTTTATACCCATATCTTTTCAGAAATTACAATTTAACCCCAAAACTTTATATAATCTTATAATTTTTATATAAACTCATTTAAACCTCTAATTTTCAGCTATATCATTATATAGCCCCTAAATTTAATTTATTTACACTATAACCCCAATTCCTTGCGGTAACTTATTTTTAGCACCTAAACTTAATTAAAAGCTTATAAATGCATAAATAAAATGGCCTAAAGTACATGGCCTTATTACAAACATTAGCTTATAAAATAAATTATACATAAATGCCCAAAAGTACTTTAAACTCTCGGCCCTTACCACAACTTTTCCTTATTTACCAATTTTCCACATAATGTCTTAAATTTGACAATTATGCTAATTAATTAGTTATAAAATTTACTAAACCATTCCTTAATCACCTAAGGTCAAAATAAGACCTTTAAACCTTGTTCACTCATGGCACAATATATATACATATGTATAAACACATATTAATATACCAAGTGAAGGTTTAAGTGATTTATACCTTATTTTTGCCAAGTATAAGCCTTGTTTGGCCACGACTGTATGGAGATTTATTTTCCACAGCTTAGTCTACATGTTTTCAAACAGCAATTAAGGCATGATTAGTCTCCAAGCAAGATCTAACCATAAGAAGTTTTTAATGTCAATTTTCAAGGTAAAATTTACCTTAAAATACCAAGGTAACCATGATGTATCTTCGGCCTATATTTACAGTAGGTAAAGATCATCAAAAGAGCTACTAAAACCAAGCTTTAAACTGGTATAACTCAGATTAGAAGATGGCCAATCTTTACCTTGTTTAAAATGCCTAAAATAGTGTTTTTGGCTTGGATCTGGCTATACCTTGAAGCTCTTGATGTACCAACTGAATAATTATGTTAAGATGAAGATTATAAGGCTAGGAACAAAGTTTCACAGCCGAATTTGAAGGGAATCAAAAGATATGTGCTTAAAGCACATTTTTATACCTTAAGAACAAGATTAGCTTTCTCCACCTTCTTCCCTTGTTAATGCTGATATACACCCTCCATTTAACCTCCAAAACAACCTAAGAACATTGATGGAAGTGGTTGATGCTTTGCTCCATGGAAAGAGGAAAGAATTGTGAAGAAAATGAACATTTAATGACTAAATAAGCTTACCTAAGTAGCAATGTGTTCTCCTCTGCATTTGGTGTCTTCCTACATAAATGGAGAAGCAAAAGAGAGAGTTGAGATGGGTGGTGTCGGCAGGGAAGGAAGCAAATGAGCAAGGTAAGCTAGTTTTGTTCTTTTAAGTAATTAATGTTACTTTTTGGAATAGTAATTAGGTGACTCACTTAATTAGCTAGTTAATTGATTGGAAGTAGCTTAATGAGTGGGCATGGCAGCTTTATGAAGTTGGAATCCCTTGGTCAAGGCAATGGGTGACTTTGACCATGGTCAAAGGTAAGTATTTAAATGCTATTTTTTGGTATTATTCATACTAAATTGCCCATTTTGATTTTATTTTTAAACTTTGATTTAGAATTTATAATATAGTCTATCATGTCACATTAATGATATAAAGAACTTAATATAGTCTTTACAGTGACAAAAAGTCATTATCTTAGAGCTCATACTCAAAAAACGTGCTTTAAGGAATTTTAGTGCACATTTTGAGTCGCAGGGTGTTTCTGAGCTCTATTTCCTTTGAGAACAGTGTTGTTGTGTTCCTTACATGATATTTGATCATGGTATCCAATTTTATATCATTTAGAGGTCATTAGACCTTTAAGGTTTTCTTAGACCACATTTTTGCCCTTCTTGACCTTGAAGCATGAAAATGCTTGTTCTTTGTGTTGGAGTGTTGTCCAACAATTGTAATATGTTTGGTAATGTGTTAATAAGCTTAGGACAAAGTTTTAGGTCCTAAAAAGTTCATTTGGGTATTTATTTACCCTAAACAGTCAAAGGGTGCAATATCTTGCTTTGTATTGACCACTATTGTTCTTAGTTGACTTTTAAGGCATGTTTAGGCCTTAATTAATGCGATTAGATATTTAATCCATGTTTTATTAGTTTGGGGTATTTCAATCTACCCCCCTTAAAAAGACTTTGTCCCGAAGTCACTTAATTAAATAGGTCTGTATATAAATATATAACTACCCATGATTCCCATAATGTTTATCTTTGTTATATATCATTTACATACATCGTATTGCGCTTATACATCACATAGCCATCACTTTGTGGCGTTAGTTCAATCATATATGGATATAGGTGATCCATCAGCACCATCATTTCCTATCAGTTCTACAAACCCTGACAACCTCCCCGAGGTGTCCATAACTTACCATCATTCCACATTCCATATCTAATGATTCATTTCGTATCTAGGCGATACCATATGTAATCATTCTACAAAGCAATATAAATATATATATATATATCACAAGTAGCATAAGAAAGGTATTACACACATGGGTGTAAATACAACATTCAAACAGGTTTCTCATAAGATACATACATATAAGTGCACATCACACACAAACAAACCAACAACGTACGCCCCGCGTACCAAACATAACCAACAAAACCATAACCAACAAAACCACGTATGCCCCGCATACCACCAATTCACTGTATGCCATGCATACGAGATAAACAAATAAACAAACAAACCTCGTATGCCCCGCATACCACAAACTACTGTATGCCCCGCATACGAAACAACAAAACTTAGTGCACACACGTGCACAACCAAGAGGCTCTACCCCACTTAAAAAGGGCTACGCCCCCGTACCCCACAAGTATACAACAGCCGCTCAACAAGGAGCGCTAGATACTTGGCTCTCAAAGAGTTTACCACCTCGTGGATTATCCTCATATCAGAGAGACGGGTATGACTCTTGCCCTTCTGGGCTCCACAATACCTAAAGGGTGAGGCACTGAACTATTTGTGCTGTCTCCCGAATTCGTTCTAATGGGCCCACTCGCTCCATATGAGGTGCAGACCCATGAACATAGGCTCAGTTTGCCTCTTTTCATTGCTGTGTATCCACTCATTTGGATCACTTGCGTACATGTGTGTGTCTTCTCTCACTGATATTCAGCTTGAGGTATAATATGACATCGGCTATTGTCAGTACTTAGTGCTCTTTGCACTTGTCTTTGCAAAACTAAGACGTACCAGCCTATATGTCTACGGAGATGATGATTGTCATCCATGTCTCCTGGTGGTTTTGTTCCGGAGTAACACACTGTTGTAGTTCTTTGATACACACTCGTGTTGATATCCACTGCATCTTCCAGTATTCCCACTAGATTAATAACTGCACAAGTGCAATACCAAAACACTCAGTCCTACAGAGTGCAGAGGCGTAAACTCTCAGCAGCTAGTATCTAATGAGTCAAACAGATAAGATGAACGAACTATCATGTGAGTGGTATATTCCAAGTCCACTGTTCTTTCTCAAGGTATCTGCTATTATATTAGCTTTGTCTCCAATCATTGCGTAGTCACGCGTTTATGTCCACATCATCTAGTAGATTTCCTCTGGATTGTAAGAATTGCTCGATCCTTATGAGGGTTCTACATATTATTCGTCCATAATAGGTTTTCAATGTTTCTTTTCTTCGGTTTCACGTCCTTGAAAGGTTTCCCTGTTTTCACTGTATACTGTCTACTGCTCTCTGTGTTGAAGGTTCTCAGTTTCTTTAGCCCGTTGGTTTAACTGCGGCTCTTCTCGTCCATCTTCGAGGTAATCTGTCTTACTGTCCGTAGTACGTGTGGAGGGTGATTTTTCGGTATGAGGGGGGGGGGGTCTATCTAAATATGGACTGACTGAAAAGCCTAGATCCTAGAAATTGCCATCCTGTGGAGGGTGAAAACCCGTTGTTCTGGCATCCCTCAAATACCTACTAAATCGTCCGTCTTTCCCAGAAAGCATAAGGGGGAGTGCCAGTGAACACTACACCCGCTCTCAATGGGCCCCACGCGGACTTATGCCTCTATAAGGTGGAATTGACTAGAGTCGCCACCTAGTTTAACCTAAGAATACTAGGAAGGAAAGGAAGGAGGGTTCTAAGATCCGTTGGTTGACTCTGAGATTGTTGCCTATGGATAGGACTTATCTGGTCATGTCAGAGATTCTGTATGGGTTCGCACTGGGTTACACCCCTCGGAAGTGGCAATGACCACAACCTTGGATTGGTGCCCGAGGAAACCTCGGTCTCCAATTGTCGGGACTACCTTCTTTCAAAACCTTTTTAGAGAGATTCATTTCAAAGCCAAGGATAAGATTAGGACGGGAAGAGAGAAAGAGATAGGATGAGGCGAGCTTTTTTGCCAAGCTTGCACCAAGGAGAGGAATTGCTAAATTCGGATGAGTATTTAGGAAGAGTCTGAGGTTGGGTGAATAGACAAAACTTAGAGTGTGATGGTTTGAAGTCAGTGAGAGCCGAAGGAGGTTCGAGTGTTTTGAGAGATATAAGAGCCACCTTAGAGGGGGAAAAATGTTTTCTATTGGAATGGGGTCGCACCCTAGATGGGCTGCCTACGTACTCAACTCCCTGTTGAGATCAGACCTTACGTAGTTCACGTTTTGGAGATTTGGGAGTTTTGGGGTTTTTGAAGGAATTGGGGTTTTGACCTTTTGGGTCTTTGAAGGGTCAAAGAGGTTTTGTGGTCGTTTTTGTGAGGTTTGACAGATTGTCTGGTTCATTTTGGAGTTTGAGGTGTGAGAGTCTGTGAGATGCTCAACTCTGTGAGACATTTAGATTCTTGAAATGATGGAGTCTGTGAGACGCTCGGGTCTGTGAGATGTTCAAGACTTGAAAGGGTTATCAAATTTCAAAAGGTTCGGCTTTTTGAGGAGCTGAGGATTTCTGAAGTGCTTGAATTTGATGAGTCTATTGAGATGTTCGAATCTATTGAACTGCAGAGACATTCGAGCCTGTTGAGCTGTTGAGACGGTCGAGTCTGTTGAGCTGCTGAGACGGTCGAGTCTGTTGAGCTGTTGAGACGGTCGAGTCTGTTGAGCTGTTGAGACGGTCGAGTCTGTTGAGCTGCTGAGACGTTCGAGTCTGTTGAGCTGTTGAGACGTTCGAATCATTGGAATGACAAAGTCTGTGAGACACTCGGGTCTATGAGACATTTAGAGTGTGGGAGAAATTGGAACGGAATCAAAATTGAATTGAAATCAAAATTGAATTGGGTGGAATGAATATTGGTTTGAATCAGAATTGAAAAGAATTTGAATGAGTTTGGAATTGAATTGAAGTTAGAATGAATTGGATTGAAATGCATTTTGAATTGAACTAAACTAAGAATTGAATGAATTGAAACTGGACGGAATTTTTATTGGAATTGGATTTGAATTCGATTGAAATCGAAATTGGATTTGAATTGAAATTAAAACGATTTTGGATTGGAATTGAGAAGAATTGGGATGGAATTGAAGTTGCGGGCAAAAATGAGCCTAGTTTAGGCCTTGAAAGCGGGCCGGGTTGGACCATGAAAATGGGCAGGATGGGGCCTTGAAAGCGGGCCGGGTTGGACCATGAAAATGGGCTGAATTGGGCCTTGAAAGTAGGCCGGGTTAGACCATGAAAAATGGGCCAGATTGGGCCTTGGAAGATGGGCCGAATTGGGCCTTGGAAAAGCGACTTTTGTATTGGGCCTTAGTGGATGATTTGAAGTTGGGATTGCCCATGAATTGGAATGAATTTTGAATTGTGTATGAAGAATGAGTGTGAGAAAGATTGCTTTTGAAAGAGTGTTTGATGCGTACGAGAGATTGATTTTGTAGTGCGTTTGATGAGAGAGTGATTTGAAATTGAATTTTTGGGCTGAATTTGGAAATGAATTTTGGTTTTGAAATGGATTTTTATTGGTTGAAACGAATCATTGATTGTGAGTTTTATTGTGACATTTAAGGATTGTTTGGAAAGTTTTTTTTTTAGGAGAGATGTTTCCCACAAACAGGTACTACGACCCTCGGGTACTACGACCTTAATGTGGGCAACATCTATGAATGGTCCTAGGGCTTTTCTAAACCGGACTTGACTTGTCCAGTAATTAAGTGGGTAGACCTGAAGGCTATGCTATGGCTACGTGCACTAAACCAATCTAGCAATTTATAAGATGAAACTAACAAATAAAACGCCCAATGTATAATAGGACCAAAAATGTATAAACAAGCATTCAAAAATATGTACGAAAGATAGACAGAGTAAAAACGATCAAGCCGACAAATACAGAGAATTATGAAATCCAAGACTATGCTAGGCAACACAACCAATTGGCAAATTACAACTCATGATAACAAAATTAAAGTGTTGAATTGAAATGCTGAATTAAAAGAGCTGCTATGGGGGTCGCATCGACGCCGCCTCACTCGAGCTGAAGGGGATCCGAAGAGATACACCAACCGTTTTTTGCGTTTGAAGAGAGAGTTCCGATAGTCCTAGCCAAAGTCCAGCTCCTTAGTTCCCAAGCGGTTCTTCGTTCCTCAAGCAATATGTACATGTCATGGAACACAAACAAAGAGACACAAGATTAATTAGTAATGAAATATAAGAGGGTTGGGGTGTGTGCAATGGGATCATACGGCCCCTCTCAATGGGAGGAAAGGGGGCAATCTAATCATCTCCCACACCCCACCCGAGAACATAGAAAAGAGTTTCAAGCTGCCAACAAATGCTAAGGATCGTAAGATAAATCAAGCATTGGGGTTACTACTCAAATTAATTTGCCATCTTAGATTATGACTCAAACCGAAGTGTAGTATCAAAGATGTGACGTTGTGAGTCATGTGGGATCATACCTAGAAGGATTTATATCATTTCCCTCTAAGATGACATATTAATAAAGACCATCCATCCAATGAGTGATTTATCTACTATTTATAGCATTCGGGCAACTATCACTCATTTCATGTTTTTATCTAAAGCGCAATGGGACAAGTTATGCCAATGTCAAATTAATTTCCAAACCAAAACGATGCGCAAGGGACAATTAAGAATCAAAGGCAGTTGAATTAATAGTAAAGGTTGAAGGGTAACATTTCCAAACCCATAGATAGTAGATACTGAACGTGAATCCACATGTCTGATCCAACACCGGGCCCAATATCGAATCCAAGATGGCATCCTCAAGTCATGCTCCAGTCCAAGACAGCAGTATGAGTACCTCGGTCAAGTGAGGATAATTAAAAGTCTCATCACGCAAGCACATGAGGACCCAAAATGCGCAGCAAAAGGATCAAGCGCATCAATACTGCAGGCACAACCCAAGTCAAACGCAGTGCAACCACCAAATGAAACAAAGTGAAACCAACATTCAAGTATATATACCTCAGTCATGTAAAAGACATTGCAAAGAGTACAGACAGGTTATGGCTCGAACAATTTAATCGAATCAGACAATGAGTAACATAAACATTGAATAGACTCCAAAGTCCACAGGTATTAGACGAATCAACCCGATGCTCTCAGTAGCTGGTTTTAACACTGATTAGTTGAAAGATTAACACATAATCAGACAGTGGTTAAGCGAAAACGGGATAACCATCATTTTGAACCAATACCAATAACCCATTGCGGGACCAATCCAAATGGGTGTGCAGATTTTGTTTGATTTCCCCAACAACATCATCACCAATCAAACCGACATTCCAAAAAAGGAAATCAAGGTAGTCCAACGTAGAGCACATGGCAGATTCAAACCAAACCAGCATAAGCAACGGTGGTGAACAGATCCATTCGATTGACCAACCTGAAAAGGTGAAGAGTATGCGGGATTTTTAAGTGTGAAAGAACAACCTGACATGGGCGTTCTTAAACCCCAGAATCAACACAAAGAAACCATTATAAATTGTTATTTCAAGGCCTAATCAGCACACCAAGTCCACCTCTCTCGATTGTAGACAGCTAGTGACCCGAGTTAAACTCCCGAGCCAGATTCAACAGAGCTCGAAATCTCAAGATCACTCAATATAACGCAACAATGGTGATCTTTTGTAGATAAACAATAATAAACTGATGGTCCAGATAGGAGAAGAAAAACCGGCATACCAGACCGATTCCAGTAATCTGTTAACACAAATATTTCTTTCGACCGTCAAGAAACAATGAGATAAATAGGGCTCTTAACAGTCCTAATCTGTCCATTGTTCAAAAAAAGTAGTCAGATTTTCGATACAGGTCAAAGCAACTCCAAAAAAAAAATGACGGAGGTCAGACAAGTATTCAATAGAACGAAACAGCAAGAACGAGAGTGAAGATGCGGGAAAGAGCATCCCTGATTAAATCGAAATCAACACCCGTGTCTCAGCTGATATATCACTTCGCAATCCAGGCCAAATAGTGATTAATCGCTAAAGTGGAGTATGTGTGCTTCTCAATTGCCAGTCGAATTCGTGAAATCACCGGGAGAGAAAAGGAGGAAGGCAGAGCATGTATTCTCAGTTGGGGTTACACATTACCGTCGGGGTAGAGAATGAAGGGGGCGCAGCGCGAGTGCACTCTTTGTTTGCCAGCCGGGTTGCAAATCTACGAGAGTAAAGAGAGAATGAGCAGAGCTGCAAATACGCTCCTTGTTCGCCAGTCAATGTGAAGAGAATGGAGAAAGTCTTGGTTTGTGAGTTCAGTAGAAATGTGGGATTTTCGTTGGCGGCTGCTTCTTCTGGGAACGAAGAACAACAAAGAGAGTGAGGGGGGTCGATTTTCACAAGAGATAGAGATGAGGGGTGGGTGTCGATGAGGAGAATTCCCTAATTAGGGTTCTAAAATTTTTTTGAAGAAGATGGGAGATAACGGGAGCTGGATGAAGCAAAAATATTGACAGAGGAAGAAGAATGTGGGTATGTCCCGCTGGGTTTCGCAGGAGAAGGAGAGGGAGTTGCTTCTGAGTAGATGAGCCGAACCTCTAGAAGATGATGGTGGCGTCCCCTTTTTGAAAGAAAGGATTAGGGTTTTGTTTGGGTGGGCTTTTTGTTGTTTGGGCTTGGTAGGTCCAATACTAGGGATTGGAATGGGTTTAAGGGCCTGAGCTGGGCCAGGGTTCAACTAAATGTGGATTGAGTTTGACAGATGAAAATGAGTGTGTATAAATAGAAATAAAAATAAAAATACTAATGCTAATAGTAGAATAAAATAAAATATAAGAAAAAGTGAATAGATGAATAAAATAAAATAAAATAAAATAAAATAGTAAAATAAGTGAATAAACAAAAGGGGACGACCTTGAAACTGGATTGTCGATGGAAATTCATTTTCGAAGAATTGTGTTTTTTTTTTCTGAAATGCTTTGAAAAAGATTATAAAATGATGGTTTCGTCTTAGCACGCACGCTAATATGTTTTGAAAAAAAAGAAAGGCGACGACCCCTCTTATTATTTCGGAATTTGCTTTATGGGGTGAGAATTTTTGGTGTCTACAGATG
The DNA here is from genome assembly GCA_023374045.1 of Limonium bicolor. Taxonomy (NCBI): domain Eukaryota; kingdom Viridiplantae; phylum Streptophyta; class Magnoliopsida; order Caryophyllales; family Plumbaginaceae; genus Limonium; species Limonium bicolor. The sequence goes on from CM041781.1 coordinate 37,239,549, forward strand.
GCTCCCCTGATTCAATTCTACAAGCTCTTGTAGAATTGGATCAAGGTTGACGGGGCGCCAAAAATTCTCACAATCGTTTAGTGGTGCATAGGGATGCGACCGTGAGTGCATGAATACAATTGAAAGTACGAGGACTTATGACGAGCCTCAGTTAGACCTCTTGACATCTAACCCTAGGACTTATGGAGCCTAGGATACTAACAATCCGATTTGGTTTTAGGGTGCACGAGGGCTTAGGAGTGCCTCAACTGGACCTCTTGATATCCAGTCCTAGGGCTTATGACGGGCCTAGAATGCGATTGAGAGTACGAGGACTTAGAAGTGCCTCAACTAGACCTCTTGATATCTAGCTATAGGGCTTATGACGAGCCTATAATACTAACAACCCGATTTGGTTTAAGGTGCACGAGGGCTTAGGAGTGCCACAACTGGACCTCTTGATATCCAGTCCTAGGGCTTATGACGGGCCTAGAATGCGATTGAGAGTACGAGGACTTAGAAGTGCCTCAACTAGACCTCTTGATATCTAGCTATAGGACTTATGACGAGCCTATAATACTAACAACCCGATTTGGTTTAAGGTGCACGAGGGCTTAGGAGTGCCTCAACTGGACCTCTTGATATCCAGTCCTAGGGCTTATGACGGGCCTAGAATGCGATTGAGAGTACGAGGACTTAGGAGTGCCTCAACTAGACCTCTTGATATCTAGCTATAGGACTTATGACGAGCCTATAATACTAACAACCCGATTTGGTTTAAGGTGCACGAGGGCTTAGGAGTGCCTCAACTGGACCTCTTGATATCCAGTCCTAGGGCTTATGACGGGCCTAGAATGCGATTGAGAGTACGAGGACTTAGAAGTGCCTCAACTAGACCTCTTGATATCTAGCTATAGGACTTATGACGAGCCTATAATACTAACAACCCGATTTGGTTTAAGGTGCACGAGGGCTTAGGAGTGCCTCAACTGGACCTCTTGATATCTAGTCCTAGGGCTTATGACGGGCCTAGAATGTGATTGAGAGTACGAGGACTTAGGAGTGCCTCAACTAGACCTCTTGATATCTAGCTATAGGACTTATGACGAGCCTATAATACTAACAACCCAATTTGGTTTAAGGTGCACGAGGGCTTAGGAGTGCCTCAACTGGACCTCTTGATATCCAGTCCTAGGGCTTATGACGGGCCTAGAATGCGATTGAGAGTACGAGGACTTAGAAGTGCCTCAACTAGACCTCTTGATATCTAGCTATAGGACTTATGACGAGCCTATAATACTAACAACCCGATTTGGTTTAAGGTGCACGAGGCTTAGGAGTGCCTCAACTGGACCTCTTGATATCCAGTCCTAGGGCTTATGACGGGCCTAGAATGCGATTGAGAGTACGAGGACTTAGGAGTGCCTCAACTAGACCTCTTGATATCTAGCTATAGGACTTATGACGAGCCTATAATACTAACAACCCGATTTGGTTTAAGGTGCACGAGGGCTAGGAGTGCCTCAACTGGACCTCTTGATATCCAGTCCTAGGGGTTATGACGGGCTTTAGAATGCGATTGAGAGTACGGGACTTAGAAGTGCCTCAACTAGACCTCTTGATATCTAGCTATAGGACTTATGATGAGCCTATAATACTAACAACCCGATTTGGTTTTTTTAAGGTGCACGAGGGCTTAGGAGTGCCTCAACTGGACCTTTGATATCCAGTCCTAGGGCTTATGACGGGCCTAGAATGCGATTGAGAGTACGAGGACTTAGGAGTGCCTCAACTAGACCTCTTGATATCTAGCTATAGGGCTTATGACGAGCCTATAATACTAACAACCCGATTTGATTTATGGTGCACGAGGGCTTAGGAGTGCCTCAACTGGACCTCTTGATATCCAGTCCTAGGGCTTATGACGGGCCTAGAATGCGATTGAAAGTACGAGGACTAGGAGTGCCTCAACTAGACCTCTGATATCTAGCTATAGGACTTATGACGAGCCTATAATACTTTGATGGAGTTGTACGAAACTCGCCGCGGGTGAAAGGTGATCTGAAGATGACTTTGATTGTGGATTGATTTGGGATTGGATGTTTTTATTGCTTTGTGAGGGATGTGATAGTCGAATGCTTTTTGTGATGTGGCCCTTGACTTGTCAGTGTGGGACTTGTGTTTCGGTTTTGTTTTTGGTGGTCTTGGCCCGATGTGCTCTATGGTTCGGGATTTGGTATGACTTTTGGCTCCAGAGTTCGAGATGGCTCCGGTTTGATACGCAACTCCCTTGTGAGCAACGACTCTGGGATGGTTGATGGGTTGGCTTCGATATGATATGCGGGCTCCGGTATGACCGGATGGCTCCATTGTGGTCGGGTGGCTCCGGAATGGCTCTGAGATGGCTCCGGTTTGATATGCGGCTCCCTTGTGAGCAACGACTCTGGGATGGTTGATGGGTAGGGATTCGAAATGATCCGAGGGCTCCGGTATGACCGGATGGCTCCATTGTGGTCGGTCTTTGAATGGATGGTTTTTTTTTTGAATGAGTAACTTTGAGAACTCGATGGTTTCGATATGATTGGGTGGCTTTGATATGATCTGAGGGCTCCGGTATGATCGGATGGCTCCGGCGCGGTCAGATGGCTCCGGTTTGATTTGTGATTCCCTTGTGAGCAACGGCTCTGGGATGGTTGGTGGGTTTTGATTCAGGTAGTGATTTTCGGGATGGTTGGTGGGTTTTTGATTCGGATTGAGATTTTTGGGATGGTTGGTGGGTTTCAATTTGTTTTGGATTTTGATTCGAATGGTGGGTCGATGTGATTTGTGTCCTTTGATGTGGTTGACAATTTTTGTTGTGGATGAATGGTTTTGGTATGGATTTTGAATCGAATGGTGGGTCGATGTGATTTACTGTGGCTGACAGTTTTTTTTTTTTTGTGGATGAATGGCTTTAATACGGTCAGTTTCAGCTTCAGTATCCTCGAGAGGACTCCAGGATAGTTCGGGGTGGCTTCGGGGAGGCTACGAGATTGCTCCATTTGATGATAGTGGTGAACAAAAGGGGAATCTTCTTTTGAAGTGGTCGCACCCTGGGCGGGCCGCCTACGTACTCAATTTCGTATTGAGATCAGACCATATGTAGTTCGAAGCTATGTAGGCAGGGCCCTGGTGATGAAATAGATCTGACGTGGATTTGAGGTGGCTCCCGTATTGTTCTCGGACTGTTAGGATGCTCCCTGTGTAGTTCCAAGGATGGTTTCCATGTCGGATGATGGTTCCATGGATCCAGTTTGGTTCTGGATATGATGTTGATGAGGCTCGAGCATGACGCTGGATGGCTCCGGGAAGATCGTCGTATGGCTCCGGACGGCCTCGGTTTTGATTTCTTTTGATTTTGAGTTGAGCTTCGATAGCGGGAAACTAAAGTCGACCTTCCACGAGACTAGGCATGGTTCTTACCAGTCGGATGTTGAAAATGAAGTGGTTATGATGCATGCAAATGCTAACTGCTAGAAGAGATGCAAAATGCATATGCGTTTTTTGAAGAGAAGGTATGATTCTATCTATATTACTATGAGGTTTACGAATATAAGACATCTTCGGTTCGGTCTTGAGTGATTGTTGAACTAGAATGTGTGATCACTTTCTTCTCATGGAGGGATGCGGGTTAATCTCTCGTGAGTATGGCCGTGTGTGCTAATGTCTTGATGATACTCTCAATGCTTAGAGCAGTATTTTCCTGAGAATTTCTTTTCGAGGTATTGAACTTTCTGACCCTTACAAATTTCTCACCTGCAATGGGGTAGGCTCATTATGATTTAGTAGTTTAATCGAAGAGTCACTCGCACTCTAAAGACCTTGTGTAGTAAGGTCGCACTCATTCACTCATGGTCCTTGTATTGTGAGGTGGGACATGTTGATAACAAGCACGAAGCTTATGATTCATGTTTCAGATCCGATACTTTCAGTTAACGTTCATCGACTAACGAGTCAAAGGTCTTTATTGGGTTGTAACGGGGCTGAGGGGTATGATGTATGTCACACAGGACTGTGGGATTTATTTGGGAATTGTGGAGCTTTTGTGCAATAGAGGATATGTTTCGCCTTTGCCATGGGTGGAATGACCAGACAGGTTTCGATAACCTTTTGGTTCCTGTTGGACATCATTGGTCCTTTGGATTTGGTTTTGCTCCTTCTTGCCTCTTCTGGCGTTCGATTTGAACTTTCTTCTCATTTTGTTTTTTGAAATTGAATTTGGCTCATAAACTTTCTCAAGCGTTCTCAGCTTTGTATCTTGGCTTTCAGCTTTGGAGTTGCATTGACTCATCGATCTTCTTGAACATTTTGCTTGTTGTTTCCGTGAAAGATGGTGGGGAGGGGCCATGGCTCCGGCTCCTTTGAAATCCTCTATTGCAAGGGCAAGTAAGTATATGTAGGTGGGTTGGCATGTTGTGGAGTTCCTGAAGAAAGAGTTTTTCATGAAAGGCTCAGCAGGGCTCACTAAGGGATTATGTACAGGGTAGTCAAAGCTTTTTTGGTTTTGTGGAGGTTTTTATTCCTAAGTGCCTCGTCATTCTCATTAGTCAATGATTGTCTTCTTACTATTCTCAGATCTTTGCATGAATCACAGTTCGTATCATGTTTATCGACATTACTCTCACTATGATTTGTGCCTCTCCATGTGCTGAAGGAATGCACATGTCGCTCGTGGTTTTACCTCCATTGGACTCTCTCCCTTCCCTCATCACTCAGTGAATTGTCCAGTACCCTCTTTTGAGATTCAAGGGAAAATACAGCTCTTCGCACACTACTCACTTTGTTTGTGGTGCTGATTTTGATTAGACCCTTGTGTTCATTGACGGGTCGAGAGTTTAGTGGTTCACGCACTCTGTTCAATCAATCTCTCAAGATTTTTTCCAAGGATGTCGTTTCGATACGAGAGTATGCAAGTGCAACTATCTACCATGCGATGTATTGTGGTAATATGGAATTACTATGTATAGGATGCATGAAATGCTGAAAAATGATGAATTGAGATGGTTGACTGAATGTTTTTTTTTTGTTTTTTTGTTTTTTTGTTTTTTTTTATGCAATGCATGAGTGGTGAGGCTACACCTAGTCTCGCTTGAGTCGTATTCAGCTCGCGGCTTATGAAGCTCATCCAGTCACTGTTGGTCCTGGAGATGGTCCAACTGTCGGGGTTGTTGTCGAAGAAGAAATTCTCAAGTGAGGGCGGCTTGGTGATTGGCTCCTAGATTTTTGAATTTTTAAGGAGTGACAACTCCCGCATGGTGGCCCAACGATATGACGGAGACTACATTTTTTTGGGATTTTTGGATGTATGATTTTTTTTTTGGATTTTGGGGAGTGACAACTCCCGTATGGTAGCCCCACGATATGATACACTTTGAGATTGGGAAAGGTTTGAGCTCAGTTTTCTTTTCTATCCCTCTGAGATCGGGTTCTAGCGTTCGAGATATTGGGATGAAAGCTGGTGTGTGACAAGTGACGATGAAACACGTAAGTGCGTGATGCTCGTGAGTGTGGACGAGACTCATGTATGGTTGATGATTTTGGACTGATTGTAAATGTATGTGACCCTTTTGTCATGAATGCAATGCATGTTTTTTGTTTTACGCTCGGTTGCATTTGTTGGCGTTGTTTACTTAGGGGATGCCTCCTGTAGATACAGTGAATTTTCACCCCATAAAGCAAAGTTGATGAATGATATATAGATGTGAGGGTTCGTCCCTTATTCGTTCTTTTTATTATACGTGCGTGCCAAAAGAAACCAAGTTTTAGAAAAACAATTTTGAAAACGTGTGTTTTCAAAGTGGTGGATTTTCTCAATATAAACTTTGACGCTCGGTCATTCGCAAATGAAACAGGGAGTGAGGAACCCTATACACATCGATCTAAAAAAATCAAAGGGATGTATAAACCTATACATGTAATCTATTCAGAAATGGATGAGAGAGAAAAGAATCATAGGGGAAGAAGACCTATACATCATCAATCCTAAAAAAGTCATTAAAATGGGGAAGTGTTGAGCTGGGCTTCTACTGAACTCTTCTGGTCCGTCTTTGGTATTCTGGAAGACTGCTCGCGCTCGGGCTCCTGGTTGGCTGCTCGCTCGTCTTCGGGTTCTTGACCGGCTGCTCGCTCATCTTCGGCTCTTGACTGGCTGCTTGTTCATTTTAAGGCTCTTGCAGCGGAGCGGTACTTCATGTCGCTTGACTCGGGTTGGTACACCTCTGATTCTGAATTTAAATGGTTGGTGTTAGTCTTCATGTCGCTCGGTTAGCTCCACGGGTTGGTACGCCTCTGGCCTTCAGCTCGATCCGCGTAGTCGATCTTCATGCTGCTTCACTTGCTCCGACTGGAGGAACGGGGATGTTTTTTAGAAAGGAAAGATGAATGATTGAGCACAAAATCTTATGTGGAAATCCACCACTTATGTGAAAACACAAAATGACTAGTACGCTCCACGGTAATGACCACTGCTCTTGAAGGTGGGTTGAACTTCAAAAATAGCGAGTCACAACATGGGGACTAAATCATTTATTTTGAAATACGTTTGTGAAAATCAACTTCGAAAACTGTTTTCAAAAACAAGTTTGAGATAATATTCATGAAAAAGTTGTTTAAAATTTATTTGTAAAAAGCATGTTTTTGAAATCTGTTTTTGAAATGAAATTTATGAGAAGTATTGTTTGAAAATCATTTATAAACAGTAGTTTTTTGAAATTTGTTCTATGTAAACCGCTTGACAAAGTTTATTTTTTGGAAAACTTTGATTGAAACTGATTTTGAAAACTGTTTTGGAAATAACAATTTTGAAATCATTAGAGATGAACGACTTTGAAGATATTTCATTAGAGTGTTTGACATGATTCATTTTCTGATTTTTGCTCATTTTTGAGACGTGATCACATATAGATGTAAGTGTAAAATAAAAATCGTGGCTGATTTTATGTGGAGCTGAGTGCGAATGATTGGGATAATCACCTTCCAGGTCAATCAATGCTTCTATAACACCGGGGGAACCATCGTCCCTTCACTGTTCATCTCTCGGGATTTATCTCTGTTACGCCCTGTGGGGCATGTCATCGAGAAAGACCGGAGTGCTTAAGTTCGAAAGGTCAGGATACCCGAAGTGATACAGTCACATGAGCCACGGCCGGTGATTATCACAACATGCTCACTTTTCGGAAAACTTGGGGAAGTACTGCATGGGGTCAGGTCTCTCGTCGTCTGCACGGTCAGGTGTGTCTAAAGTCCAAATTATTCACTGACTACGTTGTGCCATGTATGGGTATCCGGTAAATACGAGATCCTCTATGGACGTGTAGCGTGACATCGGGCTTTAGAGACCGTGGTGCAGAGGACACTTGGAGAACTGAGCCCATGCAATCTTCAGGGTAAGGCAAAGGGTGGTCAGACAGGCGGCATACAAGGGGGTGACTACCCATAAACCCATCTTAGACACGGGACCGGGCAGCTAGACACTGAAGGCTCAGAGTTCACTATATGCTGGCTTTGACTCGAAAAGGTAAGTGTTGAAGGATCATGAGTTTTCAAGGCGTAGATACTACGATCATACCGCCTCGTGTGCATAGTCCTTACTACGAAGGGCATCTGCTCATGGGGAATCAATTGTGGACCAATATTTATCCCGACCGCAAATATCAAGGGTGACACAGAGGGATGCATGTCCTAAGCTACCCTATGCACCCACCTCAGGACTATTCCTAACAGTTCAATATCACAACCAAAAAGCGGTAAATAAAATGTGCAGGCAAAGAGAGGGAAGAAGTTAGACCCCTAATGGGCCCACCTACCTGAAGTTCCTGCAAGTTAGTCTAGCATAATCACGCAATTATGTAGCAAGCAAACCGCAGATGGCAAGCAAAGTCAAGTATAAACTACACACTCTCATCCTAACTATCCTCACCAATCACACTCTGAGTGTGGAGTAGAGTAACCCTAAAGGCTTTCGAAATGAATCTCTTGAAGGTTTTGAAAGAAGTGGGGAAATCTCGACAATTTTGATGGAGTTCAGTCTTCCTTGAGTTTGAGAAAAACTTACTCAAGTTTTCCCCAGCAGAGTCGCCATTCTGTGGAGGGTGATTTTTCGGTATGAGGGGGGGTCTATCTAAATATGGACTGACTGAAAAGCCTAGATCCTAGAAATTGCCATCCTGTGGAGGGTGAAAACCCGTTGTTCTGGCATCCCTCAAATACCTACTAAATCGTCCGTCTTTCCCAGAAAGCATAAGGGGGAGTGCCAGTGAACACTACACCCGCTCTCAATGGGCCCCACGCGGACTTATGCCTCTATAAGGCGGAATTGACTAGAGTCGCCACCTAGTTTAACCTAAGAATACTAGGAAGGAAAGGAAGGAGGGTTCTAAGAACCGTTGGTTGACTCTGAGATTGTTGCCTATGGATAGGACTTATCTGGTCATGTCAGAGATTCTGTATGGGTTCGCACTGGGTTACACCCCTCGGAAGTGGCAATGACCACAACCTTGGATTGGTGCCCGAGGAAACCTCGGTCTCCAATTGTCAGGACTACCTTCTTTCAAAACCTTTTTAGAGAGATTCATTTCAAGCCAAGGATAATTAGGACGGGAAGAGAGAAGAGATAGGATGAGGCGAGCTTTTTTGCCAAGCTTGCACCAAGGAGAGGAATTGCTGAATTCGGATGAGTATTTAGGAAAGTCTGAGGTTGGGTGAATAGACAAAACTTGGAGTGTGATGGTTTGAAGTCAGTGAGAGCCGAGGAGGTTCGAGTGTTTGAGAGATATAAGAGCCACCTTAGAGGGGGAAAAAGGTTTTCTATTGGAATGGGGTCGCACCCTAGATGGGCTGCCTACGTACTCAACTCCCTGTTGAGATCAGACCTTACGTAGTTCACGTTTTGGAGATTTGGGAGTTTTAGGGTTTTTGAAGGAATTAGGGTTTTGACCTTTTGGGTCTTTGAAGGGTCAAAGAGGTTTTGTGGTCGTTTTTGTGAGGTTTGACAGATTGTCTGGTTCATTTTGGAGTTTGAGGTGTGAGAGTCTGTGAGATGCTCAACTCTGTGAGACATTTAGATTCTTGAAATGATGGAGTCTGTGAGACGCTCGGGTCTGTGAGATGTTCAAGACTTGAAAGGGTTATCAAATTTCAAAAGGTTCGGCTTTTTGAGGAGCTGAGGATTTCTGAAGTGCTTGAATTTGATGAGTCTATTGAGATGTTCGAATCTATTGAACTGCAGAGACATTCGAGCCTGTTGAGCTGTTGAGACGGTCGAGTCTGTTGAGCTGCTGAGACGGTCGAGTCTGTTGAGCTGTTGAGACGGTCGAGTCTGTTGAGCTGTTGAGACGGTCGAGTCTGTTGAGCTGCTGAGACGTTCGAGTCTGTTGAGCTGTTGAGACGTTCGAATCATTGGAATGACAAAGTCTGTGAGACACTCGGGTCTATGAGACATTTAGAGTGTGGGAGAAATTGGAACGGAATCAAAATTGAATTGAAATCAAAATTGAATCGGGTGGAATGAATATTGGTTTGAATCAGAATTGAAAAGAATTTGAATGAGTTTGGAATTGAATTGAAGTTAGAATGAATTGGATTGAAATGCATTTTGAATTGAACTAAACTAAGAATTGAATGAATTGAAACTGGACGGAATTTTTATTGGAATTGGATTTGAATTCGATTGAAATCGAAATTGGATTTGAATTGAAATTAAAACGATTTTGGATTGGAATTGAGAAGAATTGGGATGGAATTGAAGTTGCGGGCAAAAATGGGCCTAGTTTAGGCCTTGAAAGCGGGCCGGGTTGGACCATGAAAAGGGCAGGATGGGGCCTTGAAAGCGGGCCGGGTTGGACCATGAAAATGGGCTGAATTGGGCCTTGAAAGTAGGCCGGGTTAGACCATGAAAAATGGGCCAGATTGGGCCTTGGAAGATGGGCCGAATTGGGCCTTGGAAAAGCGACTTTTGTATTGGGCCTTAGTGGATGATTTGAAGTTGGGATTGCCCATGAATTGGAATGAATTTTGAATTGTGTATGAAGAATGAGTGTGAGAAAGATTGCTTTTGAAAGAGTGTTTGATGCGTACGAGAGATTGATTTTGTAGTGCGTTTGATGAGAGAGTGATTTGAAATTGAATTTTTGGGCTGAATTTGGAAATGAATTTTGGTTTTGAAATGGATTTTTATTGGTTGAAACGAATCATTGATTGTGAGTTTTATTGTGACATTTAAGGATTGTTTGGAAAGTTTTTTTTTAGGAGAGATGTTTCCCACAAACAGGTACTACGACACTCGGGTACTACGACCTTAATGTGGGCAACATCTATGAATGGTCCTAGGGCTTTTCTAAACCGGACTTGACTTGTCCAGTAATTAAGTGGGTAGACCTGAAGGCTATGCTATGGCTACGTGCACTAAACCAATCTAGCAATTTATAAGATGAAACTAACAAATAAAACGCCCAATGTATAATAGGACCAAAAATGTAAACAAAATTAAAGTGTTGAATTGAAATGCTGAATTAAAAGAGCTGCTATGGGGGGTCGCATCGACGCCGCCTCACTCGAGCTGAAGGGGATCCGAAGAGATACACCAACCGTTTTTTGCGTTTGAAGAGAGAGTTCCGATAGTCCTAGCCAAAGTCCAGCTCCTTAGTTCCCAAGCGGTTCTTCGTTCCTCAAGCAATATGTACATGTCATGGAACACAAACAAAGAGACACAAGATTAATTAGTAATGAAATATAAGAGGGTTGGGGTGTGTGCAATGGGATCATACGGCCCCTCTCAATGGGAGGAAAGGGGGCAATCTAATCATCTCCCACACCCCACCCGAGAACATAGAAAAGAGTTTCAAGCTGCCAACAAATGCTAAGGATCGTAAGATAAATCAAGCATTGGGGTTGCTACTCAAATTAATTTGCCATCTTAGATTATGACTCAAACCGAAGTGTAGTATCAAAGATGTGACGTTGTGAGTCATGTGGGATCATACCTAGAAGGATTTATATCATTTCCCTCTAAGATGACATATTAATAAAGACCATCCATCCAATGAGTGATTTATCTACTATTTATAGCATTCGGGCAACTATCACTCATTTCATGTTTTTATCTAAAGCGCAATGGGACAAGTTATGCCAATGTCAAATTAATTTCCAAACCAAAATCGATGCGCAAGGGACAATTAAGAATCAAAGGCAGTTGAATTAATAGTAAAGGTTGAAGGGTAACATTTCCAAACCCATAGATAGTAGATACTGAACGTGAATCCACATGTCTTATCCAACACCGGGCCCAATATCGAATCCAAGATGGCATCCTCAAGTCATGCTCCGGTCCAAGACAGCAGTATGAGTACCTCGGTCCAGTGAGGATAATTAAAAGTCTCATCACGCAAGCACATGAGGACCCAAAATGCGCAGCAAAAGGATCAAGCGCATCAATACTGCAGGCACAACCCAAGTCAAACGCAGTGCAACCACCAAATGAAACAAAGTGAAACCAACATTCAAGTATATACCTCAGTCATGTAAAAGACATTGCAAAGAGTACAGACAGGTTATGGCTCGAACAATTTAATCGAATCAGACAATGAGTAACATAAACATTGAATAGACTCCAAAGTCCACAGGTATTAGACGAATCAACCCGATGCTCTCAGTAGCTGGTTTTAACACTGATTAGTTGAAAGATTAACACATAATCAGACAGTGGTTAAGCGAAAACGGGATAACCATCATTTTGAACCAATACCAATAACCCATTGCGGGACCAATCCAAATGGGTGTGCAGATTTTGTTTGATTTCCCCAACAACATCATCACCAATCAAACCGACATTCCAAAAAAAGGAAATCAAGGTAGTCCAACGTATAGCACATGGCAGATTCAAACCAAACCAGCATAAGCAACGGTGGTGAACAGATCCATTCGATTGACCAACCTGAAAAGGTGAAGAGTATGCGGGATTTTTAAGTGTGAAAAACAACCTGACATGGGCGTTCTTAAACCCCAGAATCAACACAAAGAAACCATTATAAATTGTTATTTCAAGGCCTAATCAGCACACCAAGTCCACCTCTCTCGATTGTAGACAGCTAGTGACCCGAGTTAAACTCCCGAGCCAGATTCAACAGAGCTCGAAATCTCAAGATCACTCAATATAACGCAACAATGGTGATCTTTTGTAGATAAACAATAATAAACTGATGGTCCAGTAGATAGGAGAAGAAAAACCGGCATACCAGACCGATTCCAGTAATCTGTTAACACAAATATTTCTTTCGACCGTCAAGAAACAATGAGATAAATAGGGCTCTTAACAGTCCTAATCTGTCCATTGTTCAAAAAAAAGTAGTCAGATTTTCGATACAGGTCAAAGCAACTCCAAAAAAAAAATGACGGAGGTCAGACAAGTATTCAATAGAACGAAACAGCAAGAACGAGAGTGAAGATGTGGGAAAGAGCATCCCTGATTAAATCGAAATCAACACCCGTGTCTCAGCTGATATATCACTTCGCAATCCAGGCCAAATAGTGATTAATCGCTAAAGTGGAGTATGTGTGCTTCTCAATTGCCAGTCGAATTCGTGAAATCACCGGGAGAGAAAAGGAGGAAGGCAGAGCATGTATTCTCAGTTGGGGTTACACATTACCGTCGGGGTAGAGAATGAAGGGGGCGCAGCGCGAGTGCACTCTTTGTTTGCCAGCCGGGTTGCAAATCTACGAGAGTAAAGAGAGAATGAGCAGAGCTGCAAATACGCTCCTTGTTCGCCAGTCAATGTGAAGAGAATGGAGAAAGTCTTGGTTTGTGAGTTCAGTAGAAATGTGGGATTTTCGTTGGCGGCTGCTTCTTCTGGGAACGAAGAACAACAAAGAGAGTGAGGGGGGTCGATTTTCACAAGAGATAGAGATGAGGGGTGGGTGTCGATGAGGAGAATTCCCTAATTAGGGTTCTAAATTTTTTTGAAGAAGATGGGAGATAACGGGAGCTGGATGAAGCAAAAATATTGACAGAGGAAGAAGAATGTGGGTATGTCCCGCTGGGTTTCGCAGGAGAAGGAGAGGGAGTTGCTTCTGAGTAGATGAGCCGAACCTCTAGAAGATGATGGTGGCGTCCCCTTTTTGAAAGAAAGGATTAGGGTTTTGTTTGGGTGGGCTTTTTGTTGTTTGGGCTTGGTAGGTCCAATACTAGGGATTGGAATGGGTTTAAGGGCCTGAGCTGGGCCAGGGTTCAACTAAATGTGGATTGAGTTTGCCAGATGAAAATGAGTGTGTATAAATAGAAATAAAAATAAAAATACTAATGCTAATAGTAGAATAAAATAAAATATAAGAAAAAGTGAATAGATGAATAAAAATAAAATAAAATAAAATAAAATAAAATAGTAAAATAAGTGAATAAACAAAAGGGGACGACCTTGAAACTGGACTGTCGATGGAAATTCATTTTCGAAGAATTGTGTTTTTTTTTGAAATGCTTTGAAAAAGATTATAAAATGATGGTTTCGTCTTAGCACGCACGCTAATATGTTTTGAAAAAAAAGAAAGGCGACGACCCCTCTTATTATTTCGGAATTTGCTTTATGGGGTGAGAATTTTTGGTGTCTACAGTACGGAGTTGACTACTTCTCGTGTTCCTAACACTACTTGTCTACTTGCATGGGGTACCGTACTGATACATTACTACTTACCCGACTAACTCATAAATAAGTCTGTCAGGCCCACATGCTCCTATCGGAGTGCGGCCGTCCCATGTCTCGTTTAGTAAACTGGTAATGTCTGTCACACGGTTATTGTGAAGTATTTTGTTGTCAAACTTCCTTTTGATGGATATCCTTTAGTTGTTTATTAGTTCATGTTATCAATTATCATGTAATAAGTGCTATTGCCCTAGTGGCATCGGTGGTAATTCGTGCCATAAGCCGGCGTTATTCAGCTCGGTGTAAGTAAAATTCGTGCTATATTTTAGCAAACTTGGTTCTCCTAATTCGATCTCATTGAGTACACACATATTCCTTTCCTCCCCTCCCTGTTATCATGATCATATCTCATCCATAGTTCATATTCATTCCCTCATCCGTTTAATTGGATGTATTACAGATTGCACAATAGCTTGAGCAACTTGGCTCTTCACTTCTCAACCATCCTCACTGACGGTGGTGCATCTACAAAGGGTATGCTTGTCCATCAGGACTAAACATTCATCACTAGTAGTGATTAGCATTTAAATGTGGGTATACACTGATGGTATTTGGCTAATAAGCCCTGTCTGAAAATTCCCGAATGGTTAAACTGATGTGGTTTACAATTACAGTAGCTGTATAATTTCCTCTGTTGCATAGGTCGGACTAACGGTCTTCCCAAGGTTGCATAGGTTTCTAATCTCAAGGTTTGTAGGAAAAATATGAAAATAATTATTATATATATATATATTATATATATATATATATATATATATATATATATATAAAGATTAAAAAGTAGTAGTTGCAGTTGCAGTAGCAGCACTTGCTCTGTCAAGTGCGCAAGGCAGATGGAAATTTCAGTGGTTTACTTGGCATAGCGCTTGCAGTAGCAAGTGCGCCATGCAGGTGGAAACTTTGGTTCAACAGTCACCGGTCTCATTGACTCTGTGTCGTCGAGTATGGGCTACATGATAATGTAAGCTTAAACATCCTGTTCATATATATAATTCGTCAAGGTTCCAAGGTTACTCGTATTGAGTCCACATAACTATTCTCAAAAGTCATACACAAAAGGCAAGTGGTCAATGACACACTCCCACATACTTATAACATATCTCTGTTTAACATCCAAGGTCAGTACACAACATAGTAAGCAAAAGTCTTCCACCAGCGGTCTCATGGAGTCAGGGTATTCATGCCCTATCTACTCCCTTGCCTTTCTGGGATCCAGCATCAGTAGATGTCTGGCCATCCTGACCGCCTCGTGGTACTCCAGATCCTCCAACTGAGGTCTTCTGAGTATTCCTTGGTGGCTTGTAATTACGACTCTCAGGGTTCATCCAGCACTCAAACTCCCGGTGGCCCTCTTTCTTGCAGTGCCGACACTCCACTTTGCGGCCATTGCAGTCGACCCCAGGATGATCCTTCCCACAACGCTTACAATAGAAATGGCGCTGGGGCTGTCCGGTGCCTAATGGTAGCATTTAGTTTAAGTTACAATCTGATGATATAAAGGTTAAGGTTACAATTGAATTTAAGAGGTAGGTGTTCTCACCCTTAGGAGGCGCAGATCTCAGAGGCTGAGCATCTATAGCTGGGCCGGTCAATCGAAGGACGGGCTCTTTCCCCTTTGCTCCCTGGTGACCCTGCTGCCCTTTCTTTTGAAAGAATTTCCTGTTTAAGGTTTTGGGTCAGCATTCATAAGGTATTTAATATGGTAAAAAATTTAGAATGGGATAAGTCCTTACTTTCCCTTCTTCTGGCTATCGCCTGGAGATGCTCCTCCACCCTCAGACTCTCCCTCAGGGTTCTTTCTCTTCTTGGCCCCGAGAGTCTCTTCCCGAGTCTGGAGCATTAGCTCCGTCCTCGAGGCAGCGTCATAACACTCCTGGAATCTCATTGGTAAGTTCTCACAAAGTTAAACGGTAGTGTAGTAAGTAAAGAATTTATGGCTTTCATGTTAGTACCTGAATGGTAGTGTAGAGGGTAGCACCCATCGCCATCTGGATGCGAAACAACAATCCCCCCGGAACTTCTCAACCTTCACGGTCTCTGAGTAGTCCACACCGGGGATGAAGTCCAGCAGACCAATGAATCGAGCGTAGTATTCATCCACGGTCAGACCTCCCTAGGATAATGTCTCGAACTCATGGCGCTTCTTCTGCTTGAGATGCGCCGGGTAGTACTTCCCCCTCAGCAACTCGATAAAGGCAGCCCACGAAAAGTCGGGCGTAGCCAGGTGATGGTCCTTGACCAACCTCCGCCAAGTGCTGGATGCATCCTTCAGATGGAAAGCAGCAATGACGACCTTCTGGTTGGCAGGTACTTGCAATGCTTCGTAGGCCTTCTCATGTTCAACTATGAATCGCTCCAAAGCTACGGGGTCTGGCTCCCCAGAATATGTAGGTGGTCGGGTCTCGGTAACTGACTTCAGCCAGTTCGTTTCCATGGGTTGTGGCGGGTGGGCTGGTGCTCCTCCAACTTGAGTACCCAGCTGTGCAAGAACAGCAGCAATTGTCTCTGCAACTCTTGGATTCGCGGGGTCACCGCCTCCACCTCTACCAGTACCACGCCCTCTAGTTCCCCCAGACATCTGTAGTACAGTATGTCACTTAAATACTCGGTAATTTACCGTACACAACCAATAGATATTGAATTGCCTTAAAGGCTAATATGTCACGCAATTTGCGTTACTAGACACAATATCTTTTAAGACGAGTCGTCTCGTACCTCACAAACGTTTCCCATAATTTCCCAAGTCCTAAGCTCACTGTCTTAACCTATTTCCTCGCCATCAGAGCGGTACTCCGCTCTGATGCCACTTTTGTAACACCCCTATCCATAATCACGTAATAATCTCTCTCGTAGCAATAAATAAAACGTCTTACAGCGGAAGAATTAATAACAACAACAATACTCACTCGGGTGTCACCGGCCATTACTTGCCCATGCGAGCAACAAATCCAAACTACATCCAACAACCAACATAAACAAATTGCTAATCGCCGTGATAACGAGAAAACTCCTATACATCATACTAAGTCCATAAACCATAAACGTTGACAAGTGAGCGTCTACCCAATCCCAAATATACATAACTGTACCATAATACATTTGCCATCTTCATTGCTATACAACAAACTCCATGTGCGGTAATTAAAGTAAACTCTAATTACCCCGTTCCCGCACTTCGGCTTTGGCGATAATCAACAACCTGCATGAGTGTAGTATCAGCGATAGACGCTGAGTATGCCGGGCCTGGACTCTAATGGTCACTTATTCATTTTAACCATCTTATTATTAGATTGGTTTCATGCTTTACCATTTTACAGTTATAAATAATACTGTAATAAACTTGCATAATATGCATAATCATCCATCCAAATATTCATAAACATTTAGCCATCCATCCAATCCAATCATTCATAAAATATCACCACAACATTTGTATATCGAACGTATCGAATAATAACAGTATAATGTACAATGTACAATCGTTGTAGCGTATAGTTTCCATAGTTAATTTACCTTGGCCTTTAAGGCCCCATCCATCCAAATCATGTTTAATTAAAACCAGTTGGGCGTCATGTTAAGACAACCCTATAACCTCACCATGGACAGTAGTCCTCCCGTACACACAAAGGTGCTCATTTCGCCAGAGGTCCGGAGGCCCCTGACTATTCACTTTTGCCTCGTAAGACGTCCATATAAAAGGCCGTAGCCACCTGACCCACGATCCAAATAGGGCTCGTTGGGTATAAACCTGGAGCGGAACCCGATCGGGAACCCCTCAATGATCACAAATGCGCAACCAAGTAGTTCGTAAACTACCGGGATTCCTCACCTCAACTCATACCATCTCTCTCTCATAATGTTTAAGATATGCTCTTAGTCTTATGGAGAATAATTATTAGTTAGCTGCCCAATGGGTCTCACGCATACCTAGAAGTATTCTAGGTTATATTCATGTTCGAGATCCATGCTCTAGAGACCGACAATGTCGTGACTCGTCCCTAAGTGTTTTACTTAGGTTACCATATACTTAATATTAATACTATGGTATTATATTAAGTAACCGTCATGTTCATCACGTTAACGTATATGTATGTTTATATAAGTTGATCTATAGTCGACGTAGTGTTAGTCCCGTAGGACGCTCGTGCATAAATAATTAATGCAGTAACACATATCACATACACGTATCCAAAACACTTAACACACAAGTGATATCAACCAAATCCGAGCCCAAGGAGTTTCCTTCAACTCGGATCAAACCCCTTTACATACCGTTCACCAAGACCTAGGATGCGCAGTGTAGACCACTAGCTCGTCAAGCGCCTCCGTCTGAAGTATGATCTAAACGGTAATAAAACTATAAGTCAGTCTCCATGACTAACTACATCCGGTACTTCCGAATAACAAGTAACCCCGACCGTTTATCCCCGGATTTCTACAGTTAATCGTTACGGGTTTCTCTAAACCGGTCGACTTGTTACTAAAACTCGTATGTCGTATTATTTCGACTGTTGAGTATAATTCATTATATTTCTTTAATCTTATCCACCATTAAATTTAGGTACATAACCTATAGTTGCATGGATGCATGCATTGTTTATTATACCGTATTATTTTTCCACCGTCCATTGTAATACATTGTATTATATTATCCATTATCTTAGCAAATTATATTTGCATTCCAAAACTCATAACTTATAGTTTGTAACTATATTTTTTTTAAATAACCACCACCATTATTGTAACACCCCTCTCCACAATCACGCAATAATTCCTCACGTAGCAATAAATAAAACGTCTCGCAGCGGAAAAATAAATAACAATTACAAAACTCACTCGGGTGTCACCGGCCATTACTCGCCCATGCGAGCAACGCAGCCAAACTACATCCAACTTCCAATACAATAAACTGCTAACCGCCGTGATAACGAGAAACTCCTATACATCATACTAAGTCCATAAACCATAAACATCGACAAGTGAGCGTCTACCCAATCCTGAATATACATAACCTTACCATAATACAATTCACCATCCTCATCGCTATACAACATCTCCATGTGTGGTAACAAAATTATAACTCCAATTACCCTGTTCCTGCTCTTCAGCTCCGACAATGATCAACAACCTGTAATGGTGTAGTATCAGCGATAGACGCTGAGTATGCCGGGCCTGGACCCTAATGGTCACTTGTCATTTTAACCATCTTATTATTAGATTGGTTTCATGTTTTACCATTTTACAGTTATAAACAATACCGAAGCATAAATGTATAATATACATAATCATCCATCCAAATATCCACAAACATTTAACCATCCATCCAATCCAAACAGTCATAGATATATCAAACAACATTTGTATATCGAACGTATCGAGTATTAACAGTATATTGTACAATGTACAATCGCCGTAGCGTTCACCATCCACTGTCAATTTATTTTAGTTTGGCTTTCAAGCCCCATCCATATGTACAATGTACATTCGCCGTAGCGTACAGTTTCCATAGTTAATTATGTACAATGTACATTCGCCGTGGCGTACAGTTTTCATATTTAATTTACCTTAGCCTTGTAGGCTCCATCCAACCATGTTTAATTATTAATATCAGTTGGGCGTCATGTTAGGACAACCCGATAACCTCACCATGGACAGTAGTCCCCCGTACACACAAAGGTGCTCATTTCGCCAGAGGTCCGGAGGCCCCTGACTCTCTTATGTCTCGTAAGACGTCCATAAAAAGGCCGTAGCCACCTGATCCACGATCCAGTTTGGGCTCGTTGGATATAACCTGGAGCGGAATCCAATTAGGAAACCCCTCAGTGATCACAAATGCGCAACCAAGTGGTTCGTAAACCACCGGGATTCCTCACCTCATCTCATACCATCTCTCTCATAATGTTTAAGATCTGCTCTTAGTCTTATGGAGAATAATTATTAATTAGCGGCCCAATGGGTCACGCATACCTAGAAGTCATCTAGGTTATGTTCATGTTCGAGATCCATGCTCTAGAGACCGACAATGTCGTGACTCATCCTAAGTGTTTTACTTAGGTTACCATATACTTAATATTAATATCATGGTATTATATCAAGTAACCGTCATGTCATCACAACGCGTATGTATGTTTATATAAGTCGATCTATAGTCGACGTAGTGTTAGTCCCGTAGGACGCCCGTGCATAAATAAATAATGCAGTAACACTTAATCACATACATGTAACCACACACATAACATACAAGTTATATCAACCAAATCCGAGCCCAAGGAGCAACCTTAGGTCAACTCGGATCAAACCCCTTTACATACCGTTCACCCTGATTGTATTACGGTGGAGTATGAATCAGCAAGATCCTATGCTCCGTGTAGTCCGCTAGCTCGTCAAGCGTCCTTGTCAGAAGTATACTCTAAACGGTATTAAAACTATAAGTCAGTCTCCATGACTAACTACATCCGGTATTTCCGAATAATAAGTAATCCCGACAGTTCACCCCTGTTTTCTACAGTTGTTGTTACGGGTTTCTCTAAAACAGTCGGTTTTGTTACTTAAAACGCGTACGTCATAATATTTCAACTGTTAAGTTTAACTCATTATTTCTTTTTAACCTTATCCACCATCTAGTTTAGGTACATAACCTTTAGTTGCATGTATTCATGCATGATTGTATTATATTATTATTTTTTGTATTGTAACATTCTCCCACCATCCATTATAACACATAGTTTGTAACTATTTATTTTTTTTAAACAACCACCACCATTATATTATATGGCCTCCAACCATAATATATATCCATCCTTATATACATTATTCTTGTGTATGTATATATTTACCGCGTAGGTAATTCCCATGAGTTTAATAAACTCTTATATTTTATGTTACTTTTTATCATCTTTTATTAGATGATTATTCCCATTAGTTGTATTATATTATACAACTTATATTAAGATTATTATCCTAACATGAGTAACATTTTATGTTGTATATTTACAACTCCTAAGGTTTATTCCATAAATACCTTAGTTTATAAATCCCATTCATTTATAGTTTGTCACATTATTTTATGTGAGTACCCTTCCTTATATTAATTCCATCTAAACTATATAATTGCTATAACACTTATAACATTATAGACCTTAGTCTAAAGCTCATTTTCCAACTCTTATATTTTCGGTACAGCCCTTAACTTTATTTAAATTCTATTTTGACCACATAACATTATGTAATGTTATACCATGTACTCATATCATACAATGTGATATTTTTATTCCCTTTAACTTGTACCTATAGTTTTTATACAAAACTATTTTATATTGCCCATAGGCATATATTTTAAACCTTATTTTTTTTCCATAACCATAGTTCCTTATTCACAAAATCTTCCCATCATTTATACCATGTTATATATACCATTTAATATAACATTTCTAACTTATAAAAGAGTATAACCTATGGTTATTTTTGTAAATTCCGAACAGCCCTTGTGCTATTCTATAATTGCCATTTGGCCCTATTTATAACATATAGTTTACCATATCATTAAAACTATATCTTATACACATAACTTATTAAATTCTCTTAATAATTCTAAAAATCATCAAATTCCACCAAAGGGTTATAAATATCCTTATTAACCCATATACTTTCGATATTTACCATTCCACCATCTATTTTTCTTCAAAGTGTCATAATGACATAATAACTATATATTATACATATATAGTTCATTCTAATTCCAAAACAACCCAATAAATTCCTAAAAATTCCTAATAGCCCATGGGTGTTTATAATACCATTACACCCTTAATTTCGGTAATAACATATTTACCACATATGTTATGAAAATATTACCATAAGATACTTATCTTTTATAAAACCTTAAATAAGTTATCTAACTTATTTATTTTGGTCAAAACCTAGCATATGGTCAAGGTTGACCACCTTAATATTTCCTTGACCATTAATTCCTTATAATTACGGTTTTAACCCCTAAGTTTCCAAAATTCATCATTTAACCCCAAAACTTTATAAAATCTTATAAACTTTATTTTAACTCCTTTTAACCCCTAATTTTCGGCCTTATTTTTATAAAGCCCCTAAATTTGATTTAATTACACTTTGACCCCTTATTCATTTCGGTAATAATTATATATCACCTAAACTTAAATAAAAGCTTGTAAATGCATAAATAAAATGGCCTAAAATACATGGCCTTATTACAAACATTTGCTCACAAAATAAATTACACATAAATGTCCCAAAAACACTTATAATTCTCGGCCTCACCATATAATTTTCATTTAATTACCAAACTTCCACATAATGTCTTAAATTTGACATTTATGTTACTTAATCACTTAGATAAATTTACTAAGCCATTTCTTTAAACATTTTAAGGTCAAAAATGACCTTACTTCCATGTTCTCTCACGGCAATAATATTAGAAATAGCTTAGAACATTTTAACTTAGCAAAGTTAATGTTTAAGTGATTTATACCTTGATTTAGCTTAGGTAAATCCTTGTTTGGATTCGCCACCTTAAGGAGAGTTTCTCCAAAGCTTGATTTACTTGTCCTCATGTAGAAAACAAGACATGATTAAACTCCAAACATGAGCTAACCATGAGAAGTGTTTAATGACAATTTTCAAGGTAAAATTTACCTTAAAACACCAAGGTTGTACAAGTTAACTTCGGCCTGTTTTAACAGTAGGAAAAGGTCATCAAAAGAGCTACTAAAACCAAGCTTTAAACTGGTGTAACTCAGATTAGGAGATGGCTAATTTTTACCTTGTTTAAAGTGCCTAAAATGGTGTTTTTGGCTTGGATCTGGCTATACCTCGAAGCTCTTGATGTACCAACTGAATAAGTATGTTAAGATGAAGATAATAAGGCTAGGAACAAAGTTTCACAGCCGAATTTGAAGGGAATCAAAAGATATGAGCTTAAAGCACATTTTTGTACCTTAAGAACAAGTTTGGGTTTCTCCACCTTCCTCCCTTGTTATGGCCGAGATTCCTCCTTCATTTAACCTCCAAGAACAACCTAGATCCATGGATGGAAGTGGTTGATGTTTAGATCCACCGAAAGAAGAAAGATTGGTGAAGAAATTGAACATAAATTGACTAATTAAGCTCACCTAGGTACCAAGGTGTTCTTCAATGTTCTTGGTGACTTACCCACGACATGGAGGAGCCAAAGAGAGTTTGGCAATGAGTCCCACGGTTGGAATGGGACTAATGAGAAAAATGACCTAATTTTGCTTAAAACACATTTTTTTGCATTTTTTTGACTTTAGTGACTTGGTGACTCACCAAGGCTGATTGGAGTTGAATAATTGAAGCAAAATCGGTGGAGACAATGACAAGGGGCAGCCGTCCTTGATTGAGAAGGTAGGGTGATTATTTGAGAAATTGATTGAATAATGTTAATAATGTTACTTTAATTATTATGTAAGGTCATCACTCTTGTCTTATTCTTGCTTGGAGCCTTGTAATCAACCGTGTAATAAGGAGAAGGAGGGGCTCCAAATCGGCTGCACTCACATGGGTAGACAAGAGGTAAGTTACTTTTTAGTTTTATATGTTAAAGTTGCTTTTTCCTTATTTTATGTAAAAGTAAGGTGTATATTTAATTGTCACATGGGTATTGTCACATGGTCTGTCTAGAGCCTTAATAATCTGATTTTATGCAGTCCAATTCGTGGTCAATGGTCAACATTGACCAACTTAGTCAATGTTGACCCAAACGGGCCCCACTTTAGGGTTTTATTAATATTTTAATATTAAATTTGTAAAAATTCGTAAATTTCTGGAATTAAATTCCTAATATCATATAATATGATATTTTATTATATTTAAAGGTAATTATAACCTTTTAGCCCATTTAAAACCAATTTAGAAGGCGATTACACAAAAACGTGCTTTAAGGAGTTTTAGTGCACATTTTGTGTCGCAAGGTGTTTCTGAGCTTGGTTTTCTTTCACAACGGTTTTGTTTGTTCCTTACATGATATTTGATCATGGTATCCAATTTTATATCATTTAGAGGTCATTAGACCTTTAAGGTATTCTTAGAGCACCTTTTTGCTCTACTTGACCTTGAAGCATGAAAGTGCTTGTTCTTTGTGTTGGAGTGTTGTCCAACGGTTTAATATGTTTAATAATGTTAATAAACTTAGGACAAATTTTTAGGTCCTAAGAAGTTCATTTGGGTATTTATTTACCCTTAACAGTCAAAGGGTGCAACATCTTGTTTTGTGTTGACCACTGTTGTTCTCAGTTGACTTTTAAGGCATGTTTAGGCCTTAATTAATGTGATTAGGTATTTAATCCATGTTTTATTAATTTGGGGTATTTCAATCTACCCCCCTTAAAAAGACTTCGTCCCGAAGTCTCTTAATCAAATAGGTAAGTATATAAATGTATAACTACCCATTGTTCCCATAATGTATATCTATGTGATATATCATTTACACACATTGTATTGCGCTTATACAGCACATAGCCATCACGTTGTGGCATTAGTTCAATCATATATGGATATAGGTGATCCATCAGCACCATCATTTCCTATCAGTTCTACATACACCTATCCACATGTTCCACATTCCATATCTAATGATTCATTTCGTATCTAGGTGATACCATATGTAATCATTCTATAAAGCAATATGAATACATATCACAAATATCATAAGAAAATTACACACATGGTGTACATACAACATTCAAACAAGTATCTCGTGAGATACATACATACCAGTGCACATTACACACAAACAACCAAACAACGCACGCCCCGCGTACCAACCATAATCAACAAAACCAATTCACTGTATGTCATGCATACGAAACAATTCACTGTATGCCATGCATACTAAACAAACAAACCTCGTATGCCCCACACCACCAATTCTTTGTATGCAATGCATACCAAACAAACAAAACTTAGTGCACACATGTGCACAGCCAAGAGGCTCTACCCCCCTTAAAAAGGGTTACGCCCCCGTACCCCACAAGTATACAACCCGCTCAACAAGGAGCGCTGGGTACTTGGCTCTCAAAGAGTTCTCCAACTCGTGGATTATCCTCATATCAGAGAGACGGGTATGACTCTAGCCCTTCAGGGCTCCACAATGCATAAAGGGTGAGGCACTGATCTATTTGTGCTCTCTCCCAAGTTTATTCTTATGGGCCCACTCGCTCCGTACTGAGGTGCAGACCCATGAACATAGGCTCAATTTGCCTTTTTTTTGCTGTGAATCCACTCGTTTGGATCACTAGCATACATGCGTGTGTCTTCTCTCACTGATATTCATTTTGAGATGTAATATGACATTGGCTATTGATAGTACTTAGTGCTCTTTGCACTTGTCTTTGTAATACTAAGACGTACCAGCCAATATGTCCACAAAGATGATGTTTGTCATCCATGTCTCCTGGTGGTTTTGTTCCAAAGTAACACACTGTTGTAGTTCTTCTTTTTTTTTAACACATTCATGTTGGTATCCACTTTATCTTTCTGCATTCCCACTAGATTAATAACTGCACGAGTGCAATACCAAAACACTCAGTCATACAGAGTGCAGAGGCGTAAACGCTCAACAGCTAATATCCAATGAGTCCAGAAAGATGTGCGAATTATCCTGTGAGTGGTACATTCCGAATCCACTGTTCCTTGAGTAAGGTTTCTGCTATCATATAGCTTTATCTGTTCTCCTTGCGTAGTCACGCGTTTATATCCATATCATCTGGTAGATTTCCTCTGGATTGTAAGAATTTACTCGATCCTTATGAGGATTCTACATATTATTCGTCCATAATGGGTTTTCATGTTTCTCTTTTTTTTTGGTTCCTGTCCTTGAACTGTTTCTCTGTCTTCACTGTATACTGTCTACTGTTCTCTGTTGATGATTCTTGATTTCCTTAGCCCGTTGGTTTAACTGCGGCTCTTCTCGTCCATCTTCGAGGTAATCCGTCTTACTGTCCGTAGAATGGAGTTGACTACTTCTCGTGTTCCTAACACTACTTGTCTACTTGCATGGGGTACCGTACTGATACATTACTACTTACCCGACTAACTCATAAATAAGTCTGTCAGGCCCACATGCTCCTAACGGAGTGCGGTCGTCCCATGTCTCGTTTAGTAAACTGGTAATGTCTGTCACACGGTTTATTGTGAAGTATTCTGTTGTCAATCTCCCTCTGATGGATATCCCTTTTTTTTCTTCTTCTTCTTCTTCCTTCTTTTTTTTGTCCTCTTTTTGCTTGCTTTTTTTTTGTAATAGTTCATGTTATCAGTTATCCTGTAATAAGTGCTATTGCCTTTGTGGCATCCGTGGTAATTTGTGCCATAGACTGGTATTATTCAACTCGGTGTAAGTAAAATCCGTGCTATATTAGCAAACTTGTTTCTCCTTTTTTTTGATCTCATTGAGTACAACACATTTTCCTTTTTTTCCCTGTTTTTTTATCATATCTCATCCATAGTTCATATTCGTCCCTCATCCATGTAATTGGATGTATTGCAGATTGCATAATAGCTTGAGCAACTTGGCTCTTCACTTCCCAACCATCCTCACTGACGGTGGTGCATCTACAAAGGGTATGCTTGTCCATGAGGACTAAACATTTATCACTGGTAGTGATTAGCATTAAATGCCGGTATACACTGTTGGTATTTGGCTAATAAGCCATGTCTGAAAATTCCTTGAATGTTTAAGTAGGTGTGGTTTACAGTCACAGTGGCTGTATAATTTCTCCAGTTGCAGTGGTTGGACTAACGGTCCTTCCAAAATTGCATCGGTTTCTAATTTGAAGGTTTGTATAAAAGTTTGAAAAACATTTTTTTTTGGTATAAATATAATAAAAGACTAAAAAGTAGTAGTTGTTGCAATTGCATTTGCAGTAGCTGTTGCTGTTACTGTCGCTGCACTTGCTGTAGCAAGTGCGCAAAGCAGATGGAAATTTCAGTGTTTTACTTGTCATAGCGCTTGCCATAGCAAGTGCGCCATGCAGATGGAAATTCTGGTTCAGTAATCTCCGGACTCATTGACTCTTCGTCATTTGAGCATAGGCTACATGATAATGTAAGCATTAACATCCTGTTCATATATATAATCCATCAAGGTTTCAAAGTTACTCGCATCAAGTTCACAAATCTAGTCCCAAACGTAATACACCAAAAAGGCGAGTGGTCAATGACACACTCCCCCATATTCGTAACATATCTCTATCAAATATCCAGGGTAAGTACATAACATAGTAAGCATAAGTCTTCCACCAGCGGTCTTATGGAGTCAGGGTACTCATGCCCTATCTACTCCTTTGCCCTTCAGGGCTCCAGCATCAGTAGATGTCTGGCCATCCTGACCGCCTCGTGGTACTCCAGATCCTCCAGCTGAGGTCTTCTGAGTATTCTTGGGTGGCCTGTAATTACGACTCTCTGGGTTCATCCAGCATTCAAATTCCCTATGGCCCTCTTTGTGGCAGCACCGACATTCGACTTTGCGGCCTTCGCAGTCGACCCCAGGATGGTCCTTCCCACAACGCTTACAGTAAAAATGGCGTTGGGGCTGTCCGGTGCCTGATGGTAGTATTTAAGTTTAAGTTAAAATCTGGCGGTATAAAGATTAAGGTTACAATTTAATTTAAGAGGTAGGTGTTCTCACCCTTAGGAGGTGCAGATCTCAGAGGCTTAGCATCAATAGCTGGGCCGGTCAACTGAAGGACGGGCTCTTTTCCCTTTGTTCCCTGGTGACCCTGCTGCCCTTTCTTTTTAAAGAATTTCCTGTTCAAGGTTTCGGGTTAACTTCCACGAGGTATTTAATATAGTAAAACAATTTTAGAGTGGGATAAGTCCTTACTTTCCCTTCTTCTGGCCATCGCCTGGAGATACTCCTCCACCCTCAGACTCTCCCTCAGGGTTCTTTCTCTTCTTTGCCCCTAGAGTCTCTTCCCGAGTCTGGAGCATTAGCTCAGTCCTCGAGGCAGCGTCGTAACACTCCTGGAATCTTATTGGTAAGTTCTCACAACGTTAGACGGTACTGTAGTAAGTAAAGAATTTATGGCTTCCATGTTAATACCTGGATAGAAGTGTAGAGGGTAGCACCCATCGCCATCTGGATGCGAAATAATAGTCCTCCCCGGAACTTCTCGATCTTTACGGTCTCTGAGTATTCAACACCGGGGATGAAGTCCAGCAGACCAATGAATCGAGTGTAGTACTCATCCACGGTCAGACCTCCCTGAGACAATGTCTCGAACTCATGGCGCTTCTTCTGTTTAAGATGAGCTGGGTAGTACTTCCCTCTCAGCAACTCTACAAAGACAGCCCATGAAAAGTCGGGCGTAGCCAGGTGCTGGTCCTTGACCAACCTCCACCAAGTGCTGGCTGCATCCTTCAGATGGAAAGTAGCAATGGCGACCTTCTTGTCGTTAGGTACTTGCAAAGCTTCAAATGCTTTCTCGTGTTCAACAATGTAACGCTCCAAAGCTACGGGGTCTGGTTCCCCTGAATACGTAGGTGGTCGGGTCTCGCTAACTGACTTCAGCCAGTTCGTTTCCCTAGGCTGTGGCGGGTGGGCTGGTGCTCCTCCTATCTGAGTACCCAGCTGTGCAAGAACGGCTGCAACCGTCTCAGCAACTCCTGGAATGCCGGGGTCACCGTCTCCACCTCTACCAGTACCACACCCTCTAGTTCCACTAGACATCTGTAGTACAGTATGTCACATAAATACTCGGTAAATTACCGTACACAATCAATAGATATTAAGTTGCCTTAAGGCTAACCTGTCACGCAATTTGCGTTACTAGACACAATATCTTTCTAAGACGAATCGTCTCGTATCTCCCAAATGTTTCCCATATTTCCCAAGTCCTAAGCTCACTGTCTTAACCTAATTTCTCGTCATCAGAGCGGCACTCCGCTCTGATACCACTTTTGTAACACCCCTCTCCACAATCACGATATAATCTCTCACGTAGCAATAAATAAAACGTCTCACAGCGGAAAATAAATAACAATTACAAAACTCACTCGGGTGTCACCGGCCATTACTCGCCCATGCAAGCAACGAAGCCAAACTACATCCAACTTCCAATATAAGTAAAC
The DNA here is from genome assembly GCA_023374045.1 of Limonium bicolor. NCBI lineage: Eukaryota > Viridiplantae > Streptophyta > Magnoliopsida > Caryophyllales > Plumbaginaceae > Limonium > Limonium bicolor. Next base: position 37,268,369 of record CM041781.1, read on the forward strand.
TGCTAACCGCCGTGATAACGAGAAACTCCTATACATCATACTAAGTCCATAAATTATATACATCGACAAGTGAGCATCTACCCAAACCTGAAAATACATAACCTTACCATAATACAATTCACCATCTTCATTGCTATACAACATCTCCATGTGTGGTAACAAAAATAAAACTCCAATTACCCTGATCCTGCTCTTCAGCTCCGACAATGACCAACAACCTGTAATGGTGTAGTATCAACGATAGACGCTGAGTATGCCGGGCCTGGACCCTAATGGTCACTTTAGGGGTGAGCATTTGGATTGGATAATTTGGATTTATCCAAAATCCAAATTAACCGAATTTTTTTTTTTGGATTTTTAACCAAATTTTAAAACCGAATTTAAAATTTCGGTTATTCGAATATCCAAATTATAATTCGGTTTGGATCTCGGTTTTAACCCTGTAAAATTCGGTTAACCGAATTATCCAAACTTTTTTTTAAAGAAAATCCCTAAATCTTTCCTTAATAGTTAATACTCTTTAAACATGACAAAGTGAATGTCAAAATTCATAACCCTATCTTGCATTGCTCCAATGCTTCAATTATATAATGTCATATTATTCTTTTTTTGTCAAATTAATTAAATATAACTGGTTTTTTTGGAACATCGTTCATCGCTGCTCACCCCTAGTTTGATATAACTAGTCTAATCTTTGTGTGAGTTCTTTCTGTTTCTGTTGTGATGAATTGACAACTAGGGAATTCATAATTTTCTAGCAGCTTATGGTTATTAATGCTACTGATGATGAACATGAAACAAAAAAATGTGTTTGGTTTTTTTTCTTAAATTCGGTTAACTAAAATCCGATTTTAAAAATCGGTTTTCGGTTTTTTTTTAATTTCGGTTAATTGAAATCCGAACTAAAGCAAATTTTGGATTTCAGTTAGGTTTTCGGTTTTCAACTTAAAAAAATTTCGGATTTTGGATAATTTGGATTTCAGTTAATTCGGTTTTGATCAAAATTTGGATAATTCGGTTAAAAACCGAATTAACCAAAATCCAATTTTTTTTTTACAATTTGGATTTCGGTTAACCGAATTATCCAAATGCTCACCCCTAGGTCACTTGTCATATTAACCATCTTGTTATTAAATCGGTTTCAAGCTTTACCATTTTACAGTTATAAACAATACTGTAACAAACATGTATAATATACATAACCAACCATCCAAATATCATAAGCATTTAACCACCCATCCAATCCAAACAGTCATAGAATATTTCAAACAACATTTGTATATCGAACGTATCGAGTATAAACAATATATTGTACAATGTACAATCGCCGTAGCGTTCACCATCCACTGTCAATTTATTTTAGTTTGGCTTTCAAGCCCCATCCATATGTACAATGTACATTCGCCGTAGCGTACAGTTTTCATATTTAATTTACCTTAGCCTTGTAGGCTCCATCCAACCATGTTTAATTATTAATATCAACTGGGCGTCATGTTAGGACAACCCGATAACCTCACCATGGACAGTAGTCCCCCGTACACACAAAGGTGCTCATTTCGCCAGAGGTCCGGAGGCCCCTGACTCTCTTATGTCTCGTAAGACGTCCATAAAAAGGCCGTAGCCACCTGATCCACGATCCAATTTGGGCTCGTTGGATATAACCTGGAGCGGAACCCAATTAGGAAACCCCTCAGTGATCACAAATGCGCAACCAAGTGGTTCGTAAACCACCGGGATTCCTCACCTCATCTCATACCATCTCTCTCATAATGTTTAAGATCTGCTCTTAGTCTTATGGAGAATAATTATTAATTAGCGGCCCAATGGGTCACGCATACCTAGAAGTCATCTAGGTTATGTTCATGTTCGAGATCCATGCTCTAGAGACCGACAATGTCGTGACTCATCCTAAGTGTTTTACTTAGGTTACCATATACTTAATATTAATATCATGGTATTATATCAAGTAATCGTCATGTCATCACAACGCGTATGTATGTTTATATAAGTCGATCTATAGTCGACGTAGTGTTAGTCCCGTAGGACGCCCGTGCATAAATAAATAATGCAGTAACACTTAATCACATACATGTAACCACACACATAACATACAAGTTATATCAACCAAATCCGAGCCCAAGGAGCAACCTTAGGTCAACTCGGATCAAACCCCTTTACATACAGTTCACCCTGATCGTATTACGGTGGAGTATGAATCAGCAAGATCCTACGCTCCGTGTAGTCCGCTAGCTCGTCAAGCGTCTTGTCAGAAGTATAATCTAAACGGTAATAAACTATAAGTCAGTCTCCATGACTAACTATATCCGGTATTTCCGAATACAAGTAACCCCGACAGTTTCACCCCTGTTTTCTACAGTTATTGTTACGGGTTTCTCTAAAACAGTCGGCTTTGTTACTTAAAACTCGTACGTCATAATATTTCAACTGTTAAGTTTAATTCGTTATATTTCTTAAATCTTATCCACCAATAAATATAGGTACCTAACCTATAGTTACATGTATGCATGCATGATTATATTTTATATTATATTATTATTTTTTGTATTGTAACATTCTCCCACCATCCATTATAACACATAGTTTGTAACTATTTTTTTTTTAAACAACCACCACCATTATATTATATGGCCTCCAACCATAATATATATCCATCCTTATATACATTATTCTTGTGTATGTATATATTTACCGCGTAGGTAATTCCCATGAGTTTAATAAACTCTTATATTTTATGTTACTTTTTATCATCTTTTATTAGATGATTATTCCCATTAGTTGTATTATATTATACAACTTATATTAAGATTATTATCCTAACATGAGTAACATTTTATGTTGTATATTTACAACTCCTAAGGTTTATTCCATAAATACCTTAGTTATAAATCTCATTTATTTATAGTTTGCCACTTTCTTTAATGTGTATATCCTTCCTTATATTAATTTCATTAAACCACCTTAATACCATATAATTGTTATAATATTTATAACATAGTAGACCATAGTCTAAAATTCATTTTCCAACTCTTATTAATTCGGTATGGCCCTTGAATTTATTTAAATCCCCCTTTTGACCACATAACATTATGTAATGTTATACCAAAATACTAATATCATTTGATATGATATTTTTATTTCCTTTAACTTATAACCTATAGTTTTTATACCAAACTATTATATATTGCCCCATAGGCATATATTTTAAACCTTATTTTTTTCTTTCCATAAACCATAGTTTCCTTTATTCACAAAATCTTCCCATCATTTATACCATGTTATATATACCATTCAATATAACATTTCTAACTTATAAAAGAGTATAACCTATGGTTATTTTTTGTAAATTCCGAACAGCCCTTGTGCTATTCTATAATTGTCATTTGGCCCTATTTATAACATATAGTTTACCATATCATTAAAACTATATTTTATACACATAACTTATTAAATTCTCTTAATAATTCTAAAAATCACCAAATTCCACCAAAGGGTTATAAATATCCTTATTAACCCATATACTTTCGATATTTACCATTCCACCATCTATTTTTCTCCAAAGTGTCATAATGACATAATAACTATATATTATACATATATAGTTCATTCTAATTCCAAAAACAACCCAATAAATTCCTAAAAATTCCTAATAGCCCATGGGTGTTTAAAATACCATTGTACACCCTTTATTTCGGTAATAACATGTTTACCACATATGTTATAAAAATATTACCCTAAGATACTTATCTTGTTATAAAACCTTAAATAAGTTATCTAACTTATTTATTTTGGTCAAAACCTAGCATATGGTCAAGGTTGACCACCTTAATATTTCCTTGACCATTAATTCCTTATAATTACGGTTTTAACCCCTAAGTTTCCAAAATTCATCATTTAACCCCAAAACTTTATAAAATCTTATAAACTTTATTTTAACTCCTTTTAACCCCTAATTTTCGGCCTTATTTTTATAAAGCCCCTAAATTTGATTTAATTACACTTTGACCCCTTATTCATTTCGGTAATAATTATATATCACCTAAACTTAAATAAAAGCTTGTAAATGCATAAATAAAATGGCCTAAAATACATGGCCTTATTACAAACATTTGCTCACAAAATAAATTACACATAAATGTCCCAAAAACACTTATAATTCTCGGCCTCACCATATAATTTTCATTTAATTACCAAACTTCCACATAATGTCTTAAATTTGACATTTATGTTACTTAATCACTTAGATAAATTTACTAAGCCATTTCTTTAAACATTTTAAGGTCAAAAATGACCTTACTTCCATGTTCTCTCACGGCAATAATATTAGAAATAGCTTAGAACATTTTAACTTAGCAAAGTTAATGTTTAAGTGATTTATACCTTGATTTAGCTTAGGTAAATCCTTGTTTGGATTCGCCACCTTAAGGAGAGTTTCTCCAAAGCTTGATTTACTTGTCCTCATGTAGAAAACAAGACATGATTAAACTCCAAACATGAGCTAACCATGAGAAGTGTTTAATGACAATTTTCAAGGTAAAATTTACCTTAAAACACCAAGGTTGTACAAGTTAACTTCGGCCTGTTTTAACAGTATAAAAAGGTCATCAAAAGAGCTACTAAAACCAAGCTTTAAACTGGTGTAACTCAGATTAGGAGATGGCTAATTTTTACCTTGTTTAAAGTGCCTAAAATGGTGTTTTTGGCTTGGATCTGGCTATACCTCGAAGCTCTTGATGTACCAACTGAATAAGTATGTTAAGATGAAGATAATAAGGCTAGGAACAAAGTTTCATAGCCGAATTTGAAGGGAAATCAAAAGATATGAGCTTAAAGCACATTTTTGTACCTTAAGAACAAGTTTGGGTTTCTCCACCTTCCTCCCTTGTTATGGCCGAGATTCCTCATTCATTTAACCTCCAAGAACAACCTAGATCCATGGATGGAAGTGTTTGATGTTTAGATCCACCGAAAGAAGAAAGATTGGTGAAGAAATTGAACGTAAATTGACTAATTAAGCTCACCTAGGTACCAAGGTGTTCTTCAATGTTCTTGGTGACTTACCCACGACATGGAGGAGCCAAAGAGAGAGTTTGGCAATGAGTCCCACGGTTGGAATGGGACTAATGAGAAAAATGACCTAATTTTGCTTAAAACACATTTTTTTGCATTTTTTTGACTTTAGTGACTTGGTGACTCACCAAGGCTGATTGGAGTTGAATAATTGAAGCAAAATCGGTGGAGACAATGACAAGGGGCAGCCGGCCATGATAGGAAAGGTGGGTGAATTATTTGAGCATAATTGATTCAATAATGGTGTAATAATGTAACTTTTAGCAATTAATTAATGAAATGAGTCATCACTCTTGTCTTGTCGTTGGTTGGAGCCTTGTGTCAACCGTGTAACAAGGAGAGGAGAGGCTCCTCAATCGGCTCCAACCTCACATGGGTAAGCAAGTGGTAAGTTACTTTTGTGTTTTATATGTAAAAGTGTACTTTTTCCTTATTTTATGTAAAAGTAAGGTAGTATAATTAATTGTCACATGGGACTTGTCTCTTGGTCTGTTTAGAGACTTAGTGAACCGATTTTATGCAGTCCAATTCGTGGTCAATGGTCAACATTGACCAACTTAGTCAATGTTGACCCAAACGGGCCCCACTTTAGGGTTTTATTAATATTTTAATATTAAATTTGTAAAAATTCGTAAATTTCTGGAATTAAATTCCTAATATCATATAATATGATATTTTATTATATTTAAAGGTAATTATAACCTTTTAGCCCATTTAAAACCAATTTAGAAGTCAATTACACAAAAACGTGCTTTAAGGAGTTTTAGTGCACATTTTGTGTCGCAAGGTGTTTCTGAGCTTGGTTTTCTTTGACAACGGTTTTTTTGTGTTCCTTACATGATATTTGATCATGGTATCCAATTTTATATCATTTAGAGGTCATTAGACCTTTAAGGTATTCTTAGAGCACCTTTTTGCTCTACTTGACCTTGAAGCATGAAAGTGCTTGTTCTTTGTGTTGGAGTGTTTTCCAACGGTTGTAGTATGTTTAGTAATGTGTTAATATGCTTAGGACAAATTTTTAGGTCCTAAGTAGTTCATTTGGGTATTTGTTTACCCTAAACAGTCAAAGGGTGCAACATCTTGTTTTATGTTGACCACTGTTGTTCTCAGTTGACTTTTAAGGCATGTTTAGGCCTTAATTAATGTGATTAGATATTTAATCCATGTTTTATTAATTTGGGGTATTTCAGAACTCCTCTAAAACCAAGGTAAAAAGATCACCCCCTTAAGTGCTTAAAATCATGTATAAAATCCTCTCTAACTAGCTAGTTTTTTTTTTGATAGTTTGGGCATATAGCCATATTATTAAATATAAAAGGTGGATGGGTTACGATAGGGCCTCATTAAAACCTACCTAAGCAAAACCCAATGGGAAAAAACCTAGGGAGGAAAAAGAGTGCCCATCACCTCCATTACAACTTATAATTCCATCTAAATACTTCCACCCAGCCAACAACAAGAAGACTAAGATATGGTATATACGTGTAAACACCCGAGAAGGAAAACACCAAGTTACAAGAGGTAATTACTCCATTAGATACTTAAGCCGTGATTGATGACCGAATGGGTGTGCATTTCCCCTCTAAAGTAACGTATGCAGTGGGACAAATCTCCAAGGAAAACACCAAGTTACAAGAGGTAATTACTCCATTAGATACTTAAGTACTATGTTAGTGGTTTAAAGGGGTTTTTATGAACAAAATATAACATATGGTATATACGTGTAAACAACCGAGAAGGAGTGTGGAGCTTGTGAGAAATTCATTGTCATATATTAAGGTGATGGTGTTTATAACTTTTATTTCCTCAATGTTTATTAGCTTGAAATGAATTAAATGTGAAGCTAAAAATATATGTTTGTAAATGAGCCGTTTAGATCCTAAAGTCGTGTAGAAAATTAAGGGGATAAATATTTGACTGGTGAAACTGAGGGATAATGGCTTATTTAAGTTTACTTGATAAACTAAATGTGAGAGGAAAATGAATTTAATTAGTGAAATGCTAAATTCTGTATAAGCCGTGAACTAGTACCTTAATTGGGGGATATTTTGATGCCATTTAATAGCTAGTAATATGCAATGTTTAGGCCATGTATTTAGGTATTTTTATTTTACTTATTTAAAGCTATAATTAAGGATTATTGAGTTTTTGGAGATGATTAAATAAATTATATAAGTTCTGGTGCAAAATATAATTTTAGTGAACAAAAAAAAAATCACTTAGGGATATTTTAGATGAATATTAGTAAATTTTGGTGCTACTTGGATTAAGAATAAGTTATAATGTTTTAAATAAATTATAAACTTCATAAGTACCTAAATAAACAAAAGAATTATTTATGGGGTCAAAACATAATGAAGTAGAATATAGGACATCAAATAAAATTAAAAACCCAGGGAAAACATTTTAGGGATTTTAGAAACATATAATATGGATTTTATGAAATTAAGGTGTTAATTGTAAAAATAGAGAATTAAATGGGGTGTTTATGTAATTACCAAAACATATAAGTGTTGGGATATGAATATTAGAACCCTAGGGATCTATATGAATATTGAAATAATTTTTGGGTTAATTTCAATGGTGTAACTAATTTAGGATTATAAGATATAGTTTAAGTGTAACATGTATAAAACTTATGTGGGTTATACAGTAATTACCGAAAAAAATTGTTACAAGCTGGGATTCAAATAAGCTAGGGGTTGTATGGAAATTTAGAGTATTTTTGGGATTTGTTAAATGATTTAACTAATAAAGGATGATAATATAGTTAAATACTAAAGTGTAACAATTACAAAGTTTATGGGCTAATTTGTAAATAACCAAAAATCTGGGTAGAAATGGAAAATAGAACAACCTTGGGGTTGTTCGGACATTTGGAAGGATTATTGAGTGGTTTTGGGAATTTAATAAATCATTATGTATAATATAAAGTCTTAAGTAATTAATTAAATGAAAGTTTATAAAATAAAAGAGGGTTATAGTGTAATTAAGTGGAAACTGAGGGTGAACAAATAAAACTGAATAAGCAATGGGGCTGCTCGCATAGATATATACATATATGTATATTATAAGATTTGAGTATCTTAAGTTATAAGTTAATAAGGTTGATAATGTAATAATATAATATATGGGTTAGTTTTGTAAAATAATCAAAACATGTGGGGAAATATAGAGGTTTCCGAAATTGTTTGGGGTAGTTCGGAATTATAAATATAATATATACACATATACATATATGGGTATAATAATGTTTGAAAACCTTAGGATATTAAATAATAAGATTAGAAATATAGTAAATATGATATATGGGTTAACTTCATAAATAATCAAAATGAATGGGTAAATATTGGAATTTACCAGAAATATGTGGGCTGTTTGGGAATGATTAACATGTGGACAAAATATATTATAAGGTTGGGATGGCATAATTTGACTTTATATTAAAGTATAAAAGAGTATATTATAAGGGAGTTATCAAGGGATAAATATGCCTTATAAACATTCACATAAAATAAAGGGTTTAAGTTGGGAATTTTGAAAGTATAATGTGTAATTAGAAACTATATGATATGAGGAACTTAAAGATGAGTGAAGTACTTCGTATAGTATTATGATAAGTGTCAATGAGGAATTTATAAATAGAAGTCACAAATAATCAATGTGAACTTCAAATAAATGGGGGATAAATTTATTGTGGGAGAGGAACTCTATAATTCATATCATATGAATTTACAATGTGGAATGATGGTATAATATGGTTAACATATTAGATAAGGGGATTATACTATTATCAGTAGAAACGAGGATGTAACGACAAACTATGTTATAAATATATACAAGTATATAGTGTTTATACAGGCGCGTAGAAAAGGATACGTAAACGATAACGTATATTAACAACCAAAATGTATGCACGCATAAGTATATATTAAATGTCCATGCAAGCTCGTAATTTGGATTACGTAAATTATTCCTTATAACGAAAGGGTTTAGACTACGGGCATGCAAGTACGTAAATGTTATTCACGCATGCACGCATCCCGGTAAATACGTGACGGTTTAAGCACGTAACTTCCACGTAATAAATACACCACCGTAGCAACTATTATACGCTCGTGAACAATAACGAGTAACAAAATCTACATCCCTAGGATTAACGAACACCGAGTTGAACGAGAAAACAACTAAGGGGTTAGTTACGGGATGGGAGTTAGAGTTTGGTCTAGGACGATTAAGTAAGTCCGGGATTGTCGACACTAATATTAGAACAATGGATATTCTAGAGGAACAGGTGGATAGATACTAGTTTCATGAGCGCTAGGGGATGCGCGAGGGCTGTCATGCTAGCGTTTCGAAGGTGTACGGTATGTGGACGGTGCTGTCTGAATTGACCTGAGAAAGGGTTTAGACATTATTGTGTGTTTAAGAATGTTGTGTGTATGCTTATGTGTATGGTTGTGTGGATTAAGAATGTTACATGTTGTTTTATATCGCACCGTTATTGTATCTTGCGCGAACGTCTTTTCGAACTAATACTACGTCGACTATAGATCGACTTATATAAACATACATATGCGAGCAAGGAATGAAGCTATTACTGACAACATAATACATATAGTATTATAATTACATGCATTAACCTAAGTAAAACACTTAGGTACGAGACACAACAATGTCGGTCTCTAGAGCTTGGATCTCGAACATGAATGTAATCTAGACCATTTCTTGGTAAGTGCGCAAGACCACGAGGGATGCCATGATAAAAATGGAACTCTCCATAACCTAAGACTATACTTGAGGTAATTGATTAACAACTAATCACATAATGGAGGTTTGGTGTATGAGGGAAACCCAGTGTAGTCTCGAACTAGTTGTTGCGCATAGTGATCACAATAGAGTGGATGACTGATACAGGTCTACTCACATAGTACTCCATTCAATCGCATAGATCATTGGATGGAGTCCCCACATTAAGGGGATGGCTGCGGCCATTGGTGTCCCTCCATATAATAGGTGACGTAAAGAAGTTCGTAGTTCCCACGTTACGGGAATGGCTACTGTCATTGGCGTCCCACCATATATAATAGGTGACAACAAGAGAATGTGTAGAGGACAAGTCATCTACTAACAAGACGTCTGTCATTGGATATTGGTAATCGAGGATACTAACTAACAAGTGTAACTTAATCGGTATTACGAGGTTTAATTCATCCTCATACGTGTGAGAAACAACTAAACGGGCCTTAGAGGCCAAACGGTGAACGTCTTTCGTGTTTAATGACTTTCACGTTGTGCTGTGGTTGTTCATGGATTGTATTACATTGTGTGATGATTATTTATAGATTGTAGTGGACTTGATGATTGAATACTCGATATTTATGCATGTTTCTTTGTAGCATTTTTATAACTGTAAACATGCCAAAGCATGAAATGAATCTAATATTAAGATGGCTAATAAATGACTTAAGGGACCGATAGGGTCCACCTAGCATACTCAGCGTTTATCGCTGAGCCTCCGCGACATGCTGTCAAGTGGATGATCGAGCAATGAAGCCGGAGAGCGGGACTTCCGGGTAGACGTCGATGACCTTACATTTATTGCATTTTTAGAATCAGCTGTATTAAGTATGTTGTAAATTTGGGAAGTATTTTAGTTGCTCACTAGTTATGTATATCAATTCGTAATTAGATTAGTAGGCATCTCGTTCATCACCGCGGTTTAATATTGTTGTTATTGTTGTTATTTGGTTTTGCTTCCTTACTCGCATGGGTGAGTAAGGGCATGTGACACCCATGTGAGGATTAGTACCGATTAGACTTCCGCTGTGAGACGCCTTTATTTATGCTACATGAGAGATTAATTACGAGTTTAATGAGTGGGGTGTTACATTACACCCACACATTTGTCTTTTTGTCTACTTTATTCCTAGCTATGTTATCTTCTGATTCATCAATAATTGTGTAAAACACCAATAAAATACAAAAGTAGAGAAAATCTAGCTAGACAGAGAAATAAGCATGAAAAGTGTTGATAAAACATATAAAATACACCTCTAAAACATGCTCATTTGGACACTCATCACCTATGTAAAGTCGTCTTCCCAAACCCCAAGGACATCATCAATAGAAATCCAAACAAACACACATAGAACCACTATAGAGTCAGGGAAACAGAGAAAGCTACCTTTCACTCTATAAAAACATTTTCTCTTTTGAAAACCATTTTAACAATATAACCACACAACATACACATCATTTCAATAATATTAACACAAAACAATAAATTTATCATTATTGTATAATACTTCATGTTTGGTTTCTTAGTTACTCAAAAATATAACAACCTGTTTAGTTTAATTATCTTCCTTCTCCCGACGCGCAGCCAAGACAAAACAAAATTTCTCACTTTTATGTACAACACGCAACTGTAACCCGGACCCCAACATGCAGTCGGGAATCCAACTTTCTCACTTTTGAGTACAACACACAGTTATAACCCGAACCCCAACACGTAGCTGGAAATCCATCTCGCCACTAAATAGTGTGCACACCCCCCAATAGTACAAAATACTAAGAACTGGAAATAGGGCTAATCGTGTCCTAATGCGGCCTACAGTATCTCAAAGTAATGTGTTTTGATGCGGCTTATTTATCATCTCAATCATGTGTCCTAATACGGCCCACATGCACCAAGGTTTTCTCTTCCTTAAAATTCTTTTAATCATTATTATCAAAATCCACATATTCCACAACAAATAATCATGCCATCAAACATTATGATTAAATAATTCCATTTATCACCTAATCATACAATTAATGATTTAACAACATTATATCATTGATCTCTTATAAAAATAATAATCAAGTATCCACCAACATCCATAATAAAACAAACCGCACAACGAAATAAATTCCATGATCATTGTCACAACAATTCAATCCCAAACAATAATCACACACAAATAAAGTTCACAACCACTGCAAAAAAATTATTTTACCTGAGTTGATAAAACTAGTGAACGCAATTGTACCTGTTATTCTAACCATGATTCACACCCACAAACATAGAATTCACTACTACTCGCTCAAAATTTGGAACCAGTGCTACTATGTAATTTGATCCTTCTATTTACTTTCTCTTTGTGTGTGAGTAAATTTTTCTTTTCTTTTCGCATGAGTGTGTGGCTGTGAGGAATAGAAGAGAGTGAGAGAGGTGAGAGTAGTGTTTTTTCTGACTGGCTTAGAGAAAGATGCGAGAGAGACGATTGGAGGGAGATGAGGAAGATAGAAGACTAAATTTGCAGAGAAAGATGAAGAAGATGGAAGCATATATATAACTGGTCAGAACGCAAAGAAAGTGAGAGAACGTGAAATGGAAGAAATATGAACTAATTTATTAAATGAAGATACTTAAACTGTCTAATTAAATTATAGAAAACTAAAAGTTAGGAAATACGGAAGGTTAAAAGTTGTTTATTAAATAAGTAGGAAATACAGAATGTTATACCTAATTCATTAGATAAAGTTAGGAAATACCAAAGGATAATACTGATTAATTAAAATCACTTATTTCATATAGGAAAATCAATAGTAGTATTTTAGATCATATCATTAATATTATAACTTTGTTATAACTATATAAATATACCAAATTAATCAGAATAAACATGAGGAATAAGACAATCAAAACTACAAGCGACCTATTTTAAAACACAAAAATGAATTCTCTTTAGTAAATAATATACTCAACCTACATGTTATATGTACTCGTAAGATATTTAGCATATTTACAAACTATAATATATACTCGTAAGATATTTAGTATACTTACAAACTAGATAATATATACTCGTAATCTATTTTATACGCTTGTAAAATTATAGGGAAAATTCACGATATACCCCTGTTTTCTTTCATAATTCACAATATACCCCTGTGGTTTTTGTAATTCAACTTTAAACATGCTTAAATGTTGTCCAAAATTGATGAAACTTTACATGGATGATGCTAAAGTGTTATATTTTGGTCCAATTCCAAATTTGAAGTTTTTTAAGCTTACATGCCACCTGTGGGACCCAATGAACATGTGGCATATTCATTGGGTCCCACATGTCACTTGTGAGCTTAAAAAACTTCATATTTGATATTAGACAAAATATAACACTTTAGCATCGTCCATGTAAAGTTTCATCAATTTTGGACAACATTTAAGCATGTTTAAAGTTGAATTACGAAAAACATAGGGGTATATTGTGAATTACGAAAGAAAACAGGGGTATATCGTGAATTTTCCCTAAATTTATATAATGTACACAGAAACGATATAATATACTTACAAAATATATAATATACACATAAACTATAATAATATATGCATTTTAAAAATTTTGGGGTATTTTACTCTCTAACGCACAATATCCATGCGAGCTCTATTAATTGGAAGTTGGATGAAATTGGATGAAGGGTAAGGCCTAATGAGAAGTAGAGTTGGAAATTCGGGTCAATCGGTTCGGGTTTGGTTCAATTTGGTTCAGGTTGATTTCAAGTCACCTAGTATTTGGTTTGGGTTGGACTGGGTGTGAATTCGGTTTGTCCGGGTTGAGTTTGGTTTGTTGAAATTTCGGGTCAGTTTGGATCAGTACGGGTTACTTTCAGTTTGGTTGATTTTCGGCTAGGTTGAATTTGGGTTCGCTAACTTTTGGTTCGGGTTAGCCTCTAGGTTGTTCGGTTTTTTTGGGTCATTGGTCTAATTCGAGTTAATTATTCGGTTAAAATCGGTTGACATTACAGAATCAAGCAACTTAATAATCATGATATGTAAATTTGATTTCAATCAATCTCAACAAGTAAGAATGCATATAAAAGATTAATTTAAACAAATAATTATAATTTGTATCATGTTATACATTAGTAACCAACTCTAACTTAACATAATTATTGATGTAATTTTAGTTTATTTAGTAGCTTCATTATTTTGAGAGGAGTATAAATAAGATATGTTTGTGGATAGTTATTAAATTTGTATCAAAGTCAAGTAACTTGTTTTTTCAATCTATTAATGGTGAATACTTTGGTACCCTTCCTATGACCTATATGTGCGGGTAACGTACCCTCTTTCCTTAATCCAATTACAGCTTAACATATGGAACATTATATTTATACAATTTCTTAGATTTTAAATAGTGTTTTAATTTATTAACTAGTCGGTTGAGGTAACTTATTTTAACTTAAAGGACTTAATTTAAAATAGAAACACTTTATTAAATATTTAGAAATTAGTAACTTCCCACCTTAATGGAAAACATCAGTCATCTATTTTTTTCTTCACCAACATATTTAATAGAAGATTTTAGTTTAATACAGTTTTTGAAAAAAAGTAAGACTAAATTTACTAGTGATTATGTATGTTGAAGAAAGCTTTTATAAAAAAATGTATATACATTACTCTACATTTTAAAAGAAAATAAATGAATATAAAAGATAAATTAAATACATATTTATATTTCATTAACAAATAAAATAAAGAAAATACTAATCGAATTTTCATTAGCAAACATTTGAACTTTTATTTTAGAATAAATCTCTAATGACTCAAAGATTAGGTAATAACTATACTTGTTTTTATATGTTTTTCTAATTAATTGGATTTTTAATGGAACTCATTTTTTTGGAATTGATACCTAACTTTGCTTATAAATAATTTTAGTTATGAGTTAATGAAGTTTTTTTATTTTTCTTTTACAGGTTCTTTTCACATCTTTAAAGCAAAATTTGCCTAGATATTCATGTCTCTTGTTGGACCAAAACTCCATGATACTACATTGTAAACAATGTTCGGTATTTTAATTTTATGGTACTAGAGTGTTTGGTATAATGGTAGTATTGTGAAGCATTGTTTAGTGTTGTATGATACAAATGCTAAATGTTGATTTGTATTCAAAATAGAGATCTGGTATGAACATTTTGTTACATCCTCATTATCTTCTATAATTAATGTAATATACTCTTTCGGGTCACATTGGATATATTCATTCGGGACACGCTGGATTTGGTTCGGGTCACTTCGGTTTTCGGCTCATATCGTTGGGTTATAGATGTCTTCGGTTCGGTTAATTTTGGTTTGAATGAATTTGATTCGGGTGGTTGTGGATTGTGGTTTATTCTCGGTTATACAATAATACGGTTTGGTTTGGTCCGAGTCGGTTTGTTTCAGATTTTGGATCATTTTTCAAGTTATGATTTTCAGTTGAGATTCGAATCAGATTGGTTCGGTTCGGTTTTTCGGGTTTGGGTCACTTTGCCAGGTCTAAAGGCCTAATGAGGAGTTAAGGCAAACTTTACAACAAGATGCTATTGGTGTTGTGAAGATGTATGAAGAGGAAGGGCCTAATGTGAAGTCATTGAGAATATGTTCGAAGAATCTCGGTAGGCTTTGGGCCTACTTTGAACAGTCAAATAAAATGTTAAGAGAGATGCTTTAGAGAAGAATGACAAACTTGAAGCTCAAACTTAAAGGTGAACCTGAAGTACCTAGCCATGACTTTAGATTTAGCTAAGAGATGGGTTCCATAGTTTTTACAATTATTCTTGCATGTAGCTATCTTTGGCTACATTTAAAATTGTACAGTTTATATAGTGTAAAAGTATAGGTTTTGTAAGGTTATTATACAGTTTAAAAAGTTAGTATGTATATCTAGTATAATTTCAATAATAATAATATCAAATTCAATATATAACTCTACATATACATCTATACAATTTTTATTTACTAACTATACAGTTTTTACAGAACAAATGTACATATATGTAACCATGTATAGCTACATTTGGATGTAGACACAAAATTACCTAGTTTTTATTAATTAAAAGGTATTGGGTGGCCACAAAAAGTACTATTTGGATACGAGGAAATCTCTAATACACGACGAACTTATGTGTGTATTCTTTCTGGTATTATGCTGTTTTGAACGCTCACATCATAGAAATGTAAAAGGCTAGCGAAAATATTAAAGTCAAAGGGACAAGTAAAAAAGACATAAATCTTATCATTGTTACTTTAAAAAAAAACTTAATCTAACCGAGGAGGTGTCGCCTCTTTTCTCCGCTTGTTGTCGGATAGGTTTTATTTTAAGTAACAATGATAAATCTATCAAAAGAAAAAGCAAGAAGATAGAGGAATTTCAGTATCATTCTTTGGAGCTGGTAGTGTGAAGGTTGGATTATCTAATAACTTTGTTTTCTTCATTTTATCAGATAAAAAAAAAACTTAGCAGTGTCCCGATTCTTGCTGACAGCCGTAACTTGGATACACTTGTACTATCTTCGTTTTCTGTATCCTTGCCATTCCAAAAAAAAAAAGTATATTTTTGTAGTCTTTGCAAGCGCAATGTCTACTTGTCTTTCCATCATTTTTAACTTCATAATTTTTTTTAACGATCTCTTAATATTAGTGGTAGGATGCACCGACAGCTAGGGTTAAACAATCTTTTGGAAGAACTGACATTAATTATTACCTACCTAACATCATCTCTTCTGCTAAGAATATTTTCACAATCTTGCACAGTATAATACCCATCAAAATTCGCAGATCAAAGAAGCTTGAGCTGTAATATTTGGCACCTTAGCATTTCTCTTTTGTCTCTCCGTGTTTCTTTACCCCTGGGAATGATCAACATTGCCATTATACACAAATGAGCTGGCTGGCTACAACTAAGCTTGGAATATCAACTTTCTGAACTGGATATGTGTAGGCTTCGTAGTTGATCTTCTGCCCCAAGCAACTCAACTTTGTAAGCGTCGTTATCAGATCAACCTGTTATTTGTTCCATAGACATCAGGTTTGCAACAGTAAGTAACACTTATATAGTGATATCATCAATCAAACCCAATATACGACTTTAATTGCTTACCTCATAATCATCTGAGAAACTGTTTCTTCTCTACTCCGCTGATACTTCTGAACCCAAGAGCAACATCAGGATCCGAAGCCAGCAAACTCTCTATTGCCAGCTGATCAGGACCAGGAATGCGGACATAACAGCAGCTAGCAGAAAATAATGAGAACTCGTATCTTTTAGTTTCTTTTTACACTTATTCATATGAGAATTGAGAAACGCACAGCAGAACAGACCCCTTATTACCAGGACCAGAAATGAACACCTCAACCTCCTGGCCACAGGCCACCCAACTTCCCAGACACGGCAAAGATAGACTTTATTCCAAAAGAAAAATTTATTATGAGGTTATAGTAATTACCTGGCGAGGTCCAAGACCTACTGAGGAGAACTTGTCTTTCATTTCCTGAAACACTAGCTTTATCCCACTGGGGAACCCTTCCTCTGGATCTGGCTCTGTTGCGTCTTCTCGTCCAAGTGTCTTATCAAACTGACCCCACTGTTGAAATACAACAACGTTTCACATTTACTAGCCTCACATTAAAACTGGGTTTTTCTTATTTAAAAAAATTGTACCCAGATAATCTTAATCCAAACTTAAGCACAGTTACTGCTTTCCGGCAAACGCAAATACTACAACGCTTCAATCACAAAAGATTATTCAGATATGTCGTCTAGTGACGGGGGGAAGATTATAAAAAGAAAGTGCACAACTAATTTATACAAAGAACACTTACCTGTCCGTTGGAACCATATGCAGAGTACAACAAACTCCTTTCTCCTCATTTCCACCACATTTACGGATTGCAGCACTAGGAAGGTAGACTTTATGCCGATTGTGCTGTATCCAGAAAAATAAAAACACACGATTTATGTTACACACTATGTCCAGGATTCACATGCATACTGCCAGCACAAAACACAGGGAAGAAAACTCAATCTGCCCCCCAAGGACTTAACTTGGGAACACAAGCAAAGCAGAAAGGTTCTGGTATTGGTATAAGATCATAAGAACCTACTGCATATTGGATTAGATCTGCGAAGCCAATTGTCCACCCTTGGAGGATGAATCTATCTCCTTCTTGCTACTTCCCACAAGCTCATTGCTGATGCAAGACCCTTGTTTTCAGGTCTATCGATCTCTGAGCTTTAAGAGAGAATTAAGGTGCATTGTCAGCAAGGCAACAAACAGTTAATTTACAGGCAAGAAGTACAAAAAGGATTACAGTTGCAGCAAAAAACAATACCTGAACCGTATTGATCCATTTGGTCCTCCAGATTTTGTGGCCTACAAACTTACCACAAGGAAATCAGTTTCAACAGACAGGTCCAAGTTTTTGTTTCTCAGAAATGCAACATAAATTGTATCTCTGGTCTGACCTTATCATAAGTCATAGCATCATTCAGAGCTAACGTTAGCAGCGGCGAAACAAGATCAGGATTGCTCTGAGAAACAACAACAAAAAATCACAAACAGATGATCTGATTCAGTTCAACCAGCTTACCTCTACTCACCCCATAATCTCTCAGAATGAAGAGAAGTTTTTGGACCTTTCAACTATTCACATAAGTTTGTAGTACCTACCTTATAGCTGTATAAAGAGTGTCCTTCACACTCGCTGCAATTGCAAATAAAAATTAACAAGAACCATCATCAGTTCGTACTACAACTAGAAGCAATTTGATACGCAGGTTGCTATGTATATGGAGATCTCACAAAGGAACTCAGAGCGCTGCCTCCTTTGAATTAGATCAGCAGCATTGGCATTCTCAACGAGTAACCCTGAGCTACTAATCACTCCCTGACAAGTTTCCACACAAAAGAAAAAAGTTCCATAATCAGCAACCGCAAATTTGTTGCACAACCAAGCATTTGCATGAATAAATTTATTTGGTATCTATAAAACCAGTAGTTTACTTTCCAGATTGGTTCTTCAAGATGCAGTCAGATCATATATTTCCAATATTCAACCCAAGCCACAGGCCCGCAGAATTGTGAGGAAAAGAAAGAGGAGAGACATTTGCTTACCATCCCAGAAGAAACGCAATGCTACCCAGAAAATCCCTCCTGCGAAACCGTTCATCCTCATAACTAAGATCCGTTTTCAACTTTGCGCAAACGAATTAACCCCTGCTCAAAGAAAGTTGTAAACAGTAACTTTTCAGTAGACCAACAGGATTATTAAAAAAGGCAAGAAAACAGCTAGAATTCTGAACTTACAATTTGAGCTGTCGGCGGGCATCTTGCACTAGATGTCGAGATAGCTGAGGATGATAAGCGGCATGTGATATGTAAGAAGGCACAGTTGATAGTAAGGAAACTCCCATTCTTGTGCCGTTGTACTCGATATGAGAATACTTTTTTGCACTAGAACGGGGTTTTACGCGGAGAAGAGTGTCGGGAACAGAACAAAGAAGTGGGCCAACCTGGATTATTACGTGGGAGGTCTGTGTGGACTAAAGCGAGAGAGCGGATATTGTTCATGATTTTACTCTATCCTGATCCATATAGTAAAACGGAGCTTTGCTCTTCGTAAGAAGACCTCGACTCGAAAGTGGATCTCTCTGAGACTCTCGATTAACCAGTGACTGAGATTAAGTTAAACCCACTGGAAGAAATTGATTTAGAAACAAGAGCATTTGCGGACATATCAAAATCAAAATTTAAATTTTAGATATTTGGTTCGTTCGGGGATAGTGCAGAGAGAACTAATAGAAAGATTATAAAGAAACTCAATTCCCAAAGGTACCCATTGCAGTTCCATTGTATTCAAGTTGTAGACTCTGAAGGAAGCAACGATAATTTATTAGAGTATACTAATGAGAATCGAAGGCAGAAAAATCCAAATATGAAACAGATTCACATCTGAATCTGCGATTTCACTTAAATTGACCATAAGAATTTACAAAGGAATAAACGTATATTTACGGCCACCAGAAAGCTGATGATTACCACCATCTCCTAACCCCTCAACACTAAACCCAAAACACTGGCACGCTCAGCGATCCCACAACATAAGATATGAGACAGAAGTCAGGTAAGCAGCATTCCAAAATTCACGGAGCAACTCCACAGCCCAGTAACCTTAATCAGTCTTTCTCCAATTATACACCTCCTTCCTAGCCAATTACAAACCCAGTTGAAGCTCGTCAAATCCGTCAATAGTCAGCCCTCCCCAATAGATGGCTAATTGGCTAACAGAAACAAGAAAGAAAAAAGGAACACAAAAGGGATATCTGCCTAAACCTACTGTGTGTGTATTATACCCTATCTATCTATCAGAAAGAGAGATGTTAACCATATGAGGTCCTCTCTGGCACAGACAATCTGGCAGAGGATTTTCATAGAAAACCTCCTCAGACCGAAACCTATCTGTGCCCTTTGTCCCTGAGATAGGCCCTTTCCTCTCCTCTTGGTGACCCTTGCCTACACAAAAAAAAGGGGCAAAACCAGAACATATGATGAGTGAACACTGGAATAAATAAAAGTCACTAACAGCTTGAAAGCTTAGAGGATGGGCCCTTTTTTTATAAACACCTCAAAAATTGAAATTTGTCCAAACAAGTTCCTAAAAGAAGACTTCTCAATCTCAAATGGTATGGCGACATTACCGTCTACGATGAAGTTCAATAATCCGACTAGAAAAACTCCTCCCCGGTCTTATTGACCCTGCTTCAACTTTGTCAATCAGTTTAACAAAAGCTTCCTGGTGACAAAAGTATTCATCAGTATCACTCCATCAAACGTGCAACAAACTCATGCTTAATTTCTAAATGAAGTAAGCCTTCACCTATCCGGAGTGATTGTTTTTCTATGTCCCAGAAACGACGATGACCTGCCACTGCTCTTGCCATGTTTCCAGAGTATGTAGGAACGAAAACATCACTCTCAACTGAAACTATAGTCGAGAGCAGCCATTTGAGAGGCATGGTTGGTAAAGGGCTCAAGCTCTTCTACAGAAGCCAGTTTCTCCTGCATTATTCATAATTGAGATTTAGAGACTTTCTTCACCAAAAGATTCATTGTACTGCAGACATCTTCCTACACATTTAACTAAAATTTTAGTCAGACAACTATGTGGCTACAGCTTAGCAAGTCTTTGCCCTTCCGCAATCCACAACATTTGCAAAAAACAAGTGATGTCTGAATGGAGGAGCTTTGGAGGACATGTATAACTCAAATATGTACCTTGCTCATTAAAATCGGAAAATGAGACTGCAAATAAGCCATCTGAGTTTCACCACCATAAATCCTCCTGCAGCATATATATAGGAGTCTCTGGAGGGTAACCAAGAGCAGACAAGAGATTCCGACTTCCTTTGGTGTGAGTGGGCAAAATCCTTTGGCTCTCTGTTCTGTGGAATTGATTTCCTTTACCTTCCAATATGATGTGTTGACTCTGTCAAGATTCACAAGAACATGAAATGAATTTCAAGTTGAAACCAACAAACAGCTTGCACTTGCTAACAAAGTAGTATCATTTCATCAGCTTCAAGAGATGAAAGTACACTATACCTAATCATGGTTAGCTCATCAGCTTCTTCAGCAGATAACCCATGGGTGCATCCACTGAAGGCAAGCATATCTTTTTCATACCGAAGATGCAAAGCAATGTAGCGACCATAATTCCTCATCCGATCCACAAGCAACTATCGTAATACAAAATTGAACATATTAGCCTTGGCAGCTTAATATCTACTGCTAAAACTATTCATATCTCGGAAGAATGACCTGGTACTTACCTTCCCCATTGCTTCAATTTTAGGGGAAACCGCAGAGGCCTGATAGCAGGTGCGACAGCGCAATTTCTGAATATCTGGAGGTAGATTGTTATTCGGCGGAGTCTGATTTTGAAGCTCGAATAATCTACACAAGATAGCAGGTTTTGTATGAAAGCAGTTACATCTTAAAGGGGAAAACAACACGTTCACAAAGTATTACTTGCACAAACCTGGAAGCGAGACCACATGCTTGCTATTTCATTTTGGTAGTAATCTACGCCAGACCAGCTCCTGAATTGTTTCACTGCTTTAGGTGCTGATGACAATTCCTTAGGTAATTTCTTTATCACTTTAACATCATTAGCCAAGGTAGTAATGAAATGTTCTTCATCAAATACATCTGCAAAGTTGCTGGAAATGAAAGACAGATAACTGTGAATCAGCCACACAGCATTTTGGGTACTCCATAAAACTATGTATATGTGGTTTTCTTTAAAAAAGAGCATACCTGGAATCTTGCCAAAATGACCTCTTATCGAGTTCTGGAATCACAAGAGTTGCATTGATAAGACGAGCTACAGCTACCATGTCACAAATCTGCAATAACATAGAATACCAAGAGTAAGAGAGGTTCAACATATCAACACATTTTGTATCACATGTTAATAGTTCATATTCACCTACCAACCACCAACTCATATCCGTAATAAGAGATGTTAGATCCTTTTATAAGAAGCTAAAAATGACAGCATCAACCAATTCATAAATGATTCAGATAATTGGAAATCTAACGTTTTAGCTCAAGGGTCAATGATTCAGAAGAACCTAACATGGCACATGATTTGTAAAAGCAGCAATGAACGGAAAATTCAGCGCAGAAAGAGAGAACAAACCCCAGCACGCATCTGATTGAGTCCACCATTGGTATGAACAAGAAGATAGCCTTGAGACTCTGAAGGAGCTGCAAATTCACATATTAGAGTCAGTACTATGAACAGACAAGGAACCTGGCATCCTGTAGAAAAGAAAATTAAACAGATTAAAGGATCACCTGTATAAGACGAATTGTTTTCAACACAAGGCACAAAGTCACGATTGGGAGGAGGCTCCACAGCTTCTCATAGTCCCAAATCCCACTAGAACCAATCACCTGCATCAATGATTTCCTCATCAAAATTAACAATCTTAAGCATGTTTGGACCGACGGGATACTCGATTCGGGCAGTGTGACGGATAAATAATCTTTTCCATATTCATAAATCTTAATTATGATTTCCTCACATCAGAAGAATGAATGGCATCCCATGAAAAGGCATCTCAGAGAGAAGTATTTTTGCACGACTGATTGTTACTTGGTAAAAAATTATAGGATATAGCTTTTTGGTTACAATTCTTAACACTTCTCATTTCTAGAAGCAGAAACCCTTTCCACCTCTTAATTCAATCACCTTCCAATACGGAATGACAAGACCGATTGGGCAATATCCAGCTATTGATTCGAGACAAAAGATTATTATAATGTATTTTATAGTCAAAGCATACATACCTTGCTAGAAGAAAGAGAATCTTTGGACAAGTGAGGGGGTGTGATTTCTTCTTGAATGTTTTGCTCCAACCTAAATTTCTGGAAACTGATTTCGTGCTGCTGGTGAGAAGAAATACGGAAAAATAAACAATTAATCTCACAATCAGCAAAAACAGATTATCACCAGCCCATTGCACCGATGATAATTCTTGGTTTCTTAACCGGTGAACCATAAAGCAAACCCACCTCAGAAGCAATAAACAGAATGATCAAGACTCTACTCTCTCGCTTTCAAATACCGAAAAAGAAACTACTTTAATCGACCGGAAAATTAGTAACTGCCGCCACCCACCACGGCGTAAAGTAAAAATCAACCAAGAACAAAAAAACGGTATTTTCTTTTGTTCCTTACAAATCTTTAGATGGTAGAATGAGATATACAGGAAGGGGTTAAAGAAAATAGTCTTGATCAGCTAAATGAGAGGAGAGGGAGGAATAAAAGGAGTGAGATTCGAACCGTGGGGAGCTTGTAAGGGTCGTCGGGGAAAGTGTGTCCTGCGGTGGTGGAGTATGGCAGAACGTGCAAGTGAACGGAGAAAAGCGCCACTAGTCCGATCGCGCATATGGCGCAGGTTAGCAACCTGCGCAGCAGCGACACCGTCTTCCACTTTCTTCTGCTGCACATCACCCTCGTTGCTTTTTTTTTTTTGTGTGTGTGTGTATTCTGCCAGTTACCTCTTTCACCCGGGACCGTAAATACCCAGAAAGAATAAACGAGTCTTTAATTTCTCCTTCAAAATTGACAAAAGAGAGAAGAAGAAGAACATCGTCGCGAACATTTCCAGTCCAGCAATCAGCTTCTTGCTAAAAAACCCTCGGCCGATATATTTATATATATAGTTCTTCGTCTCCACTCCACCGTCTCTTTTTGTACTACAAGAAAAGTGTACGTATAAATCCAATATGTTTATGTGGGGGAAAGTGAGAAGCTATTGATTGGCAAGTGGTAGGTCGATCGAAATCAAAACCACCCTTCTGTACAAGGCGCTGTTGTGATCAGCAGTGGTGTGCATTTGACTGAGTTAGTCAGGAGGAGGAGGGTTCCATTTATAGCGCGTCTCTTCTCCGTAACCGTGGAATAACTACAGATGGAGGAGAAAGGGACGGGGAAGGGAGGGATGAAAATTGATAGCCGAAATACAATGGGAAAGATTGGCCGGCAGCCGCGGGGTAGTAGAATTCCTGAAGGGGGAAAGCAAGCCCGAGGGCAATAATAGAATTTCGGATTGAAAGATCTCGTGATTTATGGGTGGTGAGATTAAAGAACAATTTTTCCTCTTTAATAACAGTACTTAAATTAATGTGATTACTCCACCTTGTTTTTCTGTTAAGAAAAAACCCGCCCTTGTTTTAATGCAACCTTTATTCGACCAATTTAGGATCGAATATATCAAAATTTTGTTTACAATCTTTAAAATATTATATTATTTTTTATCTTTTTTAAAATATATAAGAATATATAACTAGTTTTCAATTTTCGGGACCATGTCCGGATCGGAGTTCAATTGTAGCATAAAATGATATATTACATGAAAAATTATAAACGATTTTAGAGTTTTGGTTAAATTTATCATCATATTTAACATCATGAAAATATATAACAAGGGAAGCCAAAGAAACTCGCCGTGCCAACTTGAAAATTCTGTGTTCTCTGGTGGTCACCTCTCGTGGCCACTATCTGTTTCCCGCTCCTTTTCTTTTGTGTCTGTATCTCCGCTAGTGCTTACGATGGATAGCGGACCCCTTCAAGCTCCCCTGAAAAAGCCCTGTAGTTCAGAAGTTTCCGGGATGGCTATTGATAGCCTTGGTATCGATCAGCAGAACGCGGCCCTTTCTTTCAGAGCGTTAGGAAGGTCGTTATGAATTATCAAGAGCAGAACGAGTATGAGTGTGATAATGACTTGTTGGATTTGGTGAAATACCCCAAACCTAAGTATGCTAAGTAAACATCAAATCATGATGTATTAAGGCTAAAATATGCCTTAGAAAGATTGGTAGATAATTTAAACCAAGGAAAACACAAGAAATGCCTTAAGGGCAATTAGGGCAAAAAATGTGCTCTAAGCTTGGAGAGACTTGGGTGAGTACCCAAATATCATGATAAGACCTAGTAATATTCTAATGGTCATTTTAAATCAATTAGCAAAGAAAACCAAACTTGAAAACAAGTTAAACACAAAATGTGCTTTAAGAAGTCTTAAAGCACATTTTGAGAAATTGTCTTAGAATTGAGTTTTGAGTGGCTAAATGTCCATCATTACTCTTTAATCAACATGTGTACTAATTAGTATCACATTAGGAGGTCTAAATCAATGGGAAATCAAAAATTTCAGAAATATGTGCACTGATTAGTGAATAGTGCCAAATAGTGACTAGTTTAAGTTTTAATCAACTTCTAATTAGTTGGTCAACAAAGACCATGACTAGCCTCATTTAAGGTAGGGGGCCGGTTTTTCTAAGGAGGGTGAGTCACCATAAGTAGTCAAATAAGGAAGAAAGAAGAGATAAGTAAAGAAGTTACTATTTGCTTTATTAAAGCAAAATATCCTTATAAGCTACCTTCTCTCCTCTATCCTCTATTTCTCTCTTTCACCCACGGTTTCTTCTTCTTCTCTCTGTTCCAAAACGAGAGTGCTGCCCTCCATGGTTCTCCATCTTCAATCACTTGCCAAATACAACTCCAAGCTCCAAATCCAAAACAAATTGCATATTTGTCTTAGTTAGGTCAAGACCTATCTTTCTATCTTTTCAAATCTTTCAAAACTCCATTTTGGTGCCATGAGAAAACTCCATTGATGGGGGAAAATCAAGTTTGAAGAGCTCATTAGCTTCTCCATTCTCTTAAGGTAAGAAAATGTAAGAAAAACCATGTTTCCATCATTTCTTGTACATGGCCGAAAATTCCTTCTCATGGGGCTATGTTTTTATGCCTTGTTCTAGCTTGATTTATTCACCAAGGACTAGTGGAGGTCCTATTTCATTCAATGCCAAAGTCTACCTTGAGACTTCAAAGGTAATCATCCACTTTTATGCCTTAGAACACATTCTAACCTAGGTTTTCATTCCTTGAGGTTAGTGCATTGTTTAGTACTCATATGGGTCCTTAAATATTGATTAGAACATTGGCAAAAGGAATTTAAGTGGTGGCCGAGATCTATGCAAGAAGAAGGCCTAAGGAGGAGATTAAGATAAGCTTGAGAAAACAAGGTAAAATGCTTACCTAATGGTGGTTTAAGATTAGGGAATGAGTTTTAGATAAATACCAATGTGGCTTAAAGCTTACATTGTGTATTGGGTTATATAACCTAAGAAAAAGAACTTAAACAAGCTTATGAACTTGTGATTAAGGAGCTAATGAGAATGAGTTAGTAATATAAGTTTAAGGTGGATTTTAAGAGCATTATAACTACTATGAGATTGATGAGTGTATTTGTAGGTTGAAAGCTTATATATGTGGGAAATTCAGTGTTTAAGTTTAAGTCATTTAAGGGCCTAAGAGCCATGTCATTTAAGAGCCTTAGTGCTATGCAATTTAAGATTATTGCAATATATTGAGTTGTTATGAATGAGTTGGTTTGGGTGATGAGATATGATGAGAAAGAACTTGAGGTGTGTGAGATGGTTAAATGAGGAAAATAATGTGTTTGGGCATGCTATGATGCTAGAGGTGCTATGGCAAAATTTGAGTAGAAAATAAGTGTTTAGGTGATGGTGGTGAACTAATATGACCTAGGATTTACTAGGAATCATTATAAAGAATTTGAGTGGAGATTAGTTAATTAAGGAGTCCTTGAGGTTTAGGATGACCTAGAGATGTCTAGGAGGAGTTAGAGGAATGGTGAGTGTTTTGAGCACACCAAAATCATGAGATGAGGAATATAAGAAGTGTGCATAAGATTAAGGAGAAGGTGTAATGATTAAGGTGATTTGAATATGTTCTAAGGGGAATTAATGACTAAGGAAGTACTAGGTTTTAGAGGTGGTCTTGATGAAAAAGGGTGAGATAAAGTGTGGTAATGAGTTATAATGACTTAGGCATTACCTTGGAGGATTTAAGAATCAGAGAATGTAATTGAGCATGTAGGACTTAGGCAAATGTTGGTAACCAACTAGGAAGGAACTTTAAGTAAAGGCATAAAAAGAGTTTTAGATAGTGAGAGATGCTTGGGAGATGATGTTATAGTGGTGAAGAGAACATTTGGCATAGTGGTTACACTAGGTATGAACCACCACTAGAAACCTAGAGGAAGCATTACAAGTGTTAGCATTATTACAAGGAAAATGCATAATGACTAAGGTGGATCTTGGTGGATGATTTAAGGTATTTAAAGGAGGGCTTAAGGTGTATTTGAGGTGCCCAAATGAGGTTATAACATATTAGAATATATGAGGAGAGTTTGGAGTTGAAAGAGGATTTAGAAACAAGTTTCCTAGAGCCGACCGACCTTAGGACCGGACTTGCAAGGTCGGTCGGGCTCTGTTACAATACCGGAAAATGTTTCTGGAATAGACCGGACATGGGACCGGACTTGTCAAGTCCGGTCGGGCTTGAATTTTGTACGGTAATAAGTCTCTGGAATCGACCGGACATAGGACCGGACTTGTAAGTCCGGTCGGGGTAGAATTTTCAAACGGTAAAGGGTACTGGAACGGACCGGACTTGGCAAGTCCGGTCGAGCCTAAAAACAAAAAAAAAAAGAGAAATTTTGAATTCTAAGAATGGCAATGGGTAATAAGGTATGCCTTTGGTAGGGTAGTAATGATTGAGACCCTAAGAACTTAAGAGATTAAGTTAAGTTAAGTATATACTTGAAAGTTTAAGATTAAGTTTGTAAGATTAAGTGTAACCTAAGAGGTGTTAGGTGGGGATCATTAAGGAATTAAGTAAGTTAAACAAGTTAAGTAAGTCATATTAAGTTAGGTGATTAACAACCTAAAACTGAATGAATGTTTTAGGACTTGGGAGTTTGGACTCCGGAAGAGAGTAAGCAGCCGAACGACCAACGGTGAACGGTACAGTTCTCTTGTGACCTGCTTGCTAACGAGGTGTCCCTCGGCTTGTGTGCTATTTGTTTTGTGTGCTCACTAAACAAGATAAAGCATGCAACCGAACATATTATATATATATTGTATTGTTGTGTGATGTTTTGAAAACTAACACAACATACCGTGAGAACTTACTAACCAATGTTTAGTAAGGAATTGAGTGAGACTAAGGAACGCCCCTAATAAGGGACGATATGAACCGAAAGAGGTTAACCGACAAACAGGTTTGAGATTACTACTAACTGGAACTTGAGTGAGGAAACCCGGGACCGATCTCCGGTCATGCATGCTAAGGAAAAAGGGGGACGGTATCTGAATCAGATCCGCCCTCCGCTTAAGGACTTGTCTTCGGACTTGTAGCCTAGGGCCGGTTGCCGGCTCAGCTACGCTGGATTCCCGTCCAGGGTAGGTGGCATTAAGATGGTGCGGTGGGATCACCTAAATCCCAGGTTTGGACTTAGGCTACAACCATTCCCCTCCAGGAACGGTTCGTATTCTGAGAATAAGTTAAGGTTAAGATGAGTTACAATCATTCCTTTCTAAAGGATGATTTTATTATTAAGATTAAGATTAAGATAAGTTACAATCATTCCTTTTTAAAGGATGATTTGTATCGTTAAGACTAAGATTGGTTAAGTTACAATCATTCCTTTTAAAGGATGATTTGTATCGTTAAGATTAAGATTAAGTTAAGATTAAGATTAAGGTGAGGTTAAGATAAGTTGCAACCATTCCTTTTTAAAGGATGGTTTGTATTATTCAGATTAAGGTAAGTCACATCCACTCCTTATTAAGGATGGTTGTTTCTAAGATTAAGATAAGACTAAGAGTGAGGTGAGATAAGGATGAACTAAGATTAGGAGGGAACATTACTTAAGGAGTTAAATAGTTAACTCTCTAATTAAGGGACGCGTTTAAGTCGTTCATTGTGCGTGAACTTTGATTGTTCATAAATGGATTGTGTTTACAGCATTTACTATTATGTTGTGCATCCAATCAACCTCCATGCTATCAACAATTAGTCGTCGTAGCCACGTTAGCTTGGGGGCCATGAGGGGATCGTACCAGCATTCGTGCTGACCCCTTTTGGGGCTGTTTTTACTACACAGGTACAACAGGAAGCGGCCGTCGCGAGGGTAAGAAGAGGATACAAGTGTTAAGGGTTAAGAGTGGCCTACGAGTTGTGCATGTACACTCGTATGGCAATATGAGTTAGTAAGATGTATAGGATGTGAGGGGGTTGTAAGAAGGATATGTAAATGTTTAAGGTTGTTGCACTAATGTTCGGTATATTCTGTAGTCAGACTGTGGCAAGGTCCTGGATTTGTAAAGAATTCGCTGCGATATGTTATATATATACTGTTAAGTTGCGAGACCACTTTGGATTGAGTTGGGGTGTTACAAAAGTGTATCAGAGCGTAGTTACGCTCTGAAGACAAGAAATACCGAACTTAGGAGAATGATGAGGTTGAGATTGAGTTATGGGTTAAGGGTTGGAGATAGAGTGTGAGGTGCGTTAGCCAGGACTCCCGGGTGTTTACCGGATATCCATAGTGCCTAGGCCCGCCCTCCACATCCCTAACCCTAAATATGTGGAACAAACGCCAGAGAGAGAAAGCCTTCTCTTACTCGGGAAACCCGATCTGGCAGTTAGCTAACAGTAAGCAATACGAGAAACAACTTGTCGTACAACAGTTATGGAGAACTGGGAGATTTTAAATGGAGCGCATCAACAGAGAAACAGGCGCTACCTATGGAATACTATCAATAAAGGAACGGTAATTACCGGCAACATGGGTCGACATGCTACGTAGTCGAAATACCCAGCATACCAATGATAAGGAAAGCACTACGGGTGCAATAGAAAGGAAAAGGGAAACGACATGAGTACCGACAGTGGTCCGAAGGAGCATAACAGTATGATAATACAGAGCATGAGGATTGAGATTACTGGAAAGTCCAGTTAAGAACCGGGAACTCCAAACCCCGTACAATGAAAAAGGTTACAAACCTGCTAGACATAACACGGAACGGTGGAAACACATATAAATTGTGTACCAAATAGGACTACCGTGTAGTGCCTAAAGGAGAATCATTACTGAGTAACCACAACAAATGTGTGGAGACAGGAGCGAGCATTAAGACATAACAAATATTAAGGGTTTCTCTCAAAAGAGGAACGCCCTGATAAATGACAGTACTGTCAAACTACAAGGAAACTGCCGGATGGTCGATTATCCAAAATAAGAGATCATTGAGGGAGTCCCGAGGACTACCAATTACATGGAAATTAGAAGGAAGTTTCACTTCCAATGTGCCTTGTACCAATAACCCATCCTGCATGGCGCACTTGCCATAGCAAGTGCTACCACGGTTAAGCTACACGGAAAGCCATCATGGCGAGGTAACCGAACGCTACAGTCGTAGTACGCGTTAACATCGGAATGCAAATCCATAAGAACAGGAAAAAAAAATAGGACCTTGGAAGGGCCTGACGGCCTGACCATGATGAGATGACCGACACATCAGCCAGCAGGGACTGAGCTTAGATGAAATACTAACCATATAATACTAGCAACGGTATAACCCACTACAACAACAACCGACAGTATGGTAAGAACACCAATCTCAAACTCCAAGGGGAAACCTAAGAGATTGCTCGGTATTGCGAGCAAAAACACTATATAAGCAATGATATACAAGGGATGTATTATAAGATACTATTGAGACTGTTGAAGCATCGACTTACAACGAAACGGGATAAGACTCTCAAGTGACCATTAAGGACACCAATAACAACATTCTTCAATGAAGATGTGGAAACCCGGAAATCAAGGATAAAAGAAATAAGCATAAGCTATAACCTACTAAGAATTAAAGTCGTACAACCCTGGAAAAGGAAAGCTCAGAGGACTACCCCCACAGAGCGGGCATAGTCGAGCCGAACAAACTGATGAATGACAGCTAGTACTGTTCGTCTAACTCATTAATACCCAAGTATGATTGATCATCAACGGGGGCGTAGTCAACGGAAGTTGAACGAAGCGTTGAGATAGAAGTATAAGATGCCAGGATGATATCCAACTTGGACACCGTAAGGCAACGCCTAATACGAACTTATCCTTAATTGCCAAAAGACATAAGTCTAGTAAAATGACAGTATTGTCAAAGACATTAAGTACCTCAGATCACCTGAACAACTTCCATAGCAGAAAGTAGGATGTAACAACAATTTACCATGAAACCCGATACTACATTTGTATGTAACCCAGAAGTTTATGAGGATAACCTACAGATGAGTAAGAGTACAAATAATGAACTGAAACATTAAGCACTAAGAGCCTACGAGCCAAGGATGTTAACCACATCAGAGCCCGAGGCGCAATAAGTTATAGAGAGCTTGTATAAGCCAAAAAAAAGGGTACCAATGAGAATATTGAGATAATGCTAAGGACAGGAGCGGAGAACGAACCATGCTTTTTAGGGTGGGGATACCCTCCTTTTGTGAGGCCATGAGTGGGAATGAACCCCTCAAAAGGGTTTTCACATATTAGAGATAAAATACACTTTATTTAGAAGATGGGAAACTATGAACCTTGAGATTACCTTAGAACATACCAGATACACTTGAGTAATAAGGAAGGTTGCACAGATAGACCCCATATCCAACACCCAGGATGTAAGAATTAGTATGGGCAGAGATAAACATTGTGACTGCACATTATGGCACGTCAATTAATCAATGCTCAGAGGAGCTTGTGAATCAGCGGATGACTTCTTCAGTAACCAGTCAAACTACATGGTAGATAACATCGTTAAGGATGAAAGAAAGTGAGAGAAATTAGCCTACTTACGAATCTGAGATTGGAATAGAACACCTTCATATCAAGAGTCAACTATCTTACAACACGGTACGACAACCGCCAATATCGGAATGAGAGAACTCCCAGTGTATTTACACCAAGAAGGGATTGAGTATAAGGTAAGACATTAGAATAAGTGAGTAAGAGGTTGCACCATTAATGGGTAACATGGTAAAGGCCAACTACCACGGTAGAAATGGTCGTGAGTATAATAGTTAGATAAGTGGATTAAGTCATGGTGCGCGGTAAGGCGACCATTATGTATGAGCCGTCAAATATTGACACTGAGGTAATTAGATTTATGAGTTAAGACCAGCATAAGTAAGAAAATAAGATGGTAGACGAACTGAGCATTGATGCCAGTAGCCTGGACCTGGTTAGGTAAGATTTCACAGGAAGCACACCATCCATTCCTTAAGGAACTGGAAGTGCATTCCTAGTAGCATAAATATGAGAAACAAGATAAGAGGCTCTACGGAAAGAGACCTCAGATATTAAGTGACCGAATCAATACGGAATACAGGAAGAAGCTAGAGCATACCATACCCAAGAACACAGTAAATGGACTTCCCTTGATTGACTTCAAGAAGAACAATAAATGTTATTTGGGTACGATGAAAGAGGAGATCGACAACAGAATACTTGATAATTAGCGATAGCTAAACGTGTGACGGACACTATGAGTTTACTAAAACGAGACGTGGGACGACTGCACCCCACAGGGGCTTGCAGGCCTGACACGCTCATTTATGAGTTAGTTGGGTAAGTAGTAATGTACCAGTAAGGTACCCCATGCATGTGAACGAGTGGTGTAAGGAACACGGGAAGTAGTCGACTCCGTACCACCGACAACGACGCAAGACCAGACAAGAGCAGCTACTACCACAAACAGTCGAAGAGAAGAGCTCAGTTGAACCAGCAACACAGAGGAACCAGAGAACAAATAATTAAGGACTATGAAGTGCGAAGAGCACGGATTGTTAAGTACAGACATTGAACATGCCTTAAGATGTAAGGGATTAAGACTGTAAAGCGCATTATGCACTAAACAGTAGTTTCAGACTAAGAATCATCCTCAGACCAAAGGTCAGTTGGGGAGAACAATTTAAACATTCGAGAAAATACTAAGAGTATGAGCGTAAGATCTTCAAGAAGAATGGATAGACGAGTTACAACTCATTAAGGCCGTGTATATATAAAGATAACACGTGCCCATTGAGACAATTAGGCCTAAGATTATCAGAGTGGTGCAGCGGAAGCTAGCAGATCACTACCTTTGAGATTAGACCAAACTAAGTTAAGGAACGGTATAAGTACCGTTAAGAATCCTCGATACAGAGACTAAGTCATTTCTGATCGAATTATAAGTAAGATAGATGATGTGGAAGCTAGAATGCTTGGTGAGAATTAGACATCTTGAACTTATGTTCAAAGATGATGTAACGCTGATTACGTGGGCGTAATCCATTTTAAGGGGGGTAGAGCGAAAACCGCTTAGCGTATGTTTGTGTACTGAGTACATAAACTACGGTGTGCATAGCACAAAATAATTTGAGAATATGTTTTACATAAACATTTGGAGGTAAATCATGGTTATTGCACACAGAAGATGTGAATACCATACATATTAAGTACCTATCTTGTTAACTCCGGTGTGAGTACAAGTAAGAGAATTAAGGAAGAGGATTAAGGAGACTTAAGAAATAAGAATATATGAGGTATGAGTCAATATGAGACTATGTGTGAGATAAGAATAAGATAACACTATGAGATATTATTTGATATGAGCATGAGTTAGGATATAGTATGCTATGTGGTATGAGACAGTGGAAGTTGGTATGAGACTGATATAGAATTTAGTAGGAATTTAAGTCTTGAGGTAATTACTAAGAGATGAATTGGGAATGCTTGATGGAATGAGTTCACACTTTGGAGATGTATTGATTATGATTAGAAGAACTAAAAGATAGAAAATTGGACATGAGTGAATTATTTGGATGTTTGAAAATGACGTGGGAGGCGGAACTTGATTTTCTAGGGATCAAGGGAAACCGAACACAAATTGGGGTGGAAGGATAGTTCTACACTGATGCTGATCACATCAGGGTTGGATGATTCCTGAAACTCCCTACCAGTGGTCACAATTAAATCACACTAAGGATAGAGACCTTGGGATAAAATGAATTGGAGTTGCTTGTATTTTAATTAGAGGAATTATTCCTCACATGACCTCGTAAAAGGATTACCTTTTTACTGAGTCTCGCCCATGAAGTCGAGGACGCACGAGCCTTTGTCTTTGGACCGGTGACATGGGGAGAGCAGCGTGTTTTGTATTCTGGCCCATGGTGACGAGGACGAATGAGCCATTGTCTACGGACCGGTGACATGGGAAATACGTTGGAAGTTATGTGAATGTTTTAATCATCAAAAGGAACAAAAGGAATTTTGAGTGCTGCACATGCTTAGCATGTTGTGTGATATTTAAGTATGAGAATATGGTGGATCCAATCATCCAATGAGATTAAGTATACATAAGTATGATCTATATGATCTAAGGAATGAGTAAGACATGCATTCTAATAAGAAAGATGCATGGGAACTTTGGGACAAAGTTCTTTTAAGGGGGTAGATTGAAATACCCCAAACCTAAGTATGCTAAGTAAACATCAAATCATGATGTATTAAGGCTAAAATATGCCTTAGAAAGATTGGTAGATAATTTAAACCAAGGAAAACACAAGGAAATGCCTTAAGGGCAATTAGGGCAAAAATGTGCTCTAAGCTTGGAGAGACTTGGGTGAGTACCCAAATATCATGATAAGACCTTAGTAATATTCTAATGGTCATTTTAAATCAATTAGCAAAGAAAACAAACTTGAAAACAAGTTAAAACACAAAATGTGCTTTAAGAAGTCTTAAAGCACATTTTTGAGAAATTGTCTTAGAATTGAGTTTTGAGTGGCTAAATGTCCATCATTACTCTTTAATCAACATGTGTACTAATTAGTATCACATTAGGAGGTCTAAATCAATGGGAAATCAAAAATTTCAGAAATATGTGCACTGATTAGTGAATAGTGCCAAATAGTGACTAGTTTAAGTTTTAATCAACTTAAGCTAATTAGTTGGTCAACAAAGACCATGACTAGCCTCATTTAAGGTAGGGGGCCGGTTTTTCTAAGGAGGGTGAGTCACCATAAGTAGTCAAATAAGGAAGAAAAGAAGAGATAAGTAAAGAAGTTACTATTTGCTTTATTAAAGCAAAATATCCTTATAAGCTACCTTCTCTCCTCTATCCTCCATTTCTCTCTTTCACCCACGGTTTCTTCTTCTTCTCTCTGTTCCAAAACCGAGAGTGCTGCCCTCCATGGTTCTCCATCTTCAATCACTTGCCAAATACAACTCCAAGCTCCAAATCCAAAACAAATTGCATATTTGTCTTAGTTAGGTCAAGACCTATCTTTCTATCTTTTCAAATCTTTCAAAACTCCATTTTGGTGCCATGAGAAAACTCCATTGGTGGGGAAAATCAAGTTTGAAGAGCTCATTAGCTTCTCCATTCTCTTAAGGTAAAGAAAATGTAAGAAAAACCATGTTTCCATCATTTCTTGTACATGGCCGAAAATTCCTTCTCATGGGGCTATGTTTTTATGCCTTGTTCTAGCTTGATTTATTCACCAAGGACTAGTGGAGGTCCTATTTCATTCAATGCCAAATTCTACCTTGAGACTTCAAAGGTAATCATCCACTTTTATGCCTTAGAACACATTTCTAACCTAGGTTTTCATTCCTTGAGGTTAGTGCATTGTTTAGTACTCATATGGGTCCTTAAATATTGATTAGAACATTGGCAAAAGGAATTTAAGTGGTGGCCGATATCTATGCAAGAAGAAGGCCTAAGGAGGAGATTAAGATAAGCTTGAGAAAACAAGGTAAAATGCTTACCTAATGGTGGTTTAAGATTAGGGAATGAGTTTTAGATAAATACCAATGTGGCTTAAAGCTTACATTGTGTATTGGGTTATATAACCTAAGAAAAAGAACTTAAACAAGCTTATGAACTTGTGATTAAGGAGCTAATGAGAATGAGTTAGTAATATAAGTTTAAGGTGGATTTTAAGAGCATTATAACTACTATGAGATTGATGAGTGTATTTGCAGGTTGAAAGCTTATATATGTGGGAAATTCAGTGTTAAGTTTAAGTCATTTAAGGGCCTAAGAGCCATGTCATTTAAGAGCCTTAGTGCTATGCAATTTAAGATTATTGCAATATTTGAGTTTGTTTATGAATGAGTTGGTTTTGGGTGATGAGATATGATGAGAAAGAACTTGAGGTGTGTGAGATGGTTAAAATGAGGAAAATAATGTGTTTGGGCATGCTATGATGCTAGAGGTGCTATGGCAAAATTTGAGTAGAAAATAAGTGTTTAGGTGATGGTGGTGAACTAATATGACCTAGGATTTACTAGGAATCATAAGGAATTTGAGTGGAGATTAGTTAATTAAGGAGTCCTTGAGGTTT
Source organism: Limonium bicolor (assembly GCA_023374045.1). Classification (NCBI taxonomy): domain Eukaryota; kingdom Viridiplantae; phylum Streptophyta; class Magnoliopsida; order Caryophyllales; family Plumbaginaceae; genus Limonium; species Limonium bicolor. The sequence goes on from CM041781.1 coordinate 37,305,096, forward strand.
AGGATGACCTAGAGATGTCTAGGAGGAGTTAGAGGAATGGTGAGTGTTTTGAGCACACCAAAATCATGAGATGAGGAATATAAGAAGTGTGCATAAGATTAAGGAGAAGGTGTAATGATTAAGGTGATTTGAATATGTTCTAAGGGGAATTAATGACTAAGGAAGTACTAGGAAGTTTTAGAGGTGGTCTTGATGAAAAGGGGTGAGATAAAGTGTGGTAATGAGTTATATGACTTAGGCATTACCTTGGAGGATTTAAGAATCAAGAGAATGTAATTGAGCATGTAGGACTTAGGCAATGTTGGTAACCAACTAGGAAGGAACTTTAAGTAAAGGCATAAAAAGAGTTTTAGATAGTGAGAGATGCTTGGGAGATGATGTTATAGTGGTGAAGAGAACATTTGGCATAGTGGTTACACTAGGTATGAACCACCACCTAGAAACCTAGAGGAAGCATTACAAGTGTTAGCATTATTACAAGGAAAATGCATAATGACTAAGGTGGATCTTGGTGGATGATTTAAGGTATTTAAAGGAGGGCTTAAGGTGTATTTGAGGTGCCCAAATGAGGTTATAACATATTAGAATATATGAGGAGAAGTTTGGAGTTGAAAGAGGATTTAGAAACAAGTTCCTAGAGCCGACCGACCTTAGGACCGGACTTGCAAGGTCGGTCGGGCTCTGTTACAATACCGGAAAATGTTTCTGGAATAGACCGGACATGGGACCGGACTTGTCAAGTCCGGTCGGGCTTGAATTTTGTACGGTAATAAGTCTCTGGAATCGACCGGACATAGGACCGGACTTGTAAGTCCGGTCGGGGTAGAATTTTCAAACGGTAAAGGGTACTGGAACGGACCGGACTTGGCAAGTCCGGTCGGTAAGTCCGGTCGAGCCTAAAAACAAAAAAAAAAAGAAATTTTGAATTCTAAGAATGGCAATGGGTAATAAGGTATGCCTTGGTAGGGTAGTAATGATTGAGACCCTAAGAACTTAAGAGATTAAGTTAAGTTAAGTATATATTGAAAGTTAAGATTAAGTTTGTAAGATTAAGTGTAAGACCTAAGAGGTGTTAGGTGGGGATCATTAAGGAATTAAGTAAGTTAAACAAGTTAAGTAAGTCATATTAAGTTAGGTGATTAACAACCTAAAACTGAATGAATGTTTTAGGACTTGGGAGTTGGACTCCGGAAGAGAGTAAGCAGCCGAACGACCACGGTGAACGGTACAGTTCTCTTGTGACCTGCTTGCTAACGAGGTGTCCCTCGCTTGTGTGCTATTTGTTTTGTGTGCTCACTAAACAAGATAAAGCATGCAACCGGAACATATTATATATATATTGTATTGTTGTGTGATGTTTGAAAACTAACACAACATACCGTGAGAACTTACTAACCAATGTTTAGTAAGGAATTGAGTGAGACTAAGGAACGCCCCTAATAAGGGACGATATGAACCGAAAGAGGTTAACCGACAAACAGGGTTTGAGATTACTACTAACTGGAACTTGAGTGAGGAAACCCGGGACCGATCTCCGGTCATGCATGCTAAGGAAAAAGGGGGACGGTATCTGAATCAGATCCGCCCTCCGCTTAAGGACTTGTCTTCGGACTTGTAGCCTAGGGCCGGTTGCCGGCTCAGCTACGCTGGATTCCCGTCCAGGGTAGGTGGCATTAAGATGGTGCGGTGGGATCACCTAAATCCCAGGTTTGGACTTAGGCTACAACCATTCCCCTCCAGGAACGGTTCGTATTCTGAGAATAAGTTAAGGTTAAGATGAGTTACAATCATTCCTTTCTAAAGGATGATTTGTATATTAAGATTAAGATTAAGATAAGTTAAGATTAAGATAAGTTACAATCATTCCTTTTTAAGGATGATTTGTATCGTTAAGACTAAGATTGGGTTAAGTTACAATCATTCCTTTTAAAGGATGATTTGTATCGTTAAGATTAAGATTAAGTTAAGATTAAGATTAAGGTGAGGTTAAGATAATTTGCAACCATTCCTTTTTAAAGGATGGTTCGTATTATTCAGATTAAGGTAAGTCACATCCACTCCTTATTAAAGATGGTTGTTTCTAAGATTAAGATAAGACTAAGAGTGAGGTGAGATAAGGATGAACTAAGATTAGGAGGGAACATTACTTAAGAAGTTAAATAGTTAACTCTCTAATTAAGGGAACGCGTTTAAGTCGTTCATTGTGCGTGAACTTTGATTGTTCATAAATGGATTGTGTTTACAGCATTTACTATTATGTTGTGCATCCAATCAACCTCCATGCTATCGACAATTAGTCGTCGTAGCCACGTTAGCTTGGGGGCCATGAGGGGATCGTACCAGCATTCGTGCTGACCCCCTTGGGGGCTGTTTTTACTACACAGGTACAACAGGAAGGGCGCCGTCGCGAGGGTAAGAAGATGATACAAGTGTTAAGGGTTAAGAGTGGCCTACGAGTTGTGCATGTACACTCGTATGGCAATATGATTAGTAAATGTATAGGATGTGAGGGGGTTGTAAGAAGGATGTAAATGTTTAAGGTTGTTGCACTAATGTTCGGTATATTCTGTAGTCAGACCGTGGCAAGGTCCTGGATTTCGTATATTCTCCGATGATGAAGAGGAAGATATGGAGGAGGAGGATCCTAAGTGCCCCCTCTATCCACATTCCAAGGAACAAAATTGTGTTATAGGTCTCCTTGGCGTAATGCGGTAATTGTGAAATTACTTGGCAAGAATCTCCCAACGAATATCCTCAACGATAGGCTCAAAAGAAGATGGAGACTCCACGGTGAGTTTACTATGGACGATCTCACGAATGGATTCTTCAAGATTACATTTTGCAAACGATGAAGACTTGCAGTTTGTTCTCACAGAGGGACCATGGCCTATCATGGACCATTATCTCTATGTTCGACGGTGGAGAACCAATTTTAACCCGAATACTGAAGCACTTGCGAATCTTGAGGTGCTGGTTCGGTTTCCAGACCTTCTTAACGAGTACTACGATGAGGAATTCTTGAGTATTCTTGGATCGAAGGTTGGAGTCGTTAAAAAAGTGGACTTATCTATGGCGAATTTTGGCAAGTCAAGACTGGCTAGGTTTGTAGTTGAGGTGGATCTCACGAAGCCCCTCCTAGCGAAATATCGCTTCCGACGTCGTACTATGAAGATTGAGTACGAGGGGTTGCATTTGGTCTGCTTTTCCTATGGTTGCTACGCCCACAAGGATGCCCTGTGTCCGAACCGTGATTCTGTCAGCAAGTGTTTCAAGAGGAAGTGTTCGTTGTGGTTCCTGATAAGGATTTGGAGGCCTAAGCATATTACCAGTGACTACAGTGAATGGATGGTTCCATGACGTCGGAGTTCTACCAAATCATTTTAGAAAAGAGGGGTTCGAGAGTCTCCTTTCAGATCAAGATAAAGGGGTCGTAGGGTCTCGTTTGCAGGCTCTAGCGGAGGAGACCAGGGTTCTTGAAGCTAGTGAGGATAGAAGAGATACGAATCGTTTTAAATCTCAGAGGGAGAAAGCTCAAAGGGATTCCATGTCCAATAGGTTACAGGATCGGGCGACACAGGTAGTTGTTACGTATCCCGAAGAAAAGGTATTAATAACTATAATCCTTTGCTTTGATTGGTAGATCCTCATCAAGATGGCCCCAGTTTGGGGGTCACGTAGCAGGAGTGTATACCCCTACCGGTGACCACATAATTAACTCCTAACCCGTCTCCATTACCAATACAAGCAGCGGAATTCAAACTACAACCGGTGGGTGATACATGCCGTTAGTCACCACGTGACTAACAAGGCCCAATCCAATCCAAACAATCAATACAAATACAATATCTGTCTGATGGGTCTTATTCTGAGTACACTTTACAAACGATACTTCCATTACTTAATCAAAACTTAACCAAGTACAACTTCAATCCCATATCAAAACACAACTTCAATTACATTCTATACCGAGTATCTACTACAATTCCCAAACTTATTGACCACATGTTGGTCTTACAATTCACAATACCAAACAAATACAACTTTCTAAACAACTACCCATGCTCACATGACAACCCGTCCTACACTCGAACGGTATTCGGCTTCAATGTTGCTGTAAAATAAAAACGGTGCCTCTACGGGCTCAACAAATTGTTGCATATGAAATTCGCATACCCCGCGTACTAGCGAGGGTACGCCGACTATTTGGTCGAGATCATGCGGTTCTTTTTAATTCAAGCAGCATGCAAGGAAACAATACATTACATATGTATACTGGCACAAACAAGGTTCAACATAGAACGCACACTAACACACACACATCAGGAGGTTAGTTCAATATGTTCTATACTTAGGCTTGAGGGTTTCTACCTCACTATGCCTTACTCAATTGCTCATTGTCTTACCCACTCTCTTGGGTACTCTTACTCACAATCTCAACAAGTTTTACACTACTCAACTCAATTCTCCACTCATACTCAATTTCTCAAGTCTCAACTCAATCCTCAACACTCAATACTCAAATCAATACTCAAATACTAAAGTACTCAAATCAATTCTCAATACTCAAAGGCATCTTTTAAGTCTTTGCCATGACCTCCGCTAGGGTCATACACAAGACCCACCACCGGGCTTACAAATACAAAAGGGGCTATACAATTAGCTCCTCAAATTCTCAAATGTCCGGTTCTCTACCGGACTACTCAAATTCCCAAAACTCCTCTCTAGGAGTCATTTCATAATCTCATAGATTAGCCTAGAAGTATCACTCTCGATACCCTCCATTAGCTTAGGGAATTCTCAATGTCTAGTATTCTAAGATTTAGGGTTTTACCCAACTTAACGAATACTCTCATGTTCGGGACATTGTTTATTTTAGTCGGTTCCTCTCATTGGGGTTCGACTATCTTTCTAAGGGGTTTGGTGATCCCTTACCATACTTATTACTCTCAAGGTTCAAGTTTGAACACTCATCAATCCTCTAAATAGAGGTTACTTAATACTTCCACCATTATTAGTTTTGTGGATTAAGTCAATTCGGTTCTCTAACCGTTACCGGGAGTTTACTAATTCCCGTACAATTCGCTCACGTTCTAGTGAGTTCATAGTTTGTGTTATCGTTACTTGGTTCGATAGTTTTAGTGGGTTTCCACGTTTTCGTTAATTCACAACTTGACTCTTTCTTCGAGTCTCTAATCAAACAAGACTCAACTATGAGTCGCACTACAGTGCACATTCACACTCAAGCAAATCATCCACAATCACGCATTTCATGAGTTATACAAACTTTAAATTCAAATGGAATCCAATAGCAAGCAATACAAACAAGCACTACAAGGTGCAACAATCCGATTCGTGCTTTTATCTTGTTAGGTGATCACACAATCAAACAAGCACACAAATCAGAGTAACCAAGTTAGGATACAGGGCATGGAAAATCATACCTTACACCATGGTTTAACTTTTACCGTGTCTTCTCACTTTGCTCGGTTTTACCCTTGGTCCACTGATAATATTCCAAACATCTCCATTATTTAAGGTACTATGGTATGTAAAACTAGTACTCCCGTGATTAACCCCGTTAACCCATTGTTTTTTGGTTTTTGTTTATGTGCTCTTATACTCACAACTATCTCAATCACTTCTCCAACTTGTTTACACTTCTTAGGACCTTTAAAGGTCACCAAACAACTCCTAAACATCACCTAAAACCATCCCCAATCATTTCCCCATCTTTAGAATGCTTAAAAACACTTTCTGGCAACTTTTTACATTGGTCGGTTTTGTGTCCGGGGTTACAAACCCGACCAAACGCGGAAATAACTTTCTGGTGCATTTTTCATGTGGTCCGGTTTGTGTCCGGGTTTACAAACCCAGACCACCCCCTGGGATGACCTTCTGCCGTGTTTTTTCTGTGGTCCGGCTTTGTGCACCGATTTGCAAACCCGGACCACCCCTGGAACTGTCAAAATTTACACTTTTCACCAGTTTTCAACCCCTAATTCACCTCTAATCATTCCCTATCCTTCCACATGTTTTCCTACATGTTTAAACCACTAAAACATGCTCTAAACCTCTTCAAATCATTGATTTAATCCTTACTCACACCTTGCTCATTTTACCAATTTCCATCCTTCTGTTACATTTTTGCACACCAGTGCATATCTAACTTCTCCTAGTGGTTACAATCTTCTACCACCTTACCAAACCTCTTATTGACCATCACCACACCTTTCCTAGCCTTCATTTACATTATCTATAACCAAGTTCACTCTCCATTTCCATGACTATAAACACTAACACTTTCCTAGAAATTCCAAGTCACCAAACCTCATTACGCTATAGATTTTTATCTCTCCCCAATCCATTCTCCATTCACCATTCCAAGGTCATAAATCAACTCTACTCAACCCAAATGAACACTTAGGTTTCTCCCACTTACCAAGTCACCTACAAACATCATTTTCTACTAAAATTTTGTCATAACCTCCCCAAACCTTACATATCCCAATCCATCAATTCTCACCCATTTTCATTCCTAATCTAGCCACACCCTTGAAGGTCCTACCAGAAATATATTATATCCTCATAGTCCATCAACAACAACATAAGCACTAAACATAACGTGCATGACTCCAAGGCCTTTAATTCAAGCAAAATTTCACAAAACTTACTAACCACAATCAAGCACATTATTGCTCCAGATTTTATCTCATATTTTATTTTCCCAACCCAAATTCTAAAAGCAATTAATATAGTCATTAAGGTAGTTTCTTACCTTAAATTCTCATGAGTTCCCATTTCAAGTCTTCTCCTCTCCTCTTCCTCAATTTTGATCAAATGGGCAATGGAGTTGCCAAACTCCATTCCCAACATTCAAGAGACACAAAAGGAATACAATTAAACTTCTAACCCTTAGAAAAATTCTAATTCAATTAAAGGGGTTAGACACAAAAGCTAGGTTTTTACCTTTGGAGCTTTAGGAGGGGTTTTAACCCTTGAATCAAGAAGATGGTTCCACCACCATTGGAGGGTTGAAATGAAGCTCAAAAACAAGAAGAAAACAAGGTATAAGAGAGGGCAAATCGGCCAACACAAATGGGTGGAGAAAAATGAGATTTTTCTTGGAGATTTTTACCTTAGGGGAGAGAGGAGACTCCAAGCTACAAGTTGATGCCATTTTCTCTTCAAATGGGAAAAAACCCATGGAGATGAAGTTCATCTTTTTGGAATTTTAAAAAGAGAGAATGATAGAGCTAGTTGAGGGGATGAAGAATATGTGATTATTTTTGTGTTTTAAGCTTCAATGAAGCTTGGGCAAAGCAAAGAAGCTTGAGTAGCCATGGGAGGAGAAGAGAAATTGGCAGCCATGGAGAGAAGAAAGAGAGAACGGCAGGGAAGAAGAAAAGAGAGGAAAGAGAAGAGGGAAAAAGAAAGTGGGGGAGGAGAGAGAGGGTAAAGTGCCCTTTTCTACTTTTTCTTCCTTTTCTTTTCTTTCTTTCTTTCTATATTATTGTGTGTGAGAGAGGGCTGACTCCCCATTAAAACCGGCCCCATTTAAATATGCAAGCTGGAGCATTTTTCGTCTTTTACAGAAGCGCTCGTTAATTTACCCGGTTTTAGCACTATTCACTAACCGGGCCCGTTTCCGGGATTTTCTCGTTTATTTAATTTTTATGGTTATTAAGCTTCCATTAATGCTTATTTATAGTTATTTGATTAACTATAATTTTACGGGTTCATTTGACCACTCAAAGTCACGTTTTTGGGTTTTCTCGAAAAACGCGCTAAAGCTTTATTAGCGTTTTAATTCATTTTATGGATCCGTTTTCTCTGGGAATTGTTCCCGTATATTATTTAGGCATTATTATGCCTTGTACATCCATTTTATACCCCGTTCGAGGTTGTATTCCTCCTACGGTCATATAACTCTCAATTTAGCGTTTTTTCGCTTTTTAAGCGTTTTCTCTTTTCTTTACCAAAATTATTTAGGCACTAATAGGCCCTCAAATATCGTATTATAGTATTTAATCACCCTAATTAGGTTCGGGGTATTTCAAGGAGACTCCTTGATTCTAAGTTATTATGAAAGATGCATTATTCTAGAACGTCAGGGGTGCACTTAAGGTGAGTTTTCACCGGGTTCTGAGGGAATTGATCCGTATTCACCATCCTAAGATTCTTATTTTGGTTGAGCCTAGGGTTAGAGGAATCACTGCTGATTCCATTTACAATAAGATTGGGTTTGACAAAGTGTTCAGAGAGGAGGCTCGCGGTTTCAGCGATGAGATCTGGATCCTCTGGAATAACCCTGTCTAGGTTCAGGTATTGAAGTCCCATATTCAATTTATGCACTGTATGGGTGAGGTTTCAGATAAGGCCTTCTTCTTTACGACTGTTTATGATCATCCTAATCGGGCAATTCGACAGCAGTTGTGGTAAGATATTGACGTAGTTCATAAGATATAGGGGGTCCTTGGATAGTTCGGGGTGACTTCAATGCTACGCTTCATCCTATGGATAGGAGTCACTCTTCTTCAAGGAATTGTGGTATCGATGGTATGTTTGCTGAATGGGTCCGAAGTAGGGGATTGATCGACCTTCCTGCTTTAGACAATTTGTTCACAACTACCAATGGCAGGCTGAGTGCGAGACTTGATAGAATTTTGGTTTCTGCTGAGTGGTTTAATATGTTTCCTGAGGCCTTGGTTGGCAATCTTCTCGTGTAGCATCTGATCACTGTCCTGTGGATATCTCTTTTTCCCATTCGAGCTAGGAACTATGTACCTAAACCTTTTAAGTTCCTAGCTGCTTGGATTATTCATTTTGAGTTTAATAATTTGGTAATTCAAAAATGGAATTTTGAGGACGGCCTTCGAAGATCACTGGTGAACTTGGGTTGCTCTCTGAAGGAGTGGAACATGAATTCATTTGGACATATCCTGTACAAGAAGAATAGAATCTTGGCCAGACTTAGGGGCATTCAGAGAGCTATAAATGCGCCAGGGGCGATCTTCTTAAGGGGCTGGAGCATAGTCTATTTAGGGAACTCGAGATATGGTTACAGAGGGAGGAGCTCTTATGGTATCAGAATCCGGAGAGAATTGGATTTGCTTTGGGGATAGGAACTCTTCCTATTTCCATAGTAAAGTTAATATTAGGAGAAAGAAGAATATGATTTCCAAACTAATGAGGAGTGATGGGTCATGGGTTACTGACGATGGGGATCTATGCGGTTTGGTTAAAGATCATTTTTATAACCTGTTCACGATGGTGGAAGGATTCAATTCCTCTAGAAGGTCACGATTTGCTTACCTCTCTAGGGCTGACTTTGATTCTCTGAATTCAGAAGTATCTTGGAGGAGGTTACTAGAGCTGTTAAAAGCATGAAGGCTTTCAAAGGCCCAGGGGTTGATGGTTTCCTAACTGGTTTTTTCTAGCTTTTTTAGGAAAAGGTTGGGCCACATATGCTAAGTTTCACTAGAGATGCGTTCGCTAGGGGCAGCTTTGACAGGGAGCTAAACCAAACAATCATCGTTCCCATCCCTAAAGTGATCAGCCTATGAGTGTGTCACAATTTAGGCCCATCTCTCTGTGTCAAGTGCAGTATAAGGTCTTAGCTAAGGTCATTGCTTGCAGACTCAACCGCTAATGCCTAAATGGGTGTCTGAAAACCAGTCAAGCTTTGTTCCTGGCCGTAGCATGTGTTCGATAATATTGTCATGGTACAAGAGGCTATCCACTTAATGTATAATACTAAGTCCAAGGACGGGTTTCTGGCTTTGAAAATTGACTTGGCCAAGGCATATGGCGGACTGTCTTGGCAGTTTATTGACGACACTCTGAGATGTTTGGGGTTGCCGGATAAGCTTAGGTCTTTGATTATGTTCTGTATCACCACTGTTTCGTTTAAGGTTTGTTTGAATGGGGGACTCATTGATTCGTTTAAGGATGAGAGAGGGGTGTGACAGGGAGATCCTATTTCTCCCTTCATTTTTCCTCTGTTTGGAAGGTTGTCATAAATGATCAACAAGGCTATTGCTAGGAAGGCTTAGATTCCTCTAGCTATGGGGCGTAGTGGGGCTGCCAGCTCTTTGTTGATGATATGATTCTATTTGGAGTGGCGACGCCTAGCCAAGTTAGGGTTATGAGGAAATTCTTATGGAATTTTGTGGAGCTTCCGGACAGATGATCAGCTTTAAGAAGTCCGTATTTCTTGTCTCCAGGAATTTTAGTCCTGAGAGAACCCGTATCCTGAAGTTGGAAGCAAGTGTTCTTGTTACCTCGGATTTTAGGAAATATCTAGGGGCTTTCTTGCAATAGGGGATATACAACAAAAGGGCTCATGAATTGATGCTGGCCAGGATTAAGAATAGATTGTCGGGTGGAAAATGAAATCTCTATCCTTCGTTGGGAGGATTTGTTTAGCTAAGAGTGTGGCGGCCTCTATTCCTATCCACATTATGCAGTGCCAGCTGCAGCCCAAAAGTGCCTGCGATTAGATTGACAAATTAAGTCACGATTTTGTTTAGGGCCACGATTCAGAGTCTCACAAGTTACACACAGTCTCTTGGGATCAGATTTACAAACCTAAGAATTTTGGAGGATTAGGGTTCTAGAAATCTCATATCATGAATGTTGCCTATTTTGGTAAACTTGTGTGGATTGATAAAGCCTATAATAAAATGCTTATTAACAGGTATTGAAACCCAGGAACTAGTAGGTGTTCAAATACCTGGAGGAATATTAGGAATTGTAGTCGGTTGATTCAATAGGGATTCAAATGGGTGGTTTGCAATGGTCGGTCGGTTAAATTTTGGATGGCTAAGTGGCTTCTAAAGAGTGATTTACTGTCTAATACTGTTAGGGGAGTTCTTGCTTCTACTGTTGGGGAGCATATTGTGGATTACTGGTCTGAGGAGAATGGCTGGAGATGGGAGAAGTTTATTCCCTTCCTCCCTGCGGTCCTTAGGCACAAGTTGAAGGGGCATCTAGTGTTTCTTGATGCCGGTGATGATTTTATTGCATGAGATTTGGATCTTTCTGGGAAGTACAAAGTTTCTTTTACATATAGGTTGCTCAATGATGTTGGCGGAGTTGGTGTGCAGGGTGGTATGGATTCACTTTATTTCAGAAAATTTGGAGGCTACGAGTACAAGAAAGAGTGTGTGCCTTAATGTGGCAGCTGGGAATTGGTAAATTGATGACCAACTTGAAGAAGCTATCCATGGGATTGACACAGGATAGTGTGTGTCATTATTATGGTATGGCTGAAACTTTATCCCATGTTTTTCGAGACTGTTTCATTGCAAGGAGAGTGGAATCGCCTTGTTCCCAACGAAACAACAAAGGGAGTTTTATGATTCGAATTTCAGGGATTGGTTAGTAGCTAATTTGAGCTTTCTAGGTAAGCGTCTGATCAATTATAACTGGCCTACGGTTTTTGCAATTGGGTGTCATTTGATCTAGTCTTGAAGGAAAGGTAAAGTCTTTAGTAAGGAGCAAAGAATGTTCCTGCCGTTTCAGCTGTTAATTAAGGCTTGTGTCTATAACCGTAGTGCTTGGGCAGTCAAAGACATTGGAATCAATGATGAGTCTAGCGTTAGTGCTAGCAATAGATCATGAGTGAGTGAGGTATGGTCCCCGCCTGATGACGGTGTATTGAAATTTAATGTGAACCGGGGGGGAGGAGGGGGTCAGTTGAGCTACTGGTATGGCTGTGTTGGGGGCGCTTGCAGAGACAAAAATGGCTCTTGGATTGTGTGTTTGGTTTGTGGGTGACAGTGGGCGAGGCTAGTGTGTTACAAGCAGAACCTCTTGCTTTGTTACATGCGTTGAGGTTGGCTTGGTCAAGAGGAGTCATCTTTCGCTCTGATTTGTTGCAGCTTGTCCAGTTAACGAAGAGTTGCTCTGCTTTTCATCACCTCCGTCCTTTGCTCATGGAGTGTAAGTCCCTTTTAGAGGCAGAGTGGGATGTTTCGTAGAGTTATATTTGAGGTTGTGTAATAAAGTAGCTGACTTGTTAGCCAAATCTATTCTAACTGATAATCTTGTAAATCCTGTCCTAGAGGTGCCACCTCCCTGTATTCACACTCTACTCCAAGAGGAGATTAGGCTCTTACCTACGTTCATTGACCCAAAAATTCATCATCTTATTTGATGAAACAAGTGCATGTATTGTTGTATATTATAGGTTGGGGGCAAGTACAATATGATTATTTGGGGAGACAACAAGGAGCATGTTTAGATAATTATTAACACGGTGATGTATAGACAAACAACTGAATCCTGGATTAAGCATATATATATATATAGGACAACAAAAAAGTGAAATGATAACCTTGCCAAGTACGTTGTGTCATTACTGAATGCTGATTTTGAGGGTCGTCCTAATCAACAATTAGAGTGTATCGTTGATCGTCCATGGTTTATGGTGATATATAATGCATATTATAGGGTTAATTAAAGTTGTCTTTCCGACCAATTTATTAATTTTGAAAATTACA